>VWYP01023488.1:0-180623 GCA_013400435.1 Pycnonotus jocosus | reverse complement strand
AAATCTCAAAGACTTAGCTAAGTGTCATTACAATAATGATGTATTTAACCCAGAAGAATTTAGCTCGATAAATATGAATGAAGTTTTCTTAAGTTAGATGATGAAGAGTGAACATCAGTATCATCTGCAATGCCTGGAGAGTTGCATTAGAATTTAAATTACTTATTTTCTACAGTGAAAGATCAACATTGTGCTTGAGCTCCAGCTTTTATCCCGGTTTCTACTTATTGAAAAACTTGAACTTCACACAGGAGAGAATCTTTAGCAGTGCCTTGTCCAGCTTGGGATTGCTGAAAATCAGAATAAGGGAATGAACTCCTGGAAAAGCATACAGATATATGGATACAAGTGTCATGGCAATTTCATTCTTCTTGGTATAAATTATTGCCAAGATCAAACATACGAAGTTGATGCTGTACATCACTAAGAAGGAGAGAATCGATTTCATGGCTCTGATGTGGGCTTCCATGCTGAGGTCCTTCATGGAGTTGGTCTGCATCTTGCATTTGTGTCTCCAGAGTGAAAAGAGAAGGAAAAGGGCAGAAAAAGTGACTGCTATGTATGAAGCAGCATATCCAAAGCCAGCAACAAAGAAAGAAGTGTATAAATGCTTATCCTTTCTGATAGTTGCTTCCCAAAAATTTCCAAGACAGGTGAAAGTGAGGTTGTTTTTCTGCGCAGTTTCAGCGACCTCGTAGATAATGATGCTCATGGCCAAGGCTGAAAGCACTGAGCCCAAGAGGAGCCAGGGCACCATCCTGTTAATTTTTACTTTCATGTAGATGAAGAACCTGTTCCTGAAATTGGCAATTTTTATGCAATAAAAAGCACAAAGACAGGCTGAAACCCACAAGTTGGAATAATTAAAAAAGGTTGTAAAGGATGCAAGTATTTGAAGTACAGAGTGAACATAAAAGTGATTAGGATAAATTCTTGAAAGGAAATTGTTTACCCACGAGAAGCACAAATAGGAAATCCTAGAGCAGCTGAGAAGCAGCAAGATCTTCTCATTAGAGTTCAAGGTTTTCTTTTTGACACAGCCCATGCAAAGCACACAAATTATGAAAGCATTTATCCACATGCCAGCAAACACTTCCAGGGTGATGATGGCCACAGTTGTGGCCCCATGTGAAGTGACATTATCTTGCTGTGGAGAGTGACAAGCTTCCATGGTGCGAGCTGGGGAGCAGAGCTGTGCTGGCCAAGGGGGCTGTGGCAGCAGTGCCTGAGGCAGGTCAGTGGCTGCTGTTGGTGGAGTGTCAGGGATGGCAAGAGGAGCTTTATAGAGCTGCTGGTGGTGCTGTGGGGAGCAGGGCAGGTGCAGGGATGTAAATGTGCTGGGTATCTCCTTACGCGGGGCCAGTGTCACTCTTGACTATTTGAATGTTGGTTTGGGGGGCTGTATTGGGTGACACAAACAGCAAAGATGTTTTTGTGCAGTGGAGAGTGTTGTGGTTTTGAGACTGATCCCAGTTTGATCAGAGTCAGGCTTCAGGATCTGGGTTCTTCTGTCCTTTGGTCACTGATGATGGTCTCTAAGTGTGGGTTTTGCTTTGTGCAAAGCACATGCAGGGCAGTGAGGTGAGTAATCAGGTCAGGGAATCCTAACCTGTGAAACATTCATTTTGCTCTCCTCTACACTTTATGTCTTGTCTCTCCCTTCCAGTCCCAGCTCAATAGAGCCCAAGAGGATATGCAGATATTTTCTAAGTAAAGTAGTTCAGAGCATTATCCTTGTTACCATCTGATTTTAGTCACTATTTTAAGTTTTGAATAATACAGGAGGAGAAATAAATAGTATATTTCTTTTAAAATCTTATGTATGTTTCCTGTATCTCTTTTTCCTGGGTCTGAGCTTGAAGTTGACAAGATTTCAGATTACATTATAACATGCAGTAAAATTTTCCAGTGGTATCTGAACAATGCCCTGGATATCCAGAAGCCTGCTTGTTTGTCTCAGCACTGTCAGTTTCTCTAGTAAATATTATCTCTCTATGTCTCTCTATGACCTTTGCTAAAATTACTCCAGTCAAAGAATTTTGCTAACAGCCTCCTGGTCTTTCCTCCAGGCAGATATTTTTTATATATGCTCCTATTTTTAATGTATACTTACTCATTCTTTCAATCTAGAATTATAGATATATAATTCTTTAAAAACAGAACCACCGCTGTTGTTATTGTGTGCTGTGTATTTCAGACCTGAGTGCTGAAGTTGTTAACTTGGAGGCATTTGACAAGTTCAATCTTGTGTTGATTTCAAGCCCTGCAAAGGGGAATTGGGAACCTGGATGGGTAAATTTTTTATTAAAAACGTGGTTGGTGCCACTTTGACAGTTTTTCCAGCTCAAGAGACATTTATTTTCATTCTTGCTTTTATGAAGGGCGTAAATTTCAGCCACATTTCTGTCTCTGAGTTTGTCTGTGTTACAGTGGAGTTAAAACCAGTGCAAGCAGATTAACAAAAGGTATTATCTTGATTTAGTGACACCAGGTTGTGTCTGTGTCCAGGAATCTAGGGTGGATCTGCCCTTGGATGTGGGAATACTGATGCACAGCAATTTTGAGCACTTCATACAATGTGGTATAAGAGACCAAAAGGCACCTGCTGTACTACCCAGAGTGAAAGAGCAACAGCTTTTCCCATTATCAAGGTTTTTACAGAACTGCAGCCAACGGAATAATGTGCTTGCACTGCCCTCCAGGGAGGACAAAATGAAACTGGTGCTGGAGCCCCTCTGCTATGGAAACAGGCTGAGAGCTGGAGCTGTTCAGCCTGGAGAAGAAAAGGATCCAGGGAGACCTTAGAGCCTAGTCCGGTGCCTAACAGGCATCCAAGAGACCCCCTATATACATATCTGTGAAAACAAATATAGGCCCTTGGAATGACTTATCTTTAGACATCCTCTTTAGGTTCTTGAGTTATTTTAAAGTTAAGGGTACTAAAACCCAAGTGGTTTTCAGACAGCTTTGCTTTTCCTTCAATTCTTTGCTTCCTTTCTCACGTCCACTGCCAAACATCTAGAAATATGGCCTTGGTGCTGTGTTTTGACTCTCTTTGCTCACCTGTGAAAAAAGCCTTGCCATGATGTGTGGAGTCCCTGCAGCCCCTCAACACAATACGCAGGGTCTGGCCTTGGCAGTACAGACCATAGTTACCTGCCCAGCCTGATGGAGGGGACTTCCCAATGGTGCTCTCTCCATGATGTTTGCCCCAGTTTCCCCCCTCCCTAATGCCCCTGACCCTTTAGTTTCTCCTCTCCTCAGTGTGTCTCCATTGGCTGTGGGACTCAGTGACTGGCCCTGTTTTCCCTATGGAACACTGCCCTTACCTGCCCTTGCTCCACCCCCATACCCCAAGGTCACTGGCTGCTGAACCCTGTACTTAACCTTGAGCATAGCACATGTTTGTGCCTTCTGGCTCTGGATTCCCCTTTGGCTCCTGGAAATAAACCTGGCTGGAACTGATCTGGTGCAAAGGCCTTCTGCCTCTCCTAGCTGAGTTGGCCATGTGGAATGTGTGGATTTGTGAGCTTGACTGCTTTGCCTGAGTTTCCCAAGTGGCCTTTCCACTGGAGAGGCTTTTTGGGGTTTAGGCTCCAGCTCCACTCCTAAATAACACAATGTCACAATGATGTATCTTGAGACATGTTTATTTTACTAGTAGTGTGTCCTGTTCAGCTTAGGTGTCAGAAACAATAATTCCTAAAAGAAAGTATTGAAGAACATTCATTTATATTAGGTGAAAGATTAGTGCTCTGTGGCCCTTCTTCTCCAAACATGAAAAGATCTCTGTACTTCTTCCTCTGCAATGTTATCTCCCATGAATAGCTTCCTACTTTGATTTGTTTAGAGAAAAATGTGTTGCTTAGGTTGAAGGACTGATTCCTTTCTAGGACAGGTCCATTTCCTACTCAAAATTTACTTACTTACTGAAGCTCTCTGCCTTGTGCTATGGGTAGTGGTGTCATGGCAAAGCCCTTTCCTATCTAATTGCTGAACATAGAGATGAACATCCTCACTTCCATGACTTGTAATTCCAGAGGTGAAAGGAAGGAGCAGGATTCCATGCCTAAGCTAAAGGCACTCAGGTGCTCCAGGGCACATGGGAGCTGTGGAAACACTGATGCACAGCAAACTAGAGATTTATGGAGCCCTTCCTGATCCATGCCCCTGGCAAAGAAGACAGCAAGGTACAGGACAAGAGGTGGTAGAGTCCTGGAAGGCTAAGGATTACTGCTATAAGTGACCACTTCCAGAGACAGAGAGTGGCAGGTTGTGCATGGAGCATCAGTTCTGGGATGGGGTCAGCTGAGGAAAAACAGCGTAAGGGCATTCACAATCACATCTCCCTTACTTCTAATCTTTACAGCGTGATGTAATTATTAATTGAAAGCAGCACTGGGCCAAATGGCACTGGAGTGCTATAAACCTGGAATAATTCCACTTAAGAGTATGGCTTTTCTCCTGTGCAGTCAAGATCATAATGCTGACAAGGTAACAAATGCAGGGGAAGGAGTCAGCAA
Organism: Pycnonotus jocosus; assembly: GCA_013400435.1. Taxonomy (NCBI): domain Eukaryota; kingdom Metazoa; phylum Chordata; class Aves; order Passeriformes; family Pycnonotidae; genus Pycnonotus; species Pycnonotus jocosus. Next base: position 176,100 of record VWYP01023488.1, on the reverse strand, counting down.
CTTTGGGCCAGATGAAGAAGGTGTTATGTGAAGTCTGGGTGGGTCTCTCACCAGCTGCACTGAAGACATAAAGTTATCACATTCCTCTCTGCAGTGCTCCTCCAAGTGAACTTAGATAGCTGATAAGAGCAATGCCATCAGGTGCCATCCAGGAGAAAATCTAACTGTTATAATAATGTTTCAAAGGTGGAAAGTCTGATGCTGGTTGGCTGATGCTCCCTGGAAAATTCAGCAACGTGCTCTATATATTGCCAGAGATGAGAGGGACCAGCTTCTGTTCCCACTGCAAAAATGGGCTCCACCATCTTCCCACTCTGCCTGACACTTCTACTGTGTTCTGTCTATGGTTCTCCAGTCTCTGTAAGTAAAACCTGATTTCTACAGACTCCTGTCAGTCCAGAGGCATCTCATACCTTAAACTGGTTGTGTTCTATTCTCTTCCAGGTGGGACACCTCTCTGATGAAGCTGGTAAGTGCTGTGTGAGCTGGTTTGAGTTTTGAAGCATTTCCTTCTACTTGCTGTGAGCCACCACATCCGAACACTTTATGTTTTGACTGTCTTGCAGATGCTGGAGCTGGTGAGATATTCAAAGACATTCCCCAGATCAACTTGGGTGAGTTCATGCCTAACTTCTCATGAGGCCTGAAGAGTTGTGAGCATAATGCTGAATTTTCGGTATTGTAAAGGAGACTGATGATCATTTAGCTCGTGGTAACAAGGAAATTAAAATCAAGTGAGCTCAGAATTACCTTCCTCTCTTTGTGACACCTGAATATTTCCAGGACTCTAACTCTGTGTAAACAAGGGATGCAGATGTCCTTTGTTTCTGAAGTTTGGACAGACCCATGGTGCTAAGGCAGAAAACACTATATGATTCAGAAGGACTCTGCAGTCCCAACTGCATTTTCTGCCCATCTCTATATGATTTTTTAAAAGTTTTGTAAAAATGGAAAACAACTTAGATGTGTATTGATCACTTTCCCATTGTGTGACTCTTGTCACTGCCTGGGAGCAAGCAGGGCTCATCAAAGGTTCCATGGATTATGATGCCACCACAAAGGCAGACATTGACAAGAAGTAAATATTGAGCAGAAATTAGAAACTGCGGTTACTTTTGTTATTATCTGTATCTCAGTGTATAGAGCCTGGTCCTTATTTACTTCCTGTAGATGCCCAAGGACATTAACTTTGTATAAGCAGGTTCAATGTGGTTCATGAAATGAAATATATTTGAAATTCATTGACACTATCTTTGATTAAATTGCATTTCAGCTGCTGGACTGGACCTCTTTCAGGGTGATATCTTGCTCCCTGTGAGTAATTAAATCTTTCTGTTGCTTGTCCTAATTGTATTTTTGCTACAAATCAGCTCATCTCCCTACAGTAGATGCATCACCAGCAGTTAATTCCCTTTTCAGAAAAATCAGCGAAATGCCTTAAGAAATGAGACCTACAGATGGAAGTTTCCCATTCCCTATATTCTGGGTGATGACCTAGGTAATGCAGAAACTTTATTCAGATTTTATCTTCAATCCTTATGTGTATTGCAGTCACTGTGATAAAAAATTGCCTTTTTCAGAACCGTTTCAAATTTAAAATGTTAGATTTCACTAATAACTACTTATTGTACTCTTATTTATATCAAAAATATTTTTCTTTCTTCTACAGCTAACATAGAAACCCACAATTTAATCAAATTCAATAATTTCTCTTTTCAATCATTTTTCCTTTGGTTCCATGTATGTATCTGTACATATCTTACTTCTCCAAGGTGAACAAACTGCAATGTATTAAAAGTTTTGTCCTTGTTTTCCAGACCTGAATGCCAAAGGAGTCATTCTCCAGGCGTTTGAAATGTTCCGCCTGAAGTCCTGCGTTGATTTCAAGCCGTATGAAGGAGAAAGAACCTACATTTTCTTCAGCAAACAAAATGGGTGAGGGTAATATCAATTTCTGTTTAGATTTGCCATGTGGAATCAGCTGGGAACTCATTCCATTTGACTTCAGCAGTCCAAAGATTTGCTGTCAGCAGACAGAAAGAGGCCACCAGGAAAACAACTCGTCTTACATTCTTAGACAAAGAGCCTGCAAGCAGCTGCTCTGACTGGTATTTAGAGGACGAGCTCTGAAGGTGAATCCCAGCATCTCTGGGTTTTCATCAACTACTTCCATTTTTCCAACTGGAGTTGTTCTCCATTTTGCTGAAGACCCCAATGCACATCCTTTTAACTTAGCAAGAATGTGAATAGCTAGAATTTAAATCTGGAAATATTTGGAAGACAGAAAGAAAAAAGACAATCTATTGTAATGTTTCTATTGTTTTGACATGGCTCTTTTTTAATGAATGGCCTCTTAAAATCTTAAAGGGTTTTATGCACAGAGATTCAAGTTTTTAAGAACTGTAAGGTTTCATTTTCTACAGCTAAGTATGTTTTGAAAGAAAATGCAGAAAAGCACAAAAATCTTCTCACTTGATTAGCTGTGAATATTTCTTGTTTTCCCAGAAGTTCATGTTTCTGCCTTCAGCTCTTCCTTGAGTGTCCTACAACACTTCTCTTACAAGTTTACAAGCACCATGATTTTTTGACAAGTCAGTGTTGAAGATCTTAATACTGGAAATGTATTTTCACATCTCTGGCCAATGCAAAGCATGGTTGCTGTTAAAAAGGACCAAATGTTGCTGTTCCAAATACTCCTGGGTCTTTTCTCTACACTAAGTTATTGCAAAAACACTCACTCTGTTTTGATGAGTGTACTGTTTCCAGGTACATTGTATGTTTTATGTTTCTTGGCCAAATGGCAGCTGATGCAGGATGAAACTTCTGTGGCTTTCAAAAATGCAGGGTGAGCTTCTCTGACACAGAGGATAAGTAATGAGGTTTCTGGGGTTAGCCTGCTTTCAGGCTAGAGTAATTTTAGGGTATCAAGGCACATGGTCAGCATTTAAATAATGACTTATGTGACTCCTTTCATATTAAAAATTTTTACAATCTTACTCTAAATCCAGTGAGCAGATTGAAAAATTAAATATGTAGAAGAAAATGACTGAACAGAGTAAGCTCTCCCTCTTTCTCAGGTGTTGGTCCATGGTGGGGGACATGCAGACTGGACAGAACCTCTCAATTGGGTCAGGCTGTGACTACAGAGCAATTGTGGAGCATGAGATCCTGCACGCTTTAGGATTTTACCATGAGCAGTCGAGGACGGACCGGGATGACTATGTGAATATCTGGTGGGATGAAATTATTGAAGGTGGGTTGTAACATTCAAGTTAGATTTTGCAAAGTGTAGATTTATCAATATCCTCGTTTCACATCTAGGTTTAAAAACTTTCCTAAAGATAGAATTTTAGAAATGGTGGGCCACACCTGAGACCACTCTAAATTAAGCAATTTTGGTGCAACTTCTCTGGTAAAACCCAGACATTTTTAAGGCCGGAAGAGAGAGGCCCTGCTTGGAAATCAGGACTTTTATTTCGCCTTGGCTCTTGGACTGCTCTGCTCTATTATTTTAAACAGATTAATTCCCCTTTCTGAATCTGTTTTCTTTTAGCATGTAATGCAAATTGTTAACTTATTTAGATAGGGAGTTTTGAGGTAGCTCTTCTGTAGGCAAAGATCCTTTCAAAATCTGAAAGGTTTTATATTCAGAGATTCAGGCTTTCCTGAAACTGAAAATATTCACTTTGCACATGAAAAACCCCCTTAAAATTATTAGATCAGATGGGAAATATGAAATAGGGCTTTGTCCTCTCCTACCCCAGTGTGTCTCTCCAGGTTCTTGCTTTCAGGTTTAGTATTACCACATTCAAGAGCTTTATGGGTATCAGCAAACTCTTCACAGTCCCCCTGTTCCCTAGGCAGTTTTTCCTGTTGTCCCATGTGAGAGCTGATTCTGTATTATGTAACAATGATTTATTTCAACAGGATAAGAGGTGTGGGGTTTTTTATTTTTGATAAAAAGTGCAATTCAGGTCTCTGTAAGAAAACAATTCCAAGCTCTTATATAATCTCAAGCCTTGAGCTGAAGACTTTTGTGATTTGCAGAAGGGAGGGGCAGTTGTTAAGCACAGAAAGTGTAATTACCCACCAGCACAGTCATGTGCTGTTTTCACTTTGAAAAAGAGTGCCAAATATTCTGAAAACATTATTTGCAATTGTAAATGCTAGCAAGCTCTTTTTACTTCTATACCAAAGCATGTGAAATGGCTTCCTCTCTTTGCCCTAGCAGACACCTTCATAATGAAAAGCTTTCTCTAAGGATAAATTACTTCACCAAGAAACCATGAGAAACATGTTTCCAAAAGCCGTTTCAATAGAAATATCATATCAAGATTGTAAATCTAGGGTAAAAATATCATTCTGTTTTTCCACAGAGATTGCTAGGGCATTACTTATTTCAAAGAAGAACAGAACCTGAAGACACTTCAGGGCTGTCATATTTGTCTCCTTTATGAGTTTCAGGACCTCTCCTTCTCTATATATGATCTAATACCCTGGGAAATGTTTGCGTCAATATTCACAGATTCTGGAATGGAGTACATTAATCCTTAAAGCTAATCCTTCAGGATAATTGCTATTAAACCATTCTTATTAATTCTAATCTAACTCCCTATGTATCCCATTCTTTACAGCTCATTGATGTTAATTTTTGAATTTACTGAATTCCCCTGTGAGAGCACAGAACTGCAATCCAAAGGCACTGCTTTGTTGTCAAATCACAAACACAAATCTTGCTAAGTTTTAATATTTTGTTGTGGAGTAATTGCTTTTGGGTACATAATTTGTGCCTTAGAAAACTGTATCCAAGTGGACATGCTAATGCCATTTCCTTTCCATTTTCTCTAAAAAGGAAGCACTTTTCTGTTCTTTTACCAGGCAGAGAGCATAATTTTAACAAGTACGATGACACCTACATCACTGATCTGAACACCCCCTATGACTACGAATCAGTGATGCACTATCAACCATTTTCATTTAACAAAAATGCAAGTATCCCCACAATCACAGCAAAGATACCAGCATTTGATGACATAATTGGACAACGTCTAGACTTCAGTGCCATTGACCTGGAACGACTGAATCGCATGTACAACTGCAGTAAGTCAGAATTTAACCATGGTAAACAGTTTCTTTAATCTCGAGCCATGCTGGTTCACCTCCCTTACCTCTCTAAACTCACAAAAACTCTTCTCAAATGTTCTTGAAGAGGTATGGGACAGGACTTGTGGTGTGCAGATAAACACAATCAGGTTTTTCCCTTCTCTTTCCTTTTTGGTTCTTCTCACTGTCATGATTTTTGTAAAAATTAGTCAAGGAAAGTCAAACCATTCACATTTTTTTCTCCCATGCTGCTCCCAAGAGTTTGGATTTGTGGTTGTGTTCTGCCTGTGGTGTGTGGGCAGCCTTGTGCTTTTTTGAGAAGAATGCAACTGCACTTTGTCTTCTTTTACTGACATTGGACTTAATCAGATTGTTTTGCACCTGAGATCGGCTAGGTCTAGAGTCCCACACTGTCTAGGTGTTTGCTGAGCTGGTTGGAGATGTTATCACTGATCATGGTTGTTACCAAGAAGTCATTGTCCCCTTGATGTTGCCAGCAGAAGCATCACCTTGCAGGCAAATTCAGCTGAACCAGCCCAAGGTAACTGGGTGGACTTTGTTTGGAGTGGAAAGACAGAGCTCAAGTTCATAAGTGAGAGAACTGTCATGAAGAACAACAACCCCAGCTGAGGAATGGTTAAATACACCAAGGCTGGCAAAGAGGCACAAAGACAGTCACCATCTGTCACTGCCACATGGGCCTTATTAACCTTCTGCAGAGGTCAAAGGTTGTTGTCTTTATCCAGGGAAACCCTCCAGGAATCGAATGTTTCCTCTTTTGAGTCATTGGACTCACATCTGCTGGTGTGAGGGTTGTCTTCTCCACAGGATGGTTATACTACTGTAAACAACCCCCCTCCCACCAAAATTAGAGCAGAAATTTTAATGGGCTAGTAGCTTACTCTGAGGTGACCGGATGTGTATTTTTTTTCAGCTTCAACTCACACCTTTTTGGATCAGTGTTCTTTCGAGCTTGAAAATATCTGTGGTATGATCCAGGGCACCAACCATGACCAAGACTGGGTCCACCAACAGGGCAGCGTGGTGGGGCTGGAGGACCACACACTTTCTGGGCACTGTAGAGGTAAAAGAAAGGAACAAAACACTTCCTGAACTGGGTTTTTTCCACGGTTGACTACAATGATGGGTTCAGAGAAATTGTTAAAGACTCAAGACAGTGTTTGCATTCCCACTCTCACTAAACTTTTTCAATTTAGTGGAATGTTGTCCACACCAACAAGATTAAAGGGGACAAAGAACAATCATAACTAGAGGTCTCTTAAATATAACCTGGAAAATTATTTACTGCAACTTCCAAAGTCTGTGTAAGAGTTGTATTACCTCATGATAAGAATCAAACAGCACTTGTAGCCACTCACAAATGTTGTGTTTGCAATGCAAATGGGAAGTTAAGCTTGTGGAATTCTAGTTTTGGAAGTAGAAGAATGTTGCAAAGATTTTATCATAGGAGTTCATGGATACTTTTTTTTTTTTTAATATGGTAATTTCACCATTTTTCAAAGGAAGATATTCTCAAAATAAAGCAGTGAGCCCCAGTCACTGTCACAGGATGGTAGTTTACAGCTGAGAATAAAGATTAAATCCCAACAGGCAGTTCTGGAAAGCAAGAGCCTAATTTGTCATTAGACTGGGTAAAATACTACACAATTCCAAGATAAAAGTGACTTCTGTGGTAAATTTTGCCTCAGTAGAGGGGGAAGGACTCTTGACCTAAAGTGCATTCACTTGTGCTTTGTTACTCTTTGGCTTTCTGCACTCAGGAGTAGTTTATTCCCCACAAGTGACACCTCCCACTGGAAAGAACAGATGTCCAACTTTTTATAATGATGGTAGTTATTGATCAGGCCCAAGAATACAACTGAAGAAAACCACCTGATATTTTCTAGAAATACATGCTTCTAACCTTCAGCCAATTCGTAATTCTTTCTCTCCTCTTTCTCACCCCGTACAGTACAATAGTAACTGGAAAAGATAATTTAACTGAGTTTTTGAGTTTATCACCTAAAATCAGGCAATCTGCCTGAACTGGGCACTAAATGTGTGCTTAGGTTTAAACATCCAGTGACTCAGTACAAAATAAGTATAAATGTTTTTTGAAGAGTTAATAGAGAGAGGTGGGTGCCTCTGAGGATATCCAGAGTGTAAAATGAATTGCACGAGTAGGGAATGTCTCCTTTTGGCACCTCCAAAGGGTCATTGACTCCATCAGGAATTTCTGACATTTTTCGAGTACTGGTTCTGCAATCACTTCAAGTGGAAGAAAATTCTAAGTTTCTAACATAGATGGATCCTATTTTCCCCAGACAATTGTGATATTCTGGGTTTTTGACTTGTTGCTGGCTAAATTGAAGGAGAGAAAGTACAGCTTAACATTTAGGGAGTCTGCTGAAGCCTGCCAAGCCATATTCTAATTGCCATAGGTACTTAATGTTGCCTTTTTTGACTTCCTTATCAAAAAGGAGGGAGTTTGTTACTAAAACAATTGCAACAACACGCTCACAGCCCTGCTTCTCACTTGGAGCAAGAGTGATCATACTTGGATTTAATGCACTTAAAATTAAAATAAGTTTTACTGATGATCAAGTGTCATATATTGCATAGAGCAATCTCTGGCAAGGTTTCTGTGGATATGAGTTCAAAGCATTTCTACCATGTGGAAGGGAATGAAGATAATTCCCCTGACTGATAAGAGAGAACCGGGTAAACAGCTCAAGACCCTTCACTAACCCTGCAGGAAGCTGCACAGCCTTTATGCAGCTGCAGGTATAACTTGGAACAAGATGATCTTCAAGGTTCTTTCCAACCCAAACCATCCTGTGATTCTCAGATACATTATCTCAGGGTAGAGTCCATGGAACTTTCACACAACAGCTAAAAACATTAACTTCTTAATTTAATCATTGACTAAATTGAATAACTAAAAAGCGACACAGAACAGATAAGGCATGACAACTTAGTGTGGTACCAAAATATGATAGGTGTGCAAATGGTGAATCCTTGTAAATATGAGGATAAAAGTAGACACTTCAAAACTAAAGTGAAGAACACTTCAAAAATTTTGAGGGGAAATAGAGGAGCAGGAATGCTTAAGTAGTTTTCAAATTGTGAGTCATTGAGTTTTGAAGTGTTTGGGCAAGTTGTAAAAAAAGGCCACCTGCATGTTCAAGGTCAGGACAATGTCCAATCCCTGTTTAAAATCTTTGTTGCTGATAAGAAATTACTTTACTCTTTGTGAGGTAATACAGCACCTGACCTTTAAGATCTCATTTTTAGATTATCTTCTGTATAAATCAAGTTTAAAAAAATGTATCCACTAATTTCTTGTGGTCAACACTGAATTCTCTGCCTCATATATCTCTGACATTCCTGAAGAATCCAAATTCTAATTAGACCAACTAATGCAAAACTGACATGAACTGACAGCAATAAGTTCCATATATATGCTGAACTGCCACTCCTGTTCTTATCTTAGTTTGTCTTGGATGGTTGTCACATGTCATTTCCTTTATTGTTTGTGTTAAGTACTACTCTTCTGTTTACTAATAGAGTGCAGATGAAATGATGGATTTACACCATGCAGCTTTTCAGGAAATGTATAAACAGGCAGTGACAGACTACTCATTCTTCCCAGATGCTGGCTACTTCATGTACTTCAACACCAACTCTGGCCAGGCAGACGAGGTGGCAGTCCTAGAGTCTCGAATCCTTTATCCAAAGAGAACTCAGCAGTGCCTCCAGTTCTTCTATAGGACCACAGGAAGCCCTTCTGACAAGCTGGTCATCTGGCTTAAAGAGGATGATGGCACTGGGAATGTTCGCAAGATGAGGAAAATTCAAACCTTTCAAGGTAATTCTGGAAATAAGATGAATATTTGGGCAGAGTTTTCTTACTGTGCCCATGAACACAGAAGAGTGACTCAGAAACCAAAAGATTTTCCCAAAGTTACCAGATATCTTGCCATACAGCTAAGAATTTTGGTATTACATGACCATATTTAGCACAGAAACTGTAGGTTGTAATAATGTAATTTTGGTGCTTCACAGGAGAAGTCACAACATTCCTAATATTATGTTACACTCAGTCATTGAGAGGGATCCCAGGCCATGCTGGAGACCAGCTGACTGTGTCTTTACTGGCTGCTACATGATCTAAGAGTGGGCTGTTCAGGTGTAAAATACCTATGCTTCTCTGCAGTCAATAAGAACTCCAGACTGATTTTTAGATAATTGGAAATATAAAAGCATATGCAGTTTTGGAAGTGTGAACTGGATTGGCACTTTGGGTTATTTGCTAAATAGGACAAACTCAGCCATTGCAGCTACATGCGATTTATGTTGTCAAAACACAAGACCTGTCATAACCTGCCTACATTAGGCTGCAGCAGTTTGCAGTGAAAGATAAATCCATGAAAAAGTGTCAGGAACACACTGGGTCATTGATTCCCATCCTCTTGTTTAATCTTAGCCCTTAGGCTGTTGCCCTTTATACTGGAGGCTGCCATTCCCTAATGTGTGGAGAATTCCTTGTACAATGTGTCTAAAGCATTTAGAAGATAATGTGGGTATATTATTGTCACAATATCAACTTAGGATCTCTGGCCTTCAGGACTGTGAGGGGTCCAATTGTCTAAAAGTGCAGCTGGGATGGATGGCTAGGGGCAAGCTGCTTCATAATATCTCTAATCACACTGATGGTAATGTTTTTCTTTCCTTTTACCAAAGCGGACAATGACTCCAATTGGAAAATTGCCCACGTAACCCTCAACGCTCAGAAGAAGTTCCGTTACCTCTTCCAAGGATTGAAGGGCAACCCCAGCTCTTCATTGGGTGGGATTGCTATTGATGATGTGACTCTGACAGAGATGCCCTGTCCCACAGCTGTGTGGGTCATTCGCAACTTCAGCCAAATCCTTGAGAACTCATCCATCAGCGTTATTGAAAGCCCCCGGTTTTACAGCCCTGAGGGTTATGGGTTTGGCATCACCGTGTTGCCCAACTACCAAGACACAGGCTATGCTCGTATTGCCTTCCACCTGTGCAGTGGAGAGAACGATGCAGTTCTGGAGTGGCCAGCTCTGAACCGCCAGGCCACACTCACAGTGCTGGACCAGGACCCCAACGTCCTGAAAAGGATGTCCTCGAGCAGAAGCTTCACCACAAGCAAGAACCATATTAACTCAGGTGAGTGGTGTCTACCTGGAGGAATGCTGGCTTTGACAGCCAAGGAATCTGAGTAAGAGAACTGAGTTTAGGACTCAGAGCTGAGAAACTTTGACCATATTTCCTAATTTGGGACACTTTCCTGTGTACATCTTTGTGTGTGACTCAGAATGCCTGCCTGTGGAAGATCCTATAACACAAAAAGTGACATATATAAGGTTGATATTCTTATGAACAACCCTTGGGATATCTTGACTCTATACATACCATATAGATTTTTCCCAAGAGTTGGCAATTCCCATTCTACCTGTGGTTTGTCCATTGTGATAGGTGACATATCACCACAGGTTGATGGAATGTCAGCAGGGTGCAGTATTCTGTCACTAAACAATAATTTAATTTAAAACTGCATTTTGGAGGCTCAGTCAACTTCAACATACTCAGTGAACCTCAGCCTACATGGTCTGAATGCACAACATTCACCCTTTCCCATGGATGTGTTAATTCAAAATTGTTCAGCCTGGAGAAGAGAAGGCTGAACAATCGCAGGGACATAACTGGAGCCTTCCAGTACCTGGAGGGAGCCTGCAAGAAAAATGGAGAGAGACTATTTACAAAAGCACAGAGTGCCAGGACAAAAGGGAATTGTCTTCAAATTGAAAGAGAGCAGGTTTACATTGAATATTAGGAAGAAATTTTTTACTGTGCAGAAGGTGAGGCACTGGAACAGGCTGCTCAGAAAAGCTGGGGATGCTCCATCCCTGAAAGAATTCAAGGCTGGATGGGGCTTGGAGCAACCTGGTCTAGGGGAAGGTGTCCCTGCCCATGGCAGGGGGTTGGAACAAGATGATCACTTAGGTCCCTTCCAATCCAAATTTTTCTGTGATCCTATGATAGAAATAAGAATAATAGGACAAAACCGAGTTTGGTACAGAATAAAATACTACACATGAATCTTTATCCCTTTCTACTTTTTCTAGTAATTTAAGTATATACTTTTTCAGGAGGAGCTTTTAAAACCTGAATATGAATATGTCTANGGGTGGAATAGCTTCATATCCCACAGCCAGATGAGACGGAGAAACTTCCTGAAAAATGATGACCTGATTATTTTTGCAGAATTTAATGGTAAGGAGTCCTTTTGTGATTCTCCATACAAAATAGGTGATTTCTTCTACTTTCATACATACAAATAACTCTTGACACCCATCTCCAAGGTCACTTCTAGTGGGGATCAACTTTAAAAAGCATTTCTGTGTCCTAGTGTCAGGTGGGTGAGGTTGACTAAAGTGATTGTGTGTTAAGAGGGATCTAAATGGCACTAGATCCCTAGTACACATTTCAAAACTAGAGTTTTGAAATATGAACTTCTTAAACACCTTTAAGCACTCTGGCCAGTAGCTATGTTCATTTCTAAGCACTGAACGTACTAAAGGCCATCCCCACTGTGTTTATTTCCAAATAGAACAGTCTCACAGAACATCACAGATTTACCTAACTAGTTTCTGTAGTTTCAGTATTATTTTCCATCTTGTGCTTTAAATACACAGAACTTGTGATACAGCAAGAACTCTGTAAAGGGAAAATGGACAAATAGCACCCTCTGGTCTAGAAAGCACCCTGTGAGCCTCTGATGAGAGGCATGCTACATATAGCATCATTCACTGATTCTGATGTCTTTCTCATTTTTTTAAAGATATAATTCACCTCAATAACACTGAAGTTCCTGTTGAACCTGTGCAATCTGCTCTCACGGAAGGCCTTGTTCTTGAAAGGCAGAAGAGAGCAGCTCAGGACATGGAGCCCGTTCAAGATCAGCTGCCTTATCTGTCCAACCCATGTGACCCAAACCCTTGTCAGAATGATGGAGTCTGTGTGAATGTGAAAGGAAAAGCAAGCTGCAGGTACCACAGACCACCTCCCTCCTTGCCGTGGTTTTCTTCTTCTAGTGATGCAACTAAAAAGTATTCAGAGCCACAGACCTCAGAGGTCTAAGCCACCAGGTCTTCAAGGAATAGTAGAAACAAAATACCACAGTTACTAATTCCTACCAGCAGCCAGGAGGGCAGGTTTCTTTGCATAAAGCAAAGAAGCCTCATTCCGTGGTGCTTCCAGGGTGTGTAAATAGCCTCCTAACAAAGTGGAAACGTTGTGACATGAACCCCTCCAATGGAACGGCTCATCTGGGATAGTGAATATGAGGACCTTGGGGCGAGGGCATGACAAGGCTCCTGATCCACTGAATCTGTGCTTTGTTTTCCCAGGTGCCCATCAGGACAAGCCTTCTTCTTCACTGGTGAGAGGTGTCAGTCAAGGCAGGTCCATGGGAGCATCCTGGGAATGCTGATTGGTGGAGTTGCTGGAACCATTGTCTTAACTATCGTCCTCATGTCCATGATGGCTAGAAGATAAAACAATGCAGGGGGGAGAAGTTTCAGCCTGGTTGATAAGATACCCATTTTCAGTGAAAAATGATGAATATAACTTGGAGAAAACCAGTCATCATATGGATTAGAAGCTCTGATAGCATCTTGGCAGCAATCTGGGGTTTTTTCTGAGGGATATGGCAGTTAAAGTGTGTCGTGTAGTGCTGCTGTCTGATGAAAATCAATACACTGACTTTCTTGTGTGTTTTTTGAAAGTATTGTTTCTTCATCCCATAGCAAGCAGCACTGCTGGAAGCCTATCCATTTACTCTCAGCCATGGTTCAAACTTAGATTAAATAACTGGTTGAACCTTGAAAAACACTGTTAAAAACCACACCAAAACACATGCATTAAGATTCTTGAAATGTTCCTACAAAAATTGCTCAAGAATTCTAAAGGGTACAGAATCACTCACTTTCCCTGGGGCTGTGCTGGTTTACTTACATTAATTAGCTATTACACAGAATTCATAAACTCTTGTCCATACCACCTTGGCCATACCAAACCATCAGAAGTGCTTCTAACTGTGGAGAACAGTTTTCCATCCTGATTCACCCCAAAGTTCCAGGAATGGGTTCACCACTGGCAAACACAGGTGTAATTCCCTTACAATCAAATGGAACTCTATCAACTAGCTGCAGTATTGGATATTGACCTCAAATTTTCATGATTCTACTATATTGTACATTAAATTTTGTAACATTTGTGTGCATTATAAATACTTTTCAGGTTCTTTTCAAGACAGGAGTCCTGTCTTTAAAGGTGTACAGGCTTGAAATAAATGGTTCCACAAGTATAGTATTAGAGCAATAATTTATATAAAACCATTCATCCTGCCTGGCACATGGTGATTTATATTCTCTACAGAGCTTATTCTCTGAGTCCTTCAAGTGTGTTTCTCCTTTGAGAGAAGACCCAAGCATACAGACTTTACACAAGGCACTCCTTGCATTCTTAACACTACTATGCATTAAATAAATGCAGTCCCCTCTGTGGCAGAGAGTGGCAGCCCTCTCTGTCTTACCACATTACATATCAAGGGAAATAAAAATATTGTTAAGTGCATAAAACTTCCTTTTCTTCAAAAAAGTGCCACATGAAGCTTTCAGTCTTTCCATCTGAAAGAAGACCACGCAGGAATCATCATGGTCTTCATTTTATATAAGTCAAAAGTGATGATCTGAAATGGGCCTTCTCAGTTGGGAAGTTTTGGTTCCAGAAAGCCTTAAATAGGAGATGGAAACCACTACAGCCTTTCCAGACTCTGATATGAGGGCAGGAGAGAAGCTGTGAGGTACTTGTGTATCTACACAGGCCTTTGGGATCATTCAGAGAGATGATAGGGGAAATACCAAATCCACTGGACAACAACTGTGTGAAGCACTGCAATTCATGTCTCAGTACTGCATAGTGCTAAGCACACACTTAGGGGCTGAGGATTCTTCATTCCCAATGTCCTTTCTTGCACACGAAGGCCTTCAAATCCTTGTCATCTCTTCTGGGATTGGCAGACCTTGTAAAGTTCCACCTCTCTCAGCTTCTCTGCCTTACACATTAACCAGAAATGATTATTCCAGAAGAATTCACCAAGGCACAGTTTAGTCAAAATGAAACAGTTCACTTCCTGGTGACTCCCAGGTACTTTTTGTGCGTGTCTTGGAAGAGGTCCTTTCAAAGTGACATAGTTTAGCATTGGCAGTGCTTCAGTTAAGCAAGGAATATGCCTTGGAAGTATTTTCAGTGGAAGAGGTGGATGGCTCTGAAGAGGATACTCTGTATTTGCCTGCAAAACAAAGCACAGGAGTTAGACAAGGACAGAGAGCCTGGGACACTGTCACTGCAAAGTAAGGACAGTAACACCTGTGCTGGTGGCTGGTGGCTCTGCCTTGCCCTGCAGCCCTGGCACTACCTGGATTACAGCAATACCACAGAACTCAGCTTGTTTGGTGACACAGCCAGGATGTGTCAGCTTGAATTGCCAACCGTGCCACAGGGCAATGGTTTTCTCACACAAATGGAGGCACTTACTGCTTCTCCTGGAGCATGGGGACACATCCAGAACACAACACATCCACAGGCTCCTGAGATGAATCCCAGCTCCCTCCCTCTTCAAGGCTCTAAGCTAAGACCCAAGTGTCACTATCCCCTCTGAACAATGTGTGGATAAAAAGATTGGGCACTTAGAAATTAATTGTTTTTTCCAGAAATGCTTTTTGCAAGATAAAGTCGTAACTGAAATGGTGATGTCCACAAAATGACAGCCAGAGGACCTTTGAAGAAATACATTTCCAAGGTGGTGAAGAGTACATGAATAAGGGATGAACTATGCTGTGATCTCATTTAACTCAAAACAAAGCTCACTTAGTGGTGTTTAGAATTGGTGAAACATTGAATAATTGTTTTAGAGACAGACAATTTTGCAATTTTGCTGCTAGCATTATTCTACGACTGACTAGTTGCAGTTCCTTTGCATTAGAAGATTAAAAGCCATCTACGGATGCGTGGAGAGACAACGAGATTGATGGATATCAGGACAGACAGACCCTGAGAACAATAATGAAGGCCAAACCTTGTTTTGTGCTTCACTAAGAGACGTCTGTTGTCACTTACCTGTTTTCCCACATAAGTTGTTAAAGGTTCTTGAAAATGGGTAGCTCATAGCAAGCATTGGTGTCACCAGGATCAGGGAAGATGACTGAAAGAGAGAAAATTGCTTTTTGTCAAAAGAACTTCGTAGCCCTATTTTAGGGAGAAAAATAAAAATATTCCAATAAACTTTGTTTCAGTAGTATGAGCAAACAGCCCACAGAAGGTGAAGCTAGATGTTTGTGATGTGTAAAGTTTACACATTTGCGTGTTTGTGGTGGTGATGAAGGAGATCAACTTTAAAAGAAGCTACAAGGCACAAACTGCTTGTCTCTAACTCTTGACCGGGGGAGATGGTTTAGGCTCCAGAGCCTGTCCTAACAGGTAGTATGGAATCCTGTTCTCTTGTCTGTGCCAGTATGGCCATTAAGGTAGCCACAAAAGCTAACATTTATGTGAATGGGGATTGTTCATGACAGCCAAGAGCTTGAGATAATCTAAGGCAAATTTAACTTGACACGCTAGAGGGCATTGGAACACAACTCTCTGCAGTCCAGATGCGAAAGAAGGAAGGAACTTCTTGCTGCTAAAATGAAGGTTTTAGTTTCTTTTTCGGTTCTGGAGTGGTTTGAGAATTTAACAGGATTCCTCCAAAGATATATTTTTTAAAAGATATAAAAATTACATCTTTTTCTGTTCAATCCTTCTTCATTAGTTAGTTGTACTTTGGTGTTAAAAAATAGGAAATCAGAGAGTGTTGTGTATTGTCACCTATATCATAAGGTGGTAGAGAAAGAAGGTAAAGGAATCACATATAAAAAAGTTAATCAAAAACTTTGGTATTGCTTTATTTGCTCATTCTCAGACCTCAACAGGCTGGAGAAATGGAGTGACAGGAATCTTATGAAGTTTAGCAAAGGGGGAAGTTCAAAGTCCTCCTGTCCCTGGGGAGGAAAAAACCCAATGCCAGGACATTCTCAGGGCTGTCTGACTGGGACAAAGACAGAGGCAGGTTTTTCTCTTTGGTGCCCAGTGAAAGGACAAGATGCTTTGAAAACAAACAGAAATACAGGAAATCCCACTTAAGATGAAACTTTTTCGCTGTGAGGGTGGTCAAAGACAGGGAAAGGCTGCACATAGAGATTCTGGTGTCTCCATCCCTGGAGCTACTCAAACCCAACTGGACACAGCTCTGAGCTCTAGCTGACCATGCTCTGATGGGAGTGTGGTGCAAGATGATCTCTGAGGGTACTTTCCAACTTTAGCAATTCCTGTGGAAGCTGGAATGATATGATCCAATGCTGCTCTTTTGAACTGACAGTTCAACCTTAATGGACTCCTTAATTCCTTTGAGCCTGTGTTCTCATCTTCTTAATTATTCTTGCTTTCAAGTCGGCTTCCTAGTTCTTTAGCAATACCTGTACAGGCTCTTCTGAATAAACCCTGTTCGGATACCAATATAAAATCAAGCTTTATTGTCATATAAGGGTGATGCCAGCACCACTGGCAGCTTGGGAAGAGAGGGAGGTGGTGGAACTAGATGATCTTGAAGGTCTCTTTCCACCCAAACCATTCTGTTTCTTACACATCCTGGCATTTTTTGGTAAGGTGTCATCAATGCAGAAGTGTAAGTTGAAACAATAATTACCCAAGAACTCCCCCTTGATTTTTCTCAGGTTGTGAATAAATAATAGTACCAAAAAATGTTTCTGTTTTCTAACTAAAAGTTTCATTTATATTTTCTAGTTTCTTTCTTGTGGAATTTAAAGGAAACGTCCACTAGCTGCCATTTCATTTTTTAACCAATTACAGTGAAAATAATGAACTTTGAAAAAGGGGATATAATCATATGTGTGTTGTTAGTGTCCTCTCTGACTTGTTCTAATCAATAATCCAGAATTCAAAGTGCTCTGGACAATGTTAGACTATGCAGCAGTAACTGAAACACATTCTCAGGTCAAGGTCCTAACCTTTGATTGCTGTGAACTCCATTTGGATGATGAATTCCTCTTCAACAGAGCTTCTTGTATCTATTTGTTAAAAAAATTAGTCAGTCAGTAAATACAGAAATTTTGTTCAAATTCCAACAGTATTTTGATATAATGTAAGAAATAGTTGGAATCCTTACCTTCTTATCCCAGAGAGTCCCAAACACCAAAATGAATAATCCCTAAGAGACAAAGAATTACATACATTTTGATGATGCCAATCTTTAATTGCAATATCTCATAAGTATCTCCAGCATTGTCCATAGTGGTATTTAAACTTTGAACTCTGTGGTAGAGGGCATTTTTCTAACTGCATATCACATAGTGGACTGCTCATTTGGCAGTTCCCCAGGCCTGGTCTATTTAAATTCTGTGTTGATCTGGTCTACAAACCAACACAGATAGTTTGGTAGCACTAAATGTATTTGGAAGAAGGAATGTTTGTGTATAGAAGACAAGTCCTACCTATGCTCTCCAGGCAAACTAGTAGGTTCCAAGAAAAAGGCCAGTGAGTTCAGTTTGAAAAACACAGTTTTGATGCCATTCTTAACAATGGCAAGTCTTCTTCAAAAGATTCTTCAAAACAATTCTCTTTAAAGAGAGAGTACACATAACTATTTTGTGCTTAAGAAATCTCCTTTTATTGGGATCCTAATGTCCACCTAAATATGTTGCAAAAGTCATCCTGACTGAAAACTCAGTCACGTGTATCTTTGTCAGCTCTTCTCTTTATCATTAGTACTTCTCAGCTGATCTTGGTGACTTTCTTGTGGTTCATACTGGAACCCACAAAATCATAACATGATTCCTTCAGCTGGACCATAAATGGAAACAGGTATGCTCAAGTTTACCCAATGAACATAACAGGGCTGTTTTCCTGGTCTTCAGCAGTGAAGTTGATCTGAAAACTACCGGCAAAGTAGGGAGTTATCTTTAGGTCAGCTTTATCTACACAGTGCATCTGCTAAGGCAGCAGAGAATATGAAATACTGCTGAATTCCTGGAGTGGCTTTCCCAAAGAGGCCTTTTGGAATAAGGATGTGTAAGGCAAATTCAAGCTTTTCCCTGCTGTTCTTATGCCCTGCCAAGCACAGCACTGCAATTCTGTCTCTATGTTAAATCATGATAAAGGAAACAAAAATATGTGCAACTCACCTGCAAAGCATTGAGCAGACTAAAGAGGATGTGGAAAGCTGGATGACTTTTGATGATGGTGGCAAGCCCAAAGCCCCAGGTGAGGCCTAACAGTGGTGTCAGGATGGCCACACTTTTGCCAATCTGAAGCAGAGATTTCCTCTCCTGCCCACTTGACCTATCCCCAATAGTTGGCCTCAATATTTTTATTATAACAACTGCGGCGATGAACAAGTTTGTGGCCACGATGAGCAAGGCTGGTATGACAAAGGCCAGGAGAGCTTTGCTGTCCTTCCAGTTGAGCCAGCAGAAATCCTTTCTCGTGTAACTGTTCTTTGGCAGTGTGACAGCAATGGTGATGACTGCAATGACAAAGGGACACACGTATCCCAGGCAGAATGCCACAGCCTTCTGAGTAGTCTTACTCGTGTTGTGTAAGATGAACACCAGTCTGTAGAAAAGGATGAGGCCCAGGCTCAGCATCCAGAAAAAGACACACAGGTAGAAAAAATGGATGAAGAAGGTGGCCATGATACAGACGTCTCTGCTCACCTGCTGGTTTTGATCAGTGATGGAGGCGGTGACAATGAACCAAACATCAGCAATCAGCAGGGATGTAGCAATGTTGAGAATACAGACGTGGCGCATGTAGGAGGTTGTGTTGTTTGTCACATACTTCCAGACCAAGGATTCAATTATGATGCAGACCACCAAGCTCACGATTGAAATGGCCAGGCCAATGTAGGAAATATAATCTTCAAAGATTAGCTCAGAGGATCTATCAGGTGACATCAGGATGGAGAATGATGTCAAGTGATTGCAGGAGCAAATGACATAATCTCCTAACTCTGTGGGTGTGCAGCCACGAGTGTCCCAGTCCCCCCTCTGATTGTTGAGTGTGAAGTTCCAAAAGACACACTTGGGCATCTTTAGAGCTGTGTCTTTCTTTGCAAATGTCATATTAACATCAAACTTCTGGCTTCTGTTGCTGCTCAAAGTTGTTGTTATCAATAAACCATTCACATATTCAAATGTATTCTGGGGCAAAATATGTCCAAGTCTTGAGTACATCACACTGACAACGGTTGAATTTTGGGTTAGAGTCTGGATTTCATTTTCACTAATGAACACGCTGACTGTGAGGTTTTCTGAACTGAGGAAGTCCTTGTTATAATCTGTGTTATTTTCCTTGACAACTATCCCTTTGAGATGAACAGTGTTTGCAGAGACAGAAGGAATGGTGTTATTAACTGGTTGGAGACGCAGGGAAAAATTTTCTACTGACTGCAGTAACAAAGAACTTTGTCGTGTCTTCTCTTTATTCAGATCTTCCCAAGCATCAGTTGTGGAATCATTAACAATTAAGTCCACTGTGGATAGGAAATTCTGGAACAACAACAGAATAATGCAGTTACTGAAATTCCACACAATTAATTGTTGTTTCTGATGGTAATTTATGTGTGGTCCTAGAAGTACCTTTTGAAAGAGCCCAGCATTTTCTTATTTTGCTCAGTCCATGTGAAATCTTCAGTTGTTAACCCTCTGCATACTCTGTTTGCAAATTAAGGTTTCCAAAAGCAGAGCTATGTGGCTATTTTTTATATATTATCTGGTATTTTTGCATCTCCAGCCTTCTTTCCTTTCCTTCTCAGTGTTTGTTTTCTTGATGTCTCATGTAGGGCTCTCTATCTACAAACCATAAAGCCTTTTTGCACTTTTCTATTCAGAAGAGCAGTGCTTTTCCTCTGGATCTCACAATCAAGGTTCCCAATTATTTCTAAGGTTTCTTTTGTTATTCATTTATTGTTACATCCAACTTGTTTTCCTTGCTTGATCATGGTTCCTGGAATTTACTCTCCCTATTCCTATTTCAGCCTTTTTTTCTATTCCTACTTCTACTCATGGAATCATAGAATCACAGACTGGTTTTGACATTTAAAGGTCATCCAGTCCAACCTCCTTTACAGGGGGAAGAGACATCCAACTTGATTTTGGACACTTCCAGGGTCTGAGGCATCCACAACTTCTCTGGTTCCAGGGTTTGAGGCATCCACAACTTCTCACTATTCCAGTGCCTTACTGCCCTCACAGCAAATAATTTATTCCTAATACATAATCTAAACCTTCCCTCTTTCAGTTTAAATCATTATTCCTTGTCCTGTCACTACAGGCCCTGATAAAAAGTCTTCTAATAAGTCCCCTCTAAGTATTGAAAAGCTGCAATTAGTTCTTCCCTGAGCCTTCTCTCCTCAAGGCTGGACAGCCCCAACTCTCTCAGGCTGTCCTCACAGGAGACCTGCTTCAGCCTCTGGCCATTTCTGTGACCCTCCTTTAGACCCACTCCAGCATGTCCACATCCTTCTTGCCCTGGGGACCCCAGAGGTGGATGGAGTGCTCCAGATGGGATCTCACCAGAGCAGAGGGGCAGAATCACCTCCCTCAACCTGCTGGTCACGCTCATTGTTAAGCAGCCCAGGACATGTTTGTGTGTCTGGGCTGCAAGAGCATGTTGCTGGCCCGTGTTCAATTTTTTTATCCATCATCCCTTGTCCTTTTGTGTCTTATAATGCTGGAGATATCCATGTGTTCCTAGAATATTTCTAGTTGCTAAGCTTACAGCAGTTTCTCTTTCATGCACAGACTCCTTGTTCTCATAATTTTGAGTTTTCATAAACTCCTCTGTATCTTAGCTGTCACTTCATCTCATTCCTGATCTTGATCCTAAGTATGAAACTTCTTCAGGGGCAACATCATCCCCTGTGACAAAAGGGGCCAAAGGGCTTGGTAGGTGTAGATAAGACTTAAAATAAAACCTTACCTGCACAGTGACCTCCTCTGCCTCTGCTGGGATAGAGGAGACCGTATCCAGGATGGTAACAATTGCACCTAGGTTTGCTGAAGAATTGTTTATTGTAGTTAGCTCCTTTTTTGTCTGTTCATTAAGCTGTGCAAGGTAGGAGGGTAGCTGTGCTTTTGCCTCGGGGCTGTTGACCAGGGACTGGAACAGAAGATGACAGCACATCACATGTGTGAAATCCTCTCACCTTACTGAGAGAAAGGTGACTCTGGATGGTTTGTGGGTGGGAAGAGCACTGTGGGATGATACCAAGGCTGAAACCCAAGGCCTGGCACCCATCTGTCAAGTGCAGTGGCCAAGGGTGTGGGCACAGTAGGAAGGGCCTGGGACGAGGCTGGGCAGCAGCCTGGACTTGATCCTACGGCCTCACTGTTGGTGTGCTCTGTAACATGCTCTGGGCATGCTCAGGGAACACTCCAGGACAGCAGCTGCTCCTTATGGATGCCATGGATGAGGTCACCTTGCCTGGGAGACAGAGCATTCCTGTGTATGGACATTATCCATGCAGTGCCTCAGGCCCTCTGGGCCCTGGGAGAGGCTTCGGCTCTTTTGCTGCCTGGTGTAAATAGAGCCAAACATTCTTCATATCTTTTAAAAGAATCATTTAAATGCTTCGTGTGTTTAAGATTATGATAAGTAAAAATCATGCAACTAACATTTTTGCTCTTTCTGTCCACCCACCTCCCCACCTGAACTTCTACAAACCCATGAGTGTTACCTCAGCACTACTCAGCAGGTCATTTATTGGTCCAGACAGGCAGTCATTCCTTGCAACTTTCCATAAGCTGTTGATGCACTGGTAAGTTATATTGCCTCGAGTAAAACCTGCTGGATTTTTTACATCGCTGCACGGCTTTATTAATATGGCCCCTTCTGCTCCAACGCCCAATTTGTCTGAGCAGGAAATTTTCTTATCTGTAAATTGAGGAGACAGAGATAGAAAATAAGAAGCAGGGAGATGAATGAATTACCCCCACAAAACTTGTGATCTTTAAAGATTGTTCAAAGATCTTTAAATTAGGATTTCAGTTTACTGTCTTCATTAATTAGGATCTTTCAGGATATATATGTCTCACATTCCCAATTTTTATGAATCAGAAAATTAAAAAGGAAATCTAATGAAGCTCTGATTTTTTGAGTACTGAATCAGCAAACCAACATCCAAAGACTCAGATTTATCTGTTATATTACAAGGTTAGACAGAGCTGGAGTGGGATTATATTGACCATTAAACAAACAATAATTCATATGAAGTTTGTTCTGTTAAGCTACTCAAAACTGCTGTGGTACTAACAGGAAATTCATTAAGACCTTGATAGTGAGGCTTCAACACCTGTTTGATGAACAGTGAGTGTTGCTAATTTTCTTTGATTGGCTTAGTCATCCCACTAAGTATCAAGTGATTAAAGTGATTAAAGTAATTAAAGTGTCTGCATATTTATTGCCTAAGAGAGTGAAATCTGGCAGATACAGTGATTCAACTGTAGGTACCACTGCTGTGGAAAAAAGAAAATTTCTGCATCAGGGGGATGTCCAAAATTTCTTCCTTTCCAATTTAGAATAAATGAGCTGAAATATCCACACTCTCGTCAGAACTAAACATCAAAGCTGGATTTAGCAATGCTGAATTCTAATTACAACATTCCCTGCAGAGCTGACTGGAAGCTGCCCTGGTCTCTGCAGCACCTCATAGAGGTTGCCCTTCTTGTGTTCAAAGTGGAAATGCTCTCCCACAGGCTGCCCCCCTGAGCCAGAAGAGGCACCACAGTCTTTGATCCTTGCTAAATTGTTGGTGCAAGCTGGGAGCTGCATGACCATGTTTTAACACAGCAGATGAATCTTGGTGGTGCAGCCTGCACTAGTGACTAAACTGTCACTGCTTTGGAACATACTAGGACCACTCTCAAATACACCAAACACATCTTGTCTATTTTTTTTTTAATTACATCAAAACCAATATTTTCCTCTGTATGTAAAAATTTCCCCCAAGAAAAGGAGACAAAAGTTCTTGGATAACAAAAAGCTGCTCCTGTTAGATGTCACTGGTGATGAATTTGTGGCACCTGATTTAACAAAGATATTGGGATGTCCTGTATAACAGCTATAAACATTAACTCTTTTTCCTTACCAGGCATCAAGTGCAGTCTGATATGTTCACTGTCAACTCCCTGTCCGATGCGGTTCATAAACCTGCAATATGCCTCAAACTCTTTCTCTTTGTTACATTCTTTTTCCGTGTGATTGTACATGTAGCAAAGCAAATTGTCTTTTTCCCTTTTCTCTGTATGGATGGATAGAGACAGGTTAACACAGATTTGAGGTCAGTCAACATAACCAGCAGAAAGCATTGGCAAAACTTTATTTTCTGTGGGTACTAAGAAAAAACTCCCAACTTTCCTTTATGAAAAAGCTCCCTCTCTGTATGCTTGTTTCTGTGTCTTACTCCCTCTGTAATAAATGTGGCAGCTGCTGCATGATCAATACCTTTTCATTTACTGATGTGTGAGCAAATCCTCCCCAAACCCTCTTAACTGTGCAGTAACTGAAATTTGCTTTGAAAATAATTTTTGAGGATACTCTTCCTGCCTTTAGCACAGGTGTTTTATTTAGGCTGGGATACTGTTTTGCTGTTCTTGTATGGTTCTTTTGAGCTCAGGATCTGTGCCACACTCCCACTGCTTTTCAGAATGCCTGTGCCTGAGGGTGAGTCTCCAGCTGCAGCCTCTTCCAACAACATCCTTACCTTTTTCTTAGCTACTGAAGGCCTCCTCATTCTCCACCTGCTTTACTCCTCAGCCTGTTGTTTTTGCACTCTTGCATGTTTCCTGAGTTATTTTTGGTAGATCATATTTGCTTTTTTTTTTTAATTAATTGTTTTGTAATTCACTTGCAAAATTCTAGTATATAGAAAACAACTCACTTGAAAACTTATAGTATTTAAAAACATGTCAGGGAAGTTGCAGAATTGCCCTTAATTTGAAGCCATAGAAGCATAGGCTTTTGTATTGTTAAAGATGTGCCCCCTGTATCCTCAAAGAAAATGGAGTAGTTTTTGAATTGCATTCTTAATGGTTACTCAACATTTTTCATGAACTAGTAGTTTTTCTTATGTAATGTTTTCTCTGTACTCATTTTAAAAATGGCAGAATGGAAGAGAAAAGCAGATAAAAGGAGTTCAGCAATTTCCAATCTGAAGAAGGGTCAGGATGCTCACTTCTCCCTGCCTGGCAAGTCAAACCAAATATTGAGTTTACCTATTTTGTATTCATCACTACAGCGGTGACTTCAGTTCAGTGTTAATCCAAGCTATGTTCCCCAGCCATGCTCACCATCCTAAAAGAAATCCATTTCCTTTTTTTTTTCTTTTTTTTTTTTTTTTTTTTACCCTCAGAAGTGCTCCTGGGTTGTCATGAAAGCAGTGAGTATAACTTGTTTACACAGACCTAACTGAAAACAAAAACCCCAGAGACTGGGTTATGACACAGAGCGAAACTAATGATTCTGCAAGTTTATTGTGTCTTACCAACTTGAAATTCATTTTGTTGAACGAAAAATGTAACCCTGTAGTCTGTCTCGGTCTTGGCAGTTATGCAGCACTCCAGGGCATGTGGCACTTGGCACTGTATCAATGTTGCAATGGGGTCTACCAGGATGTTCTGCTTCAGGGGCAAGGAAACCACCTCGATGGTCACATTGGCAGAACTGTCCAGGTTTTTCTGGGAGAATGTGCAGATGTAGGTGCCTAAAAGGAGTGATACAAAACCATTTCTCAGTTGACAGAAGTGCTCCTCAGCTTTTGCATGCTCATGAATGCTAAACAAATACAATGCTGTTGGCAACACCAAGCCTTGCTGTCCTCCAACACTTACAATTTTAACTGTAGGGGCTTTCTAATTACTGTGGCCAGGCTGCACAGTGATTTGCATGGCTAGGGATGCTGTAAATGACCTGGTACAGTGATTTCATTGCTTTTGTTGCCAATGAGACCATATTCACTCACCTCTCCAGTCCTCTGAGGCAGACTTCACTGTGAGCACAGACGTGGCTGGAAATTTGCTATTTTTGATGCACATATCACAGTCCACTGTTTTTGTGTCACTTCCAGACTGGATTTTCCAACTGATGCTGTCATAATTGCTCACATCACTTTCACATGTTACATTGAACCCGTATCCCTCAGAAACTGTTGAGTTTGTGCTTGAAGATATTGTTACGTGGGCTGAGAAAACACAGGAAAAAAGTCACATTAGTGAGAGTTACTTTTAATAGTTTTGTTGCAAATCCTGTGTGCCATAGAGGCCATCTATGCATTAAAGAGCTGTTGTTCTGTCACAAGCCCCTGTCCCTCACCTTTCCTCAGGTACGTGACTCTGATGCTCTGAGTGCGCCTGGCTCCGTGACCAGTCTCCAGCTCACACGTGTATGTGGTCACTGCACCTGACTTCTCAGGTGGGCACAGGGACTCGCTGATGTTGAGCAGGTATCCAGTGCAGTTTCCACCCAAGATGGATGTTCCTAGAGAGAAACAGGCATTGTTTGAAGGGCTACGGATGTCCAAAAATACCTCTGGAAAGCACAAGCAATCACTCCAGCTATGGAAACCCTTGTGGGTTCGTATATAATTGACATCATGGCACTTTTGACTCAACATTGCTGAAGTTCATTCATATCTTTTCCTCTGACAACACTCACAGGGTGGCAGCTCTGTGCTGAGAGTCCTCCTGCCAAAACCAGTCAGAACATAACAATACTGCCTGGAAATCTCAGAGTCAACCAAAATGAGCAGTATCCTTGTTAAGCCTAACCTCATTATCTGTGATATTTAGGGTGAGTAAAAGTAAGCAAAACAGCAGATTTTAATGCTGTCCGATCTTGAAATAAAAATGTGGAGGTACTTGACAATCATTCAACGTAAAATTGGAAGAGTGCTGGTTGAGCTGTGAGCACTGAAGCTGTCCCACACTGTGGCTGACAGCACAGCTGACATGAGAGCAGAGCAGAGTTCCTGGGGGAAAGCCTGGCCTCAGGGAATCAGGGGTAAAACAGCCCATTGCAGTAGGCCAGGATCCCCTCTTTCTGCAAGCCCTGCTGCACTCTGGTAACTGTCCTCTGTGGAAGTGACTGCGTGCGTGAGCTTTGAAGATTTTATCTCATTTTCTATCCTGCTTTCTCCTAAGTTTCATTTTCGGTCAATAGTTAACAATAAACAGTTACTTCATACTCATAAAATATTAAGAGGGCAATAGACCATTTAGGGTGATGGTTCATAGACATTTATGAGCATTTCTGTTCATGCTACTTTGTATCTCTTTTGTAGCTCATTTACTTGGTACCTTATTAACTCTTTTTATTGGTAAGCCTTACGGGATGCCTCTGACTCAACTGGTATGTGATGTATCACACCTACAGGTGAAGAGGCAAACAGTGCTCGTATTTATCTTTACTGCAGCTGTTTTACAGTGCAGCACTTGTACCTCACGACTGCCAATTTCAGTATGTAGTATATGAAAGATCTTTGAACCCCAAGGGTGATTCCAGAGATAGCACTACAGACTGATGCCCTCTTCCTTGCTCTCAACATTAGACCATCCAGAAATAAGCTTTTTGGACAAAGCTTTTTGGTGTGCTGCTGGTCCAGGCAGTTGTTTCCAACCAGGATGGCAGAGTTTAAGGTCTCAGTGTATGGAGATATCCGAAACCCCACTGGCACATGCACAACACATACAGAGTCTGTCCTTCTCCCTACCACCCACATCTTTGGAGCATTTCTTGTACTCATCCTAGGGCTTTAAGGCAGCCACTCAGGAGGAGACCTCTGAGCAATGAACAAACCTAGCAAGTGAAAAACAACCTTTTTCTTACCTGTAATGTTGATTGTTCCATTTACTTTCCAGGAAACCTTAAGTGATGTCAAGTGTCTGTCAATGCAACAGGACAGCAGAAACCCCTTTGCTTGCACTTCAGGGCTGTTACATGTGACATCGACGTCCTCAAAGTTTGGAGTGATGTTTAGTGGAAAGACAGATATTGTTTCTGTGGCATTGTATATCTCTGTGTGATATGAGCTGCTCATTATGAACACGCAACTATAGGAACCTGTAAAGCATAAACAACAGTTTTTGTTGATTTTGCCTCTATTTTGGAATTAGGAGCTACTTCCACATCTAGTTTTCACATGTCCCTGCTCTGCAGTGGCTCTGCTACTTGCTGATCAATATGTACCTTTAGGTCACCTGCAGAATGCTTTCTGCAGACCCCTGGTGTCAAATGTATCCAGATTAGGATTCACTGTGCCTTTGGGTGAAAAACTTTTCCCAAGTTATCCAAAACCCCCCTTGACTCAGCTTCATGCCACCTCTTTGAGTCCTGTCCCTGGTCACCAGGGAAAAACAGATATGTATCTGCCCCTCTGCTTCTCCTCATGAGGAAGCTGAAGACCACAATAAGGTCTCCCCTCAGTCTCCTCAATGCTGAACAGACCAAGTGACCTCAGTTGCTTCTCATACCACATCCCCTTCAGGCCCTTCACCAGCCTTGTGGCCTCCTTTGGACCCTCTCCAGTAGCTTGATGCTCTTTTTGTATTTTGGTGCCGAAATCTGCCCCCAGGACTTGAAGTGAGGCCTCCCCAACCCAAAGCAGAGCAGTGCAATTCCCTCCCTTGTCCAGCTGGAAATGCTGTGTCTGATGCCCCCTCAGGATATGGTTGGCTGTCCCTCCTGGCTGCCAGGGCACTGCTGACTCACATTCAACTTGCCATCAGCCAGGACCCACAGGTCCCTTTCTCTGTACCAGCCATACTCTCAGACACAAGCCCTCTGGATGCAGCCAGGCTTGATTTTGAGATTGGCAATCTGAGCTCCAAATTTCCCACATATTTAACGTATGTGAGGTTCCCTTCCCCATGGGATAGCCAAGTGAGCAGACCACTTACATAGGAGTGGAGACACCAAGGTTCAGGGCATCCCAAGTCCAAAGAATTTTGGATCCACTATTCCTACCTCACATATATGTGCCCAAACACCTGGTCACAGACTACCCTTTTTGAAGTTGAATGTAGAATTCGTGGTCCAAAGACAAGAACTGAGTGGGAGCTTCAACCCAAGCTCTGATAACACATAGTAATTCCCCTGATAGCTCCTTCCAGCAAAATCCCACCAGTTTACCTGTTTCTGATTTCCAAAAATCCCGAAACATGCAAAACCCTAACTCTGAACTCTGATTAGTTAGGTCATGTGTGTGTAGGGGCATTAAGGACAAATTCAACCACAGCCTCCAGTTCCCACACCAAAAGGGTGGGAAGGCCTCACAGCCATGCAGTCACCACCATCTTCCCTGGTATTGTAATGAAGCCTGGCACTTAGAACACCCAGTCACATACAATCATTTCAGTCACTTCATATCTTACTGGCAATGCCAGTCAATATGTAGATCATTAATGAAAACAACAGGAAAATTATGAGAGGCAGTGTAATTTTCACATTTCCTCTAGTAAATGCAGCCACTGCATTCATCTTTGCTTTTTATAGAACTAGCCAAAATAAAGATTTACATCTGCTGTTTTAACAATGCAAAATCATACCAGAATCCTTTGTCGTGACGTTGGTAATTTTAAGAATTGATCTTCTGGTTGCTAAAACTGTCTCTATTGAATACCGTGAGCTGGTTGAGATGGTCTGGCCAAAGTGATACCATGTCGCGTTGGTAAATGTTGAATTTACCTCACAGGTCAGTCTTACTGTGTCCCCTTCAAAAATGTTTGAGGGTTTCACGCTGAAGTTTGTCTGATCTGGGAAGACAGAGAGCAACATTCTGCATTACTGTCACTTCAGCTCACATCTTTATGGTGTCTCTCATCCTACAGGGGTCCCAGGTGCTTCATGCCAGCTGCAGGGCACCACCTCTGATACAGGCCATGGCATTTCCCCCTCAACATATTCTTTTAATATCTTTCTCAGCATGTTCTTTTAGTATCTTTCTCAGCTGAAACATATTCTTTTAGCATCTTTCTCAGCTAAAAAGTCCAGAAGGTTTTATGCAAAGAGTTAGAAATATTATTACCACCACCACTACTTTCTAATTAGATAAGCTGAGAGGAGAAGCAGCCAGGTTGAAGTAATCCTCTGAGACAGACAGTCCAGCACTCGGTTCACTGAGAGCAGAACACCTCCAGGGCACTTGATCACCAGCTGAATTGTAACACACTGTCCAGCAGCAGCATGGAAAATGTGCCAGGGAAGCCAAGGGGAATGTGTTGTCATGTAAACTGAAAGAGTTTTATGTTTTGCTTAAAGAGTAGGGAAGCGCTGGCAGCCTGACATTCTTAGACCTGTCTCAGTTCTGGAGGTGAATTAAGGGTTTTCAATCTCTCACTGCTGGACAGACCACATTAGGGATCATTTAGAATCATTTAGGCTGGAAAAGACCCCTGGAATAATCAAGTCCAACCAATAACTGATCAGTGGAGTAGCTGGAAGTCTGGTTTTTCATGGGAGGTACTGCATTCATGGTCCTCTCATGAAGGTCCTAAGCTTTGGTGACAGAAGATAAAATGAAACAGCTAAGAAATAAACGTTTCTTGAAAGTTCAGTACCAAATCATCAACAGTATAGGGCAGCTACATGATTCAGGCTAAAAACACTAAAGTAAAGGTTGAAGGAAAATACTGAGAGCTTTAAACTTACTAGTGATTACTCTTGTGAAGGTAAATTGGTTTAGCTGGTATGATGAATCCAGAAACTGGGGTACAGCTCTGTTGGAATCTCCAAGCTGAGTGAAGCTTGCTGCTCCTGTTCTTACTTCATAGTTCACAAAAACACTTCCAGGGCTAAACAGATACAAGAATGAGAGAAGCACTAGAATTAAATATCATTGTATAGTAGTGGTTTTCTATATTGTGGTGACCAATCATGCATGGATGGAAAGACCTCACAGGAACCTCCTATGGAGACTCCTCTTGGAACTCAAGACTTGCTCTGTCATAGGAGAAAGTTGTGCTACAGCTCTTCCCTAAGAAGGAACACCTTCATGTGACACCTTCCTTGTCTGATGTTTATTTCTAGTAAACTTTTCTTGAAACCAAAGATGCAGCTGCATTTAAATATGTGTGGACAGCAGCAATGTCTCTTTTTTCTGTATCCAGGGTCAATGTAATGTTCATCTTCCTCATGGCCTTGATGATAGGTTTATTTGCATCCTTTACCCCTTTGGGAGGAGCTCAGTCTTTTCCATAAAAGGCTTTGATCCAGATGGAGAATGATTATGTTTCTTGGACTTTTGCACAGTGATGAATTCTACCCACAATCCCATTTCCATCTTGATAATTGGGCTTTGCTTTGTAGCAATTATTCTGTTATTCAGTGTGTGCATGCTGGGAGTGGGTTCTAGGCAGAGTGAATGTAACCTTTGCTTACTTGTGTGTCCTTGAGACTGGACAGAAAGATTGTGTCTTCCAGGAAAAAAAAATGAAATTATTTACTTACCTGAAACCTGTTACTGTTGCCGATACAAAGCCTGGTAAACATCTGTAGCTGGCATTAAACTGTGAACAAAGACAGGTGACACGGTGTAAGTCCTCTGTGTATTACTGCAGTGTGCTTAAAACAGGAAACTCTCCATTCCTGATGTGAGCAAGGACATGTAGCATATCTGATACAACAGGCCTCGTGCTCTCCTGGTGTTGTGGAACACATTTCTGTTCGTGGTTTCATTCCATGTGTACCCACATGGATTTAAGCTGGGACCATCAATATGATTTTTTTCATGCTTTGTCTACAACAGATCCCTAAATACCTCCCAGTGTATTAAAATGAATGGGAATATTTTCATTGCCATCAATGGAGTCAGCTCGGGCCCACTTTGCAGCTCTCACTGCTGCAAGCTTCCCAGCTCCCTCCAGAGACACTGACAGGCCACCCAGACACTTGGGGTAAACACCATATTTCTTAAGGGGCTCTCGACCTTCAGAGATGAAAAACTAAAGTCATTACCGCTTTTTCAAGGTCTGCTTTGTATTTTTGATACAACACAGAGGAAGAATCCTTGAGATCATCTTGGAAGTCTGAGTCAAGTCTGACTGACATATTTATTACAATGGGCTCTCCCATACCACACGACTCTGTAAGGAAAGACACAAAAATAAATGCAAAATAATCAATAAGAATGCGTATGAGGTGAAAATCTCTTGAAAGCCTAATGAGATGAAACTTCTGTTGCTCAGTGAAAGCTGAGAGTCCCAAAGAGGCATGGGAGTGACTTCAGGAGTTGGGGCTCAAAATGCAACTAAATATCTGTGAGTGTTTGGGTCAAGGTGGGCCCATATCACAATGAGAAGAGCTTTAGACCATCTCTGCAGACTTTTCATATTCACAGGCTGCGTGGTAGCCAGCTCAGTCCTGATGTGCTTTTTTATCACACCTTTTTTCACTATTCTGACCTCTAAGCAGGATATGAGCTGCACAGCGATGAGGTTCTGCCCTGTGTCTCCTTACCTTCAGTCTGGGGCTCACAGTAGGGTCCATAGAAAGGCGTTTTCTGCATGTAGCCACAGGGCAGGGCCGGTTCCAGGCTCAGAGAAGGGCAGGGCATCACCTCACTGCACACTGTGCTCGGCCAGGCATATCCATTTTCACAGGAACAGCAGCTGCTATTCTCACCACTGGGCAGGCAGACTGGAGTCAGACATTCAGAGAAATACCATGAGAATGGCAAACGGGGCATAGCTGTTGCAAGATAAATATTTACATTTCTGTGTCTTCATGACAGGGATCTCAAAATGTTGCCCTTCTTGTGAGTTCACTTGAATGATGCCAAAATGTTGATCTGACACCTTGCAAATTTTACGCTACTCATTGTAAGTGACTAACCAGAAATGGGAACCAGACTGGCACAGGGAAAAGTCTGATCAATTGCTTTTAAATAACTGAATGGAGATGTGAAGTCTGATCCTAAAAATTCAACTGGCATACTGGCCAGGGTCCCCTAATTCTTTTCGGACTGGATATTTTTATGTCACCTGAGCTGAAAGCAAGTGCATAGGCTTTTAAAGATTGTAAGAGCAAGATTATTCAGAGTCCCAGTGGCTCATGAGGTGTTGTGTTGTTCTGTCTCCTGGCAGATGCTGTGTGAGAGCGGGTAACATTATCACTAAGTGCTTTAAAGCACTAAAAAAAGAGAAATCAACCAAAACAAACAAATGAACCAACCACCAAAAGCAAATAAACCAACAAAGAACCCCCCAAAACCACCCCCTAACCCCCCTCAAAAAAAAAAAAAAAGGCAAAACAGAGCACATCACTGTAACTTTTCCTGCTCTTAATGTGTCATTGGCAAAGTAAGATATTAACAAATCGATTTTCACACATTACACGTGAGCCTGAAGGCCTTTATAAGATGTGTTTGCATGTTGTTTCGGGAACTGTTGTTTTGCTGCTTTATGGCTCAGTGATAAGAAGGTATCAAATCTCCTCTGCTGTTGTAAATGCTTGGTGTGTTTGTATGTGCTCCGCTGTATTACTCAGATGTTGTGTTGCACAACCACAACTCGTGTATTAAAATCTGTCTGATACCTTGCCCTGTAAGAATAGGTTAAGTGAGCTCTATCTCATGCAGTCTGTCTCTGTCAGGGTCAGAGTGCAGCCTCTTACAGCCATCTATGTTCCAGATACAGGAGGAGGGAAGTAAACAGTCTGATAACTGCTGTCACAGCTTCCTGAAACTTGAAAGTAACTCAGACTGCTTGTTAGCCAAACCGGAGCAAAATCCTTTGGCTCAGGCTTCCTCTGGCTTTGTCCCTTCCTTAGGAAAAGCAGTCAGAGCTATTCCTAATGCCAGCATTATATAAAGAGGAGTGGTGAGAGACGGATAACAAATATTCTGTTCTGTGCTACACCTTCAGCCTTGCTGGGTCTTTCAGCAGGAGCAGAGATGGTTCAGTTTCACTGATTCCAAAGCATGATGGATGATAAAAGTGGGACACATCAAATACTGACAAAACCCCACATTATCCAGAATAAACAAATCAATAACCAACCCACCTGTTGTAACACTGACATTTGAAACTGTTGTTTGCACATTTGAAATATTAATTGGAAGAGCAAGGTTTTTGAAATAGTCTTTGATTGGCTCCAGATAAGATGAATCCTGCAGGGTTACTTCAATATCAACAGTGTACTCCGGAAGGGGGAGGTCAAGAATAAGCACTGAAAGAGAAATAGAATGAGACTGCAAAGCTGTGTTTGAGGCTAAAACACCAACTGAAGGCCTCCAGTTTAGCATTTGTGGTCTTTGTTGCTATTTAATGGTAGCTTAGTTTAGCATTCTGCTTAGGGAATCTTCTTGCTTCCCACTTATCAGATATTCTGCTTCTGTTCTATCTGCTGCTTGACAAAAGCCAGATTTCTTTGGTATCAGAGCATAGGAAGCTGATACAAATGATATAATATATTCACAGAATAGCTGTCTCATCCCTTCTCTCCTTAGAGTCAGTAAGTTGATGGGTTGCCAACCACAGACTGAGCCATAGAGGATTATCTTGTCTTTATCTCATCCTGTGAGTTTTCTCACTTTATCCTTCTGATTCTGTTCCCCATTGCACTGAGGGAGAGTGAGCGAGTGGCACTGTGGTGCTTGGTTGGGGTTAAACCACAACCACACCTCATCTTTGATGCTCCCAGTTCAGTATATCAAGAGATGCTTTTCCTAACAGTGATTTCAACCTTGGGCTACTAGAAATCTGTTCTGTTACCATACATTTGTGTACGTACTGTTTCTCTTCTGCCTTTGCATCTCTGGGTAGAAGCTTTCCTGCCCTAGTGTGCTGTCAATCTGTGGAGAAAAAAAAAAAAAAAAAGGGTGAAGTTCTGTGAGAATAACAAAATGAAACTTTAGCTGCTGTTGTTGGCAAAAGAAATTAGTGAAGAAAATACTGACATAGATAATTTTTTCCGACTAATCTTGGCCTCACCTCTCCAACCTTCCACCCCATCTTCCTCTTTAAACAGAAAATTTCTGTTTTCCAAGCAGGGAAGGGTTAAGCACCAGCTGAGGGATGTACTGAGTTTGCGTATCTCTGCAAGCCAGCTGTCTCAGCTCAGGAGGATTTTTGTGTCTGAGCCTCAAGGCCTCTATGAGGCTGGCACAGTGCACTTGGTCCTTGTGAACTGCTTGGGAAACCTGGCCACTCAGCCTTTGAATCCAGAAACCGGACTCTGATCGCTTTTGCTTTCCTCTTTGCTCTGAGCTCCCACTTCTGCTGCAGCAGAGCCAGCCTGAGCAGGAGAAGAAAGGGGATTGAAAAGCCTTGGCTCCAGCTCAGTTGCCAGGTCAGCTATTTTGGGACCATCAGTTACACACAGCTGGCCAGGGCAGGGGTGGCACCATTTCACTATGGCTGGGTTTACACAGGCTGCAGCCAAGTGAGATTTAGACCATCTTATCTTTTTTAATTGTGCCCTAAAAATACATTGGCACCACCATTAGCAAGAAAGCCTAAAGAACAAGCAAAGACACAGGCAGGAAATTTGTAGCTTTGCCAGTTTCTTGGTTCCTACTGAAACCTTTATTTACAGAAAGGGTGAATAGCTTGGCAACTCTTGAGTCATCTCTTTACACAACGGAACCATCTGGTGTGTGATTAGAGCCTGGTTTTGAACCACAGCTGTGCTGTGGATCCCAAGGCATGCTGGCACTTTTTGCACTGCTGGGATGGTACCTTCGTGTTAGAGGTTGGCTGCAGGAGTCACCAAAAGTGCACTGTGACCCACATCTTCCTCCAGGTGTGGACTCAGTGGTTTCCTTTTTCAGTTATTCTCCAAACAATCGCAGGGTATTGCTAGGTTGCTAAATGCTTCGCATATTTCACACCATTAAGGAATGACTCATCTGCAGGCTGTCCCATGATCAGTGGTGCTAAATAAAGAGGTGTTGCTTTTTTCATGAAAACTCCTAAGTGCTGAGATGAAGACAGCTCAAATGAGATATTTGACCACTGTTAGACATCTGCTGAAGTGCAGATGAGCCTGCTGCAACCAGACATATCTTGGTTTGCCAAAGCAGGGGTAAGTGGTAGAAAGAGCTTAAGGAGTTCCCACCTTCCTCTTCACATTTCCTTTCCTTTTTTTTTTCCAGCTTTCTCAAAGAAAGAGGTTCTCCATTTGCTCACAGTGGAGAAGATAAAACAAGTATTGTCTGGTCTAATAATAATTGTGATGACCAAGAGTTGGTAGAGTTGTTGGTAGAGTTGTAGACTAGTTTTCTTTACCAAATTATATTTACTTCCATTTGGTTAGACTCTTGGTTTTCCTGTTCCTCTTTTGTATCTTTTTGTGTTTTGTATTAGGGAAAATTTGTGCAGAAACAGTTAACAAACACATGTACAGGATGAAGCACATGAAATTATGAAATGGCTTTTCATAATTTACCCTGTTCGTGAAACAGAAAGGATCTGTGAGGATTATTGAAAAAGTGGGAAACTGAAATAAAATCTCAGCTCATGGGCAACATCTAAACACAAACCACTCAAGGAGTGGAGTTTTGGTCATGTGCACTTGTCCTGCTGTTGAGACAGTCCTGCAAGCACATCCCTTCTATATACATTTGGTGCTTCTCTCATGGGATGGGTGAATTCCATCCACGAACAGTGCCCACATAAATATTATGTAGACTTGTCTCCAGGGACAGCAACTGAAATCCCTTGCAGACCAACACACTGGGAAACAAGATGTGCTTTGTTCAATGCCTTCTGGAGAAGCTTTAAAACTTGGAAACATGAAGAGCCCAGTTCCTGATTTTTCCATCTCTTTTACACACTCTGGGTTCAGATTCCCCTCCAGTCTTATTCTGACTTCTCCCAAGGTTTTGTGGGTGCAAAGGAAAATATCAGGGTGCTACAAGCAGTGACCCAATGAAAACCAGTGGGGCTGGGGAAGGATACTCACTACATAGGAGAATGGATAGAAGTTTGAGCCCTGTGGTATCTGGCAGCAGGCTGAGACCAGCAGGAACAGGCAGTGGAAACCTGTAGCAGTTGGGGACAGCATTTTACCTGGTGACTTTGCTGTGCAGCCTGAAAAGACAATGAAGCAAAAAGACCAGGGAAATTTCATCTGTCTCACAGAGTAGGAAATACCAGCCCACTCCAGAAAAACAGTGTATTCTGCCTCCCTCAGCAACTCTGCCTATCAATCCATGCAAGACTGGTATTAGGACGAGTACTGTCACTATTGCTGTGTATTGTCATCAGACTGTTTCCCCCACCTCTCCTTTTTCTCATGTCAGCTGTACCTCCTCAAAATAGGAAAAAGAAATTGCTTGGAGAAAGCAGAGTCCTGAGCAGATTCCTAACAGGGACAAAGGAGGTGCTGAAAATCTGCCATGAGAAAGGCTGATTTTGGATCTTCAAATATCCCTCTTGGTGGTACTTGGGAAATGCACAGCCAGAAGATGAAAGAACAGTTAGGAATGTTGCTGCAAGTGAGGGCCTGTCCTGTTGCAGCAGGGAGAGCTATGCTACCGGCTGTATCCCACTCTGGAGAGGGTTATAGCATCACCATGGGCTCAGCTACAGATGTCTGTGTGTTTGCTACCCCTTTGGCTAGCAATGGAGACAATGAAGAGTGGCATCTCCTGGAAATAATCTGTGTTATCTTGAGGTTTTAGCACACTTCTCTATTAATTGCACTGATGTAATCTAGAATCTAAGGACCATGATGCACAAGAATATAATGTGGTACCTGAAATCACACACCCCCCCACACCTCAATAACAGTTTCTACTTCATAAATACCTGAGCTAATTCAGTCACACAGCAGACTGGATGATGAAACATAAAGGGAGAGGTAAAACATTCATGGACCCTCATAACAAGTGCTGACACATTTATGCGACCAAAGGGAATAGAGAAAGGGAGGTGAAGAATACGTAAAAGATATATATTTGGCTGTGAATATGCACTTTTTGGCTATTCCTAACAAAATGCTTTCTTAGCTCCAGAATAAACAAGTAGAGAACTACAGAAAATCCCAGAACCCAAGAGGATTGTGAAAATTGTTTTAAGCTCTAAGGAAAGACTCTAAGCATAGTACTGAACAACGCCTGAGTGGATAACATCAGCCTAATTAAAATCATGAACTCTTGTAAAATAACAATCTTTTTGCATTGAAAAGGCTGTTCATCCAAACTCAAGTTTTGCAAGGCAGTGAGTCACTTGGGGAAAAGAGAAAAATCAGCACCTCCTGAGATCTATGGCTGCCTATTGCATCCATCATTTATCAGAGCTGGTGCTCCCAGGCAGGCTGGGTCTTCGCTGGCACTTTCCTGCTCAGAGGAGTCCATGACAGAAAATGACAATATGAACATGATCTGTGGTCTCACCTCGTCAATTGGGAGAGGATGGCAAGGAGTTTATAGCCAAGCATGTATTTGATATCACCAAAGTGGGTGCCCAGCAGGAATTTGTGACTTTTCTCACCAATTGTGGTTCTTAAAGAGATCCATCTGGAGTAGGACTTCACCTGGATACTGACCTGGTTAAAAGACAGGAGACAAAAGTAAGAATAAATTATTTTTATTTTTCCAATACAAAGATGTCATCACCAGAGCTCTGCAGGAATGAGGTGTAAGCCTGTACCTTACTCTCTGTTCTCAAGTGATGTGGAAAAGGCAGCGATCAGTAATGCAACACCATGGAAAATTTTACATGGTTGAGACTAACAAAAGCAAAGTCTGCCTGTGAAGTTCTGCATTGGGGTCACAGGAGGCTGAGTGCCTTGATCATGAAATTCAGAATTGATAAGTGTAAGGTAGAAAGAAATGATCATGACATTATGTATGCTGTGATGGACTCTGAACTGACAATTACCACTCAGAAATGGGGTCTGAAGAAAATATCAGCTGAATTCTGAGATGCAATTAAAGAAGGAAAATTAATTTTAAGATATTTTAGGACAGCAATGGAGGGAAAAAACCAAAACCAAAACAAAAAATCCAAACCCTCCAAACCAACATAAACAAAACAAAAAGTAAATCAAAATAAAATAAACAAAGAAAGAAAAAAAAAGAAAACTTTTTAATTTAGAATCTGAGCTAACATAGTATAGCTCCTCTTATACTCCTATACAGGAATAACCAAAAAGAAGGAGATCATAGTGATTGAGAGTATCTTCCCACCCCACTCCAAAATAAATTAAAATAATTAATTATTTTTAAAATAAATTATTATTAAATTATTAAATTATTTATTTTAATAATTAAAATAAAAGAGTGTTACAGGCTTTTT
Source organism: Pycnonotus jocosus (assembly GCA_013400435.1). Taxonomy (NCBI): domain Eukaryota; kingdom Metazoa; phylum Chordata; class Aves; order Passeriformes; family Pycnonotidae; genus Pycnonotus; species Pycnonotus jocosus. Next base: position 137,551 of record VWYP01023488.1, on the reverse strand, counting down.
TAAATTCAATCAATGAACGGTAACAGAATTGGGTGGAAAAAATATGAGGAATTTTTTTCAGTTTCCTGGGCATGTCTGTCATTATATCCAGAACTCTACAAAAGAGAGTATTTTCCTGTTTTAAAGACATCATCCACTAGAAACAAACTCAAGACTTCCATGGATCTGGCTGATCCCAAGATCACAATTGATTAAGGTGGTTCATGAGGTAAACATTATAAGCTGTGATACAAGTCCCTGAGATAGTGACATGATTTAATAATTGGAGAATTAACTAAACAAAGGTTTCTGATACCTCTGTATATTCAGCATATTCTCACAACATATGGTAAAAGAACTTAATCTGCACAAAGAGTTTGTGTTACATCGGTAACAGGTTGATGAAGCAGATAATAGAAAGGCAAAAAGGTCATTAAACAAAATTTATGATGAGGGTAAACAACGTCTGGCGCAATTTTGCATTTATCTTTTGCCCTGTTCCCCAACTTGCCTTCATATTCAAATGTTGTGGGTCAGCCTCTATTTTCAAACACATCTTTTGTGTGACTTTATGCAGCTGACAGCAAACACCCTGTTAATTGTACATGTAAGACACCATATAGAGGATAACTCATGTAAACGAGAGCTGGGCTGCTACTCAGGCTTTGGTAGCTATTTAAAGCTCAAAAAAATCCCAAGACAGTATCTAGTAAGCCAGAAAACCAACAAACAAATTCAAATGGGGAAAAGTATTAAATGTTCTTTTCAAGCAATGTGGCTATTCCCCTTGTTCATTTAATTTCTCAATGAATAAAGCATTGCTGTAAACTTTTTAGTGAGTAAATTTCCAAGTATTTGTCTCTGCCTTCAGTGGGCAAAGCACATGTGCAGACACATTCCTCATTTCTCATACAAACTATCTCCTGGGAAACAGTAAATATCTTCAACTTATAAAGACTCAGAGAGCTAAAGAAGTCTAGATTTGCTACGAAGTGCTTTTTCTACACAGCATTCAGGCTGGAAAATATTGTTTAAAATTAATTCTAAAATGCAAATGATTCCTAGAGGTAAATAACAAGGTCTCATTCAGGACATAGGGGAGATGTATGACCTTCTTTTTAATTTTTCTTTTAATTTCTCTTCTTCATTAATGTTGTAAAATAATTACACCTTCTCTTGCAAATCCACCCAGCACAAAAGTCACCATCACACATGTTTTAGAAAATAAAGACAACACCCAGAGATTTAATATGATTTACCTTCTCAGGTGGTTCAAAGAGAAGATCTTCTAATTAGATTCATCTTAAACATCATCTGCTTTTTACCATAGCCCAGGCTGCTCTCTCAAAGAGAAATTAAACCACAGGAACTTTTATAATTAGTTGAACAAGCTATTACTGCCCAGAAAATAAGTTGCCTCTAGAGCCTGCACTCAAATTTCAAGTGTGAGGCTGAGCAGATATGCCACTGCAGAAAACCCACAAGGCATTTTAAGAGGAGATATTTCCTGATACCATTCATCAGGTTGTACTCATTATTTCCCCCTGCACTGATCTGAGTCCCTCAGTGTCTTATCTGCAGATTAGTGGACTAACTTGTTCCACTGCTGTTACTCACCTTCATTGTTCTAGCAAAAGGGTGTTGAGGACTGACAGCAGCAAAATCATGTTTTGTAGCTATGGCAAAATATCTGTGGGCTTTGAATTAAACTGTAAAGGAGGAAACCCTTAAAATTTTCCTACCTGAGCCGGCAGCACGCTCGCTGTGTGGTGGGTGGGCCTAGAAGGCTCTGTGGAGACACATTTATGCCCTTGGAGAAGCTGCACAGAGATGCAGACCTGTGGCTCTTATGGCTACAGGAATTCCCAGAAATCAGGGGAAATTCTGATGTGTTATGTATGTTTCTACCTTGAACAAAATCTGGAGCCAAGAACACACTGAACAAATAGGAGACATCTGTCTAAGTAACAGTGGAGCCCTTGTCCCCACAGTGTTTGATAACAGTTGATTTATCAATGGAATTTATTTACACAGCAGTGTGTGAGGCAGTGACTGACTGACCTCTGTGGAAATCCCTGGGATTAAGCTCATGTTGTTGGGAAATTATTTTTTTAACAGGATTAATTTAGGAGACAGGTCTGTTCCCTTTTCTGCAAACCTGGTCACCTGATGCTCCCTGTAATGTGGTGAGTCAGACCTCAGCTGTTTACAGCAGTTTCAAGGTGATTAAATTGGCATGAGTGATGTCCTTGTAACCCTTACAGCATGTCTTTGTCTTCACTGTTGTGGTGGCATCGGTCTGATTTGTTGCCCACCCAAATTGGTTCAGGAATCTGAGCAAACAGAAGACCAAGGCTACATCTACAGCACTTAATGCCACCCTCTCTCTCTCTGCAGATTGGTTTTATCGATGGCCTTGTGCTGGTGCCTTCCAGATTCTTACTCAGTTTAACTCCTTGTCCCTGTAGAAAACTAAGGCAGTAATAAGGTGTGCAACTCACTTTCATCTGAGGCTTAGAGAAGGTCCCAGTTAGTGCCAGGGCCAGTGCAAGGAGAGGAGCAGCTAAGTGGTCCCAAACAGGGAAGGGAGATGGAACAAGGGTTGGCAGGCAGGGCAGGAGGGTAAGGGCAAGGAGGACCTTTTCCTTTCTGCCCTGACAAGTTGTTCAACATGAGTTCATGGTCTATCCCTACAGAAAAAGCTGAATATTTTCTCCCAAAGTTGCTCCCTTGGTTGCTTGCAGGTTTGAATGAGCATCAGTGCCAGTGCAGAGGAATAGATGAAGAGGAGGCAGAATGCAGAATTGGCTTAGGCTGAGTAACCTGTGCCTGTGATGGAGCCACACTTTCCACATTGCCAGGCCTTGACTGGAAAACTGGTCTGTGTTAAACCCTCTTTTCCCAACCCCCCCCTCCCCTTTTTAAAATTTGCTTTTGTTGGGTTTTTTTGTTGTGATTTTCGAAAATTTTAAGAGAATCTGGGGTGTGAGAATGGGAAAGAATGTCAGCAAGGCTTTCTTAAAAGAGGGTTTCTGCTCAAGGCTTGTCACCAAACTGCAGCCTAAAGGTATGAGAAGTCCTGGTTTACTTTGCAGAAGAATGTGAAAAGTATACAATGTCAAAGCATTAGGTATGTAATCAACTTGGTATGTGAGCACAGGGGATGTCCTGATCGTCCTAATGTTTTTTCCTGTACTTATTCATCATGTACTGTCATGTCACCAGAAACTGTGAACTTCCTGGATTCTAAAGACTTAAAGTTTCAACCCCAGAACATTTTTTTTCAAACATTTGAGTGTGCAATTAGCCTTCACAGGCTCAGGAGAGCAAGCCAAAGGTGTGTTAGAGGACACCTGCTCTGAACCAGAAGGGCTCATCCAAACCAAGGCAGAGCTACAGGGATCCTGTAATTCGCTGGAAACGTGCTGTTGCAAAAGCATATGAACACATTTCATTTGTCATGAAAGAAGTGCCAGGGTAAAGTTCCCACATAGCTGCACCCTGGGAGATACTGTTCAAAGAGAAAGCAAATGTGGAAACAACTTAGAAATGAAGCTGTTACAGCTCTCTTGACTCACCCATCCTCATTCCAATCCTGGACATTCACGATTCAGTTTCATCTCTAGAAATTAATCTCAGCAATTTGTGTAATCAACCTCGACTGTCAGTTGTATCCAAATGCAGAAAAAGATGCCAGAACCTCTCAGAAACTAGATGCAACACTGCAGATTCTTACACCATCTGCTATTCCTGAGTCTGAAGTTTGTGTGTTCAGACACCCAAAGCTGAGTTTTTAATATGTGAGGACAGAATGAATTCCAGGCATATTGGAACTAATAGGTAGATTACTTTGATATAACAGTTTTTGGGGTGAATCTAATAATGCCTGAGGCTTCATTTATTATCTCCATCATATGACTTTACATAGTTTTGCCCACCTCGGTCTTGCAGAAGTTATTCTGGAGCAGGTCCTAAGAAATTGCTACCTAAATTCACCCACTGTAATGATGTTGAAATATCATTAATAATTTTTTAGCAAATATTTTTAATTGAAGACCTGGGAGGTAACAAAAGTGCACTGTGTGATGCTGTTGATGTTTTGGCTGGAGCCCCGTGTGCGGATATTGCTGTATTGGAAAGCATCCAAAGGAGAGCCATGGGAATGCTAAGACAAGAGCATTGTATAACCTCAATGACAAGAGCAATAATCTCGTGAACAGGCTGAAGGTTGTTCAGATTAGATAGGACAAGAGTCAGGTATGGACACAATAACAATTTGTCCTTTGAAAAAGGACTGACAATGATGTTCACAGCGATGGCTGGCTGAAGGACATAGTGAAGTCACACAATCTGAAGCAAAAGTAAATATGTTGCTGATTATGGAAAATATGTAATTGTACCATTTAGAAGCACAAAATAAAGCTACTCAGGATGCCTGCAAAGTTTCCTTCAGTGGAGGTTTCCAAGAACAGGTTACACAATCGCTGACATGGAGGAGAGCCTTTGATTCTGCTTCCATGGGGGTTTGTGGCAGTGAGGTGATGGGTACACGGTTTGCTGATCTCTTCTAATTACCTGTGTATCTCTACACTTCAATTTGTGCAATGAATTAATTCAAAGAGATTCAGAGGAGATGTGCAAGAGCACAGATCTGTGTTCTCAGAGCTGTATTTTGACTGACCAGGGCAATTATTGCTCCCCTGTGCTTGGCACTTGTGAGACATCAAAAATCTTGTGTTCTGTTTGGGGCCCCTCATGACAGGAAGGCCACTGAGGTGCTGGAGAATGTCCAGAGAAGGACAACAGAAATGATTAGCATCTGGAACACAAGTCTGATGAGGAGCAACTGAGGGAGCTGGGGGAGTTCAGCCTGGAGAAAAGGAGGCTCGGGGGGAACTTCTCACCCTCTACAACTCCCTGACAGGAGGGTGAAGCCTGATGAGGACCAGGCTCTGCTCCCAAGTAACAAATGACAGAATGAGAGGAAATGGCCTCAAATTGCCCCAGGGGAGGTTTAGAGCAGACATTTAGAAAATTTTCTTCAAGGGAAGGGTGGTCAAGCACTTGAACAGGCTGCCCAGGGCAGTGTTGGAGTCATCATCCCTGGAGGTATTTAAAAGATGTGTACATGTGGACTTGAGGGACATGGTTTAGTGGTAGATTGGCAGTGTTGGGTTAATGGTTGGACTCAATTAGAGTTGTTTTCTAATCTGTAATTCTATCTTAGACAAGTTTAGGAATTCCTTTCTGGACCTTTGCAACACAATATTCTCATTGGTTTAAGCACAGAGGAGGTAAATTGTATCTACAGTCATATCAAGGGTTTCCCCAAAACAATATTTCCAAAGGAGAGCTATGGTTCACACCTTTTTCTACATCAGCTCACATTTTCCATCCTTCTTCATGCAGTATTTATCTTTCCTTTTGACCTATGATTATGACTTTAGATTCCTGTATTTCTCCGTCAGCCTCCCCGTGAATTGTTGATGACCTTTTTACATACCCAAATAATCTACATGGAAAATGGAAATAATTTAGACCCAGCTATCTGAGGATCAGGCTCAAATCATACCATGACCACACAGGACTTCCTGCAAGGAGAGAACAACTCTCTAGGACTCATATTTGCAGAGCACAGTAGCTGAAACAGCAACCATTTAGCTGGATGACTGAGAGCACAGAAAACACTGCCCAGCTGAATGTCCGAATTATCACATTCTCCAGGCATTCCTAATACTCTGAGAGCAGCCAAAAGAAGTTTCTGTGAGCATTTTTAACACATTCTGGACAGTGCCAGATAGCCTTGCAATGTTTTCCTAGCCCTCCTGGCACAGTTCACAGTTGGACTTACTGCTTGTCACTGGAGAACAGCAATCTGTCAGATCAGTGAGGGCATTCTTGCATGAATAAGCATCAACTGCCACAGTTACTGGTTAAGCATTAACTCAGGGAAGGAGGGAGGTGAGAAACTGTCTGACACATCTGCAGAGGCACGAACACCATCCTTGTTGCTGACCAGCAGTACAGCTAATCCCTTTGGGAAGCTACCACACCAAGACTGGACCCCTGGACAGCCTGTCCCATGGGGCTGGGTGACAATACACTTGCACTTAACAGCCACATCATTGTGTTTGGACAGGAAGGGCATCATTGCAGAGAGGTGATGCCCACAGGATTCTTGGGTATACACAGCCAGGAGCTGGACTCAATGATCCTTGTGGGTCCCTTCCAAATCAGCATATTCAGTGATTCTGGGATAGCTCATGGCTTCTATGGTCTTGGCAGTGTAGTGTGATACAGACACCAGGGTTCTACCAGAGCCAGAAATACCAGAATGCAAGCTGTTGGCATTCTGTCTAATCCCTTGCAGCAGAGCTGCTTCTATAGACATTCTCTCAGACCTGTGGCTCCTTACTTGGCTCAAGTAACCTCTGTTCACTCAGAGGGACCTGGCCTATTCCACATTATCCTTCTGTCTGATTCAGCAACTCTGTTTCTTGCAGGCAGACACATTTGTAAGCCTTTCTTATCCTGCCAGTCACGTCTTCTTTCTAGAATCTTTCTGACAACATTTCTCATTTGATGTTAAGACTTAAGGAAAAGATTTCCTGATTCTGGATGTATCTTAAGCAAAATGTCCAGCTCCTAAGCTCCCCAGTATAGGAGAGAGACAGTGGAGCAAGCCCAGCAAAGGACCATGAAGATGATTAAGGAGTTGGAGCATCTGTTATACCAGGAGAGGCTGAGAGAGCTGCTTAGCCTGGAAAAGGAAAGGCACAAGGGGATCTTGTCAATGTCTAAAAATAACTGATGAGGGGACCTAAAGATGCACCCACCCTGGAGTGGCTCCTTTGGTAAGGGGTTATAAATGCAGAAGTGGAAACAAGCAGTTCTGTTTTAGAAGACAGAGTTATCCTTCCCCATGCAGCCATCCCACACAGAAGTATTTTATTCCTTTCTACATGCCGTGTCTGGGAAAGTGGCCCTTCTTGTGCCGATATGGAGATGAACACACCTTTGGCATCAACAGGAAGAAGAAAACAACCTTGCAGGGGCAACATGTCTTCAACCAGCAGTTCTTTGTGAGGTGAGTATTAGTCCACAGCCTCAGTTCTTGGCCCTCTGCTCTGGCTGTGAGATATGTCCTGGGTCACTGAGGCAAAGAGCTCTCTGTGTGGTCAGGCAGCCATATTCAGCTTTAAAGCTTCATTGTAAAAGCCTTTATTTCTGTACTTTTTACTCCTTTGTTCACACTGAGAGACCATTCTCCATTCTTTCTAATGGGCTATGGTTGCTTAATGTCATGAACAGATTTGCCCTTGGTTGGATCCAAGGATTCTCTAGCCCAGTTGGTTCTTATCCAACAAGGCCTATAGCAGAGGGTCTTGGGAAGAGTTTCACAAAAATGAAGTAAGTTTTCAGGAGCTCATCTTCAGAATGTTCTTTCCAGTTCTGGCTATCAGAACTACAGGGATTTCTGGAGGCAAAGGCAGGTCATTGGTGTTTAACAGCCCTAATGGCCTATTAAGCTGACACAAATGAATTAAATTATAGGAAAACCTAGGACAGTGTGCAGAATACATAATTTGCAGGAGCAAGGAGGTCTGAATTCCTTTGCTGGCTTTGACTCTACCACTCATTAGGGTCAAGTTTGATCTTTAATTGTCAAACTAGATAGCACAAATTTTTCCATGGTCTTGTACTCCCTACCTCACCTTCACATTCCCCTTCAGCTGTTGAGGATGAAGACTCCTATGCCATTTTAGCACAGCAGTCCTCCTGCCTCTTTAGTACTTGTTCTAGATCTTTCCACTTTGACTGTATTTTTTTGTAACAGAGTTAAGCTCAGTAACCCCCATGCCAGCATTTTCCTGCGGCTTAAACAACTCTGCCTCCCTCTAGGTATTTTGGATGAAAGGCGTATGGTGCTGTGAGATCTGTGGAGGTGAAGGATGCCTGGAGTGAGGAACCAGGAACTGCCACAGGTTAGAAGGTGTGAAGGGAGAGATCTGCGGCTGGCACAGGACAGTTTGGCTCCATGACTGCCCAATAGCCTGTAGCAGCTGAACCTTGGTTACAAACAGCTGTGGAACATTTTCCCAGAGTCTCGAACTCTGGGGCTCAAGCCTTGTTTTCAGTGCCTGTCCAGTTTGTTATTCCTCAGCCACAACAGAAGAGCTTTCCTTTCCCTGCATAAAGCATGACCTTTGGGTAGTGCGTAATAAGTTGGATGATCAGACAATGTTTGTTTCAGACAGAAAACACACAATGACTTTAAGAAACACACACCCAGGCACAACAATATTTCATGGGAGAGTTGGCTGAAAGGGAAAGGGGGGACAGGGGAAGTTGCACTGACCTTAGATAACACATCTGAATGCGAACAAAAATAAAATAAACAGAAATTAATCAAGGACACCGAACTGAGCTGCTTGGTGATAAGGATTCAAGCAGGCAATAAACAAGCTGTGGCATGCTTTCCCTGTGATGTTTGTGGAACTGTTATTCCAGCTCTGTGCCTAGCATGGTGCAGGAGGCTGAGTTTGATGGGATGCCCAAGAATCTCTCAGACATGAGCAGAGGGTTTGTTTTCTGGGGGAATAGAGGGGTAATTCTTATTTTTCTTGGTTTTCTGCAAACAAATGTTACAGTGCACATAAGTAAATGGATGAATGTTCCCCATGCTACGTGGCATGTTAATATGCCAGACTGAAAACAATGATAGCTGCAACCAGTGAAATGGCATTTAAATCAGCAGTTTACTGGAAAAACAAATCCCTTCCCAATTCTTGTCTTCTTCCTGGCAGTTCTTTCTCACTTCCACTCAAGTTTTTCTCTACTTCAGCTAAGGCCTCCTCCTTGACCTTCATGTCGGAGTTTTGTAGAGAAGGAACAAGGAAAAAAGAAAAAAAAAGTGCTGTTCAATTAATTCCACCTCCTATTTCAGCCCTTTGTAGGCAGTTGGCTACCACATGTTTGGAAAAATTGTGGAAAAACACACACCAGCTCAACTCTGATGGCTGGGATGGAAGAAGGGATGTACCCGTGAACCTTCTCTTCTTCTCCTTGCGCTTTTTGGAGCATCTGCAGTGGAGTGCAGGCATAATTTGCAGTGAGAAGTAACACAACAAGATATTTGAAGCTCAGCACTGTGGGAGTACTGGAAGGAGGAACCTGCCAGGTACTCCCATATCAATGTAGTGAAGAGTGAGGTCTAACAATATCCGTTGCAGTGGAATTTCCATGGGCTGCAATGAGTTTTGGATTGGGTCCCTGAGTCAGGCCAGACATGGGTTACTTCTATAGACTAAAGCACTAGAAAGTCTGATGACTGCATGCTTCCTGTTCATTTCATTTTATTAACCTCTTGATTTTTTTTTTTCCTGTGATTACTGCAAGTGCAGCTGGCTGTGTAGGAAGCTCCTGTAAGGAGTGTAGGTGTCAGCCTTTTGGAGTTTGTACAATCCCACTCTGGACAGAGGGCATTTCCCATCTGAGGGCCTGGCTTGTCACACCTAGCAACAAAAAGATGGAAGTACAAAGTAGCATCCACCTTTTGCACCTATAATCATATAAATGGAGGAATATCCCTCAAACCAATGAAGGCAGGTCTCTATTGTCCGTATCTCTTAATTGCCTTCTGTAATGACAAAGTCTGAGGGGAAAAAAAATATTGTTTCTATTTTGTTTCACTGATTTCACTTTCAGCCTTACTATCTTTGTACTGATCTGTCTTTCAGAGCACGGGAGAACTCAGAAAGGCTAAATAGTGCTATTATAGTTACTGTGTAACTTCTTGGAAGGCTGCACCTGTCTATAATAATTTTATAATGATCAGAACTCTTATACCTTCATCACTGGCATCAGATGTGTGATCAAGCCACAGTATCATCAACATAGATGGGAGTAGTTTCTTTTACTAGTGTTCAGAAGACTTTAGACGTGCTTATCCTCATTCAAAATTATGTTACACTTCAGATTGGGACCAGGTTAATCCAGACTTGTCAACCCCTGGGGTACTTGTTGGGTTCACATGGAATAAAAGCACAGCAACGCAAAGACAGGTTACACCTGATGGCAGGCTTGCTCATGAGATACAACACCAAGGAATGGCATTTCTCCAGCCACAGGGTGACTTTGGAGAGCTTGGACAAACACCTGTCATGAGATGTAGGCCTGAGCAGATGAACTGCTGAGGTCTCTTTCTGCCTAGTTTTAGGAGGCCTAGTCCATAATTACCATGTTCCCTGTCTCAGCCAGTGCTAATGCCAAGGCTCACAGGAATCCTTCAAAGAACAGTGTGGGCAGGGGCTGTCCCCAGTCAGCAGCACAGCCTGGGCTCCTTGTTTAGGGAGAGAAGAAGAATTCAGGTGCGTGGAGGTGAGCTGTGCCCTGACCGACGGCCTCAGGGTTAACACACCCTGCCCTGCTGCTCTGACACTGCTTCTCCTCATTCTGTCATGGCCTAAAATAAAATGCACACTTCAAGAATGGGAAGATTCCCCCACTCCCCTACAGCTCCCTCATCCCTCAGCTCAGTGGGATGAAGTCAGTGCTGAACTTTGGTGGATTCTCCCACAAGTTTTCTGAGGCCTTTGTGTTTCTGCAGACTCTACAAGCAATCCAGGCTTTACTTTAGTAGGAACCTCCTCTGCTTCAACATCCTCAAAAACACCTGTACTTACATTAGGGACAAGGGAAGCTTCCATTAACTGCTGTCAGATGGATTAAGCATCTGCCAAGTTTGGTACTATGATGCTGGAACAGGGCTAGAAGGATCATTGCAAGGCTGTCCAGAAACAAGGTGTTTAGGAGAAGAGCAGGCAGCTTTTAAAGCAGATTTTCTATAATAACACAGAATATCTCCCCCATAAGGACAGGCTGAAAGATCTGGGGCTGTTCAGCCTCAAGAAGAGAAAGCTCCAGGGAGGCCTTAGAGCTCCTTCCAGTACCTAAAGGCCCTACAAAAGGGCTGGAGTGGCAGTATAAGGTAGAGGGGGATGGCTTTAAACTGACAGAGGACAGATTTAGATTAGTTATTAGGAAGAAATTCTTCCCTGTGAGGATGATGAGGCCCTGGCACAGATTGCCCAGAGAAACTGTGGCGGCCCCATCCCTAGAAGTGTCCAAGGCCAGGCTGGATGGGAGCAACCTGGTCTAGTGGAAGGTGTCCCTGCCCACGGAAAGGGATGGAATGAGATAAGCTTTAAAATCCTTTCCAACTCAAAGCATTCTGTGATTCTATGATTTTACATGCTGTGTGTCCTAACTGCAAATAAGGGACAGTGTTTATGAACAGCAGTTGAACCTTTTAAGCCATAGGCTTGAAACAGGATGGATAACAAGAGGAAGGAAGGAAGGAAGTGCCATCAGTCCTGTTTTATTGCCAGAGACACTTGAGGCATGCACAGGTTCATCCGGGATCTCAGACCTAGGATCAGCCAACCCATATTTTAGGGACAATATTCAGGAGTTTAAAGAATTTCTCTCTCAAGAAGGCACAGTAAAACAATTTCAGGAGCAAGGGGCATTCTGTGAATAGCCTGTCATAAGGCACGTAGGGACATCCTTGGAATGAAGATGGCTTTCACACACTCAGCCTAATGGTCATGGAGGGCCAAGCCCGTGCTCACAGGATTGAGCTGAAGCAGGAACTCTAGTAGAGCTTTTCCTCTGGGCATGAACAATTGGGGGAAGCTCTGTCGTTTTGAGGAATTTCCGAGGACAGTAAATTACATACTTGATCACAGCTCTATTATGTTTTGAGGGAAGGCATTTAGAAATTAATATTTCATATTAAGATTTAAGTAGGGAATGCATACAGCTCTGCTGCTTACAAGCACCCTCAAACCTGGCTGCCACAGCATTCTCCATCCTCTTGAGCTGAGTTTAAGCAGACCCTGGGTTGGCAGCTGCCAGCCTTGTAAGCAGACCCTGGTATCTGTGTGCCTCAGTTCTCTGCTGCCAAACAAGGATATTTGCTGTCTCTGCTTCACAGGGTACTTAGAGAGATCCTGGGGCAGGAAAAACCCATCAGTGATTACACTAATGATCTAATAAAGCAAGATTTCTGGAAGTACCTAGAAGGCAAATGAGATGTGGCTCTCTTTTCATCCAGAATGAAGGAATTCAGTGCCAGGAATGGTAGATATTAGGTGACCTTTGAGGTCTTCCTGAAACAAGTATTGCTTTGTGTAAATCATTCAATGGAGATGACACAAAGGAGTTTAAAGGTTTTCTCCTGGGCTGGGAAAAACTTCTGTTTATTCAAAAGTGGTCCACTGGAAGGTGTCTGAAGGGTAGGCTAGATATCATGTTGTTGTGGGCTGACCCTAACGTGAAGCTAAACACTCACACAGCCACTCACTTACTGCCCACCTGTCAGAGGGATGAAGGAGAGAACAGGATGAGAAGAAGTGCAAAAACTAGTGGACTGAGATAAATAAAGGTTCATTGGGAAAGAAAGAGGAAATTTTTAAAAAATTATGAGAAGGCAATCCTTCACTACCTCTCACAAGCAGATGTATATCCAGAAAATGTCCAAGCAATGCCAGGTTTGGAAGACAACCCTCACTTCCACCACTATTTTTTTTGTTGTTGTTGCTGAACATAATGTTATACGGTTTGAAACATCCTTTTTGTGAATTCAAGTTAGCTTTCCCTGTTGTAAACCCTCCCAACCCTCATCTCACTCACTACAGAGTCAGTGGGAAGAAAGGGAAAGCCTTGATGCTCTGCAAGCACTGCTCAGTGATAGCCAAAACATTGATATGGTATCAACACTGTTTCAGCCACAAATCCGAAACAAAACACCTTATGAGAAAAGTTAATTCAATCCCAGCACACCCATCTTGTTTGGATTTCTCAGATGGGAATTACGATGGAGAGGGGGTTTTGGGGCAGAATTCAGTGCATGCTTCCACAAGAATAAACTGAAGTTTGTAGAAAATATATAAATCGTGTGTAGGCATGGTGGATTATAACATTCATGTCATGTCATGTCATGTCATGGGATGGCTGTGAGAGGGAAATTTCTTCCAGACCACCATCAATAGCACATAAGCCCTTGGAATAGGCTGCAAATGTAGTCAAAAACTCCTTAACAAAGTCCACTGGTTTGCATTATAACATGCAAATATAGAATTGTAATTACTAGACAACCTGCTACAGTGAATTGTCTGGTCTGCAGGAGCTAATATTTAAAAAAAGACAAAAAAACCCAACAGAACAAACGAGGAATTGATCATTTGTCCATCAGAAACAAACCATTGAAAATCTTTTGCTATCGCTTTCTCATTTTACCTGTTCCTGAACATCCACCTTGTGCATTCCATCTCATCCACATTCTTAATACAACCAGTTCAGGGCCGCTATCACAGCGCCACAGTTCCTGCCCTCACCCAGAGCTGGCTCAGTCCTCTCAGGATGCTGCCCAGCACAGATAAGGGGGATGAGCTGCTGCTCCATTACCAGCAGGGCAGGTGCTGGATCAGATTAACCCATGGGCGGTAACTGCCCCCAGGCAGGCTGAGCCACACGCAGGATTATTTGAGAAATAAACTGTATGTAATCATGCAGTTGGGGTGGATCTGCTCATAAATGTCTGTTGAGCCCCTTTTGAAGATCATGGTCCTAAGAAACTGTTTCATGGAAAACTGGAAATGGTTTTCTGCAAGGAATTTGGTTTTACTGTATATTCATCCCATTTGATGTTAAAAAGCCATGATTCTTGCACCAGGCTGAGATTAATTCCAGCAGCAAACCATTTCAGTTTCAAGTGCAATACAACCCCAAAATAATGATGTCCTCGTGTATGATGCAGTTCACGTCCACGCTTGTCTGCTGTCTTCTGGCAAACTGTGAATTGCAGCCCTGAGCAGGTAAGTTCCTTGGTCAAGATGAATGGGTTAAAAAAAGGAACTCTAGTAAAGGCTGCACTGGTCTTTTGTGTTATAACAATAAGAGGAAGCTCTGCCTAGTTTGAGGAATTTCCCACGTCTCCAATTCAGATGTTGGAGAACTGCTTTATTAAGCCTGCCTAAGAGGTGTTAAAAAAATAAAAATAACCAAGAAGATCAGGACAAAGATATCTTCCCAGTGCCTACGCATGTTCTCTTTGTTTGTTTTTTAAACCTGGACCACCGGAGGCAAACTCAGACGGAATTTAGGGAAGTTAAGTAGTGACAGATGCCAAATACTCACAGCAGGTTCCTGCTGAGCTGGCTGACCCATCACTGAGTTCAGTCAAGTGTCACTGCTACCCAGGTGCCAAAGATTTTCCCCTAAATTTCTTTAAATGTCACTTCATTCTGTAACATTTCCAGACATTACTCGACAGGTTAAGTGACAGAAATAGATGAGAAAATTTCTGGGTGAGAGGAAAATCTATGGGTTGTGAAATACCATCTTCATCATGCAAGAGCAAGTGATGGAAGCAGGAGAAATGAAGCCTCAGGTTTTCAAATTCACAACATTCTTTGCCTCGCTATTCCCTTGCTTGTCACAAGCTCATTGCCTCCTAAAACTGTCACTGAAAATGTGAGTTACAGCACCCAAACAATAACATATTTCTCCCCAAAATCCAAAAACTCCTCCTGCACATAGGTGAGTGTTGCTTTCCCATGATGGGGAGAAAAAAACAAGGTTGTACAGGGTCACACCACAGCACTGCTTTTTTTCTGAATCATGACTATTTAAGCAAAGTGGATACTGCTGCACCAGAGATGCTTAGAAATGGAGCAGAACTTTTGGGGATACAGACATTAATGGAGGTGAAAGCATCAGAAAGCCTCCCTGTGTCCCCCCTGACACTGAATACTGGAAGCAGCACTCCAGCACTCCAGCACAACACCATAAAAATTGCTTTCATTTAAGCAGCTGAAAACACAGACAGAAAAGAATGAAAACAAGATAAATACGATGCTCAGAAACAGTACACAGCAGTTTCTCAGCCTGTGGCTGTGGGTGCCCCAAGTCCCTCTCCCCTGTCAGAAAGTTTCACCTAATATAAAACTGAAGGAAGAGTGCTCTTATAAGAAACAAACCCACCATTCTATAGAGCTAACAAAATACAGTGCCTGCATCTGCATTGCAAATTCCAGCCACTGTAAGTTAAAAAACAAAACAAAACAAAAACAACAACAACAACAACAACAACAACAACAACAACAACAACAAAAAAAAACCCCACCAAAAAACAACAAGAAAAGATTTCTAAATGCTATTGCAGTTGACTTTTTTTTCCTCTAAAACTCTGCAGCACAACTTAGAAGGTAATAAATGCAATGAGGATTAGCACAGCATCTCTGTGCATGTCCCTCTTTACCTCTGCAGTCCCAAGCTTAAACTAAAGCAATCATAACCTCTGTTAGCATTCACTAGCCAAGTCAACAGGCAGTAGCACTTTTTCAGGAGCTTAAATGACTGAATTCATACCCTCAACAGCCAAAAACATCCTACTGAAAACTGCCAAGTAATCACCACAAAATGAAACCTGTGCCGGTTGCAGTTCCCGTGGCAGAAAACTGCGGTTTACTGGTGATGCAAAGCTTGCACCACACTGTCAGAATCCAGACACAAAAATTCCTTCAAGCTACCCTTGCCTGCCTCAAAGTCTTAAAGCAATGCAACATTTCACACACGGCATCCATACCTGCAGGGCAACAAGTGCTGGTCCTTTCCGAGTGTTTTCCAAACCTGTCCTCTTGTCCTGGGATGGAAACTTTCCATTCAAGTGTCACCTCCTGCCTCAGCCTCTGCCCTTTGTTTCCCCAGGATCTCGAGACACACCTGCTTTTCCCTGTGTGCTGTTGCTTCTTGGGCTTAGGGTTTGTTTTCTTGTCTTGCTTTTCTTTTCCGAACAAATTAAAACAGCCGGTGAGCAATTCTCGGTGAGCAGGAGAAAGAACCTTTTGGCTTGTGGTGATTTAATCAAGCAAACCCCGTGACCTCCCTTTCCTGCGATCAGTGGGAACTGATCCCTTCTCCACCAGTGCAGGGTGGAGTTGCAGCTAAAAAGCACAAGCTTGAAAGCTGGAAGGGCAGGACAGGTCTTCCTCCTCCGTTTGTTGTGTCAGAGAACATGGTGATTCCTGCTGCTCCGAAACACGGAGGTGACCTCTGGCCAGGAAGGAACCTGGAAATATTTTCTAAGCGGTTTCCTGCTGCTGGGGGGAAAGTGGATGTAAGGGACGCTTGGGCGGGGGTGCTAACAGAGCTTCTGGGGAGTGTGATTTCAAGATGAGCAGAACACTTTTTTGGTCATCAGGGGTGTGGAAGTAAAAGAAATTACTTTTTTTTTTTTTTTTTTTTTTCCCCAACCCAGAGTAAACTGTTCTGAGAGTCTCAGTTTCCATTATACTGAATAATCTGGATCCTACAGGTGCTCCTCAGACTTTCAGCTATGGTGTCTTTCATTCCAAGAGGTGCTGAGGTACTCTGAAAAGTAATAATGGAGAGCCATTCCAGATGGATCTTGTGTTCAGCAACACCCCAGCAATGCAGCTGTCCCACAAGGGTTCCTTGTCAAAGTGCAGAAGAAATCTGGGCAGGCTCATGCATCAAGAAGAACAACTTTTCCTGGAATATCCCATAAACAGTGCTATGCAGGTCCTTTTGCCTCCAGTTGGGGCTCTCAGAGTGGGATTTTCAAGCATTAGCCAAATGCCTGCACCCCTGAAAGGTGGGGAAGGTGCCCCACAGTTCAGTCCTGGTTATGCTGATAAATGAAAGACTCTGTAATGGCTTCCTTAGAATCACAGAATCATAAAAGGGTTTTGGTTGGACAAGACCTCTAAGATCATGGAGTCCAGCCATTAATGCTGCATTTCCAAGCCCAGTGCTAAACCATGTCCCTAAGCACCACATCCATGTCTTTTAAGTCCCTCCACCACTTCCTTGGACAACGTGTTCCTTGCTGTTGTCTCTCCTGGGCTTGCACCATCTCTGATGTTCTTGTGAGGTAATTGCAGTCCCATGGCCCAACATCAACCCATCAGATGGCCCATGGCATCTCTCATCTCTGATGAGAGGTATCAGCTTCTACCTCTTGACTGAACAAGTAGCTGAGAACAGCTTGTCCCTCTGTGTTTCAGGGTCTGACTGGAGTGTGTCTGGACCATATTTCTGAGGATGTCTTAAGATGGAAAATTGCATCTAGGACTCCAGATTCTACACATGATGTCACCTTTCTTTTCTGCACACAGCAAGAATTTATTTTAGCAACCTGATATCTCCACTCTGGATCACTTTTAAGTTACTCTACCTGATCCAAGTAGATCTTGCAAAAGCAAGAACAGACATTTGGACATTTCATACTGCATACACCTCACCCACTTGCTCACTGACATATGCTTTTTCTAGCAACAGAGAAGGAGGGAAAGAGACAGAGAGGGACCCTGGGCAGCACACCCCATCTTTATGTGCCTTTGATTAATGAGTGTAATCCATATTTCCTTCTATTTGACAGTAACCTCTGTATTTGGCGCATGGCACTACCTATATCCAATGTAAATCATTAATGCCATGGGTCACTAGAGAGAAGATAGAGCAGTTATTTTGCTTTATCACAAGCTTGTCCTGTCATCAAGGAATGTCATGGCTAGCAATGCTCTAATGTGCACGTGGACAATAAAGGGATATTTCAATTGTCTTCATGATTCTGGCAGATGGCAAAGAATTAACCTTTGCTTGTACTGGGGAGAGCAAGTCCTGACTCATTTTGCTGTAATGTGCTGAGAAGGAAGGAAGTAATGAAATGTCTCATTACACGTCTAACTTGAGGAATATATTTAGAACTGACTCTAGTGCTGAAGGCTGCATGGTCTCACACCAAAAGGAGGAACATACCCTGCACCGTCTCCCTGCAGCCAGTGGTCAACTGAAACTATTTATGTTCATGAACAAGGTCTCTGAAGATGACTTTTTTTCCTGAAACACCAGGAATTCATTGCAGTGACAGAACAACCAGTTTGGATATTCAGAGTACTTGTGTTGTACACTGTCATCACTCAGCTTTATGCGTTTCTTTTCGGTTGAAGTGATTTGGGTTTATAATGAGGATTTTTTTTTAGGCTAATTACTACACTTGTATGAATTTCATCATAGCAGGATGATCACTACAATAATGTGTAATGTAACCATCTTGTTGTGAATGGCCAAAAAGATAAATGGATATTTAATCTTTTAGGGAAAAAAAAAAAAGAAAGAAAAAAAAAGAAAATGTGGGAAACTGAAGCTGGGAAATTTAATCTAAAAGTGAAGGTCCATATTTCTCATAACTTGAGCAATCAATCATACATGTAAACCTCTGTGTGATTCACTAATACCTGACATATTTTATAACAGCTGGCTGCTTTCCTTCATTATTTGGCTTAGATAGATACAACTACCTGACATCCTTACTGAAGGACTGACTCTCTCAGCCTTTAGACTTACTGAGCTCTTTAATTATTAAATTAGGGCTCTGGCTGCATCAGTGGACTATGGTTTTAACAACACATTTTGTCTGAGGTTACGTAAAGCTTCATCTGCTAAAAGCAGTTATTGACAATAGGCAAACAAGGGCCTTCGTAGCTGATAGGAAATCCCAGTGCAGAGACCCAGGCCAAAGCAGGGACTCCTGGAGAATGATGGAGAACTCGTTGAGCTTCTGTGAAAGTCAGTCAAGGAAGTGGAAAACGCCTGTTACTGGTAGCCTTTGTGCTCATGCGATTGTTGGATTTCCCTAGCAGAATACATGTGGTAATTCCTCCAGGGATTTCTGAGTCCCTTCCCACAAAGCATAACCCACCCATCCCTTTCTGAAACTTCAAGCAGCTTCCTCTGGGTTAGCTGGGCCCTGTTTAAAATGGATGGGTGCAGGCAATGGCCTATTTTCCCATCGTTTCATCTGACAATGGACAATGAAGGAAATGCTTTTTCAATGGCGCACTACGATCATCACCCTAGAGGCTTGGGTGTGGAGAGCTCTCAAAGCTGTATCCTACATAACATGGGGCTTCAAGATTCCATACAATGCCATGTGCTGTGGAATTCCCACTTATTATTAAAACTATCTGCTCATAAAAGTAACAAATGGGATTAATAGTAACAACACAGAGAAACTCAGCTCTCAGGAGGGCACTTTTGTGTTGAAGGTGTACAGACCCAGAGCTCCAAGGGAATGAGACAAGTAGTAGCTGAAGATACACAGATGGAACAGGATGTGTTCACAAGGAATGGTCCTGGCCCTGACATATCAAAGGGACAATGCTCAGGCTAGACATGATGGGTGCAAGAGCAGACACCAGCAGAAAGAGATGGAAGAGTGTTGTCGTCATCCAGGAGGTGTCACCAGTGAGATGGACAGAACCGACAGAGATGGAGGGAAGAGGATATCTCCTGGTGCTGGAATCTAGCAGAACCTACAGGACTTAGGTTTAAGGGCAGGCAGGGAATCTCTTGAAATGTTAAGTTCCAGTAGTGCACAGACTTTGGCATGGGAACACCTCACATACATGAAGAACTCAGCTGGCATTGCTTTCAGGGCAAAGACTTTTTTTTGAAGACTGATCAATGTGGCACATAGTCCATATGGTGGGGAAGTTCATGTATTTGACTGCAATGCAAAAAAATAGTGTTCCTCTCCTGGGGCAAAGGGTGGGAGGGTGTAGGGAGAGAGTTCCAGGAACTCTTCTTCTCATCTTGTCCCCATGACAGGCACAAAAATGGAGAGATAGATTATGTTATACTGCCTTTCCTTATGTTCTCATGTCCTTTCACTCAGTACTCAATTTACCCAGTATTGATTTATTTACAGGAGAGAGGAAGCCTTGTTGGGTATTTACCCAACATTAGGTAATTGTTGGGAAAATAAACTTGTCTAGGAAGACATACCTTTAAAATCCTTGCTCTGACAGCAAATGTCATCTATGAGATTAAGGTACAATACCTTGGCCAGGTCCCCAAAGTGTTTTCCAAGCTTAGACGGTGAAGAAGAAGGGATTAGCTGTCTGTGAAAGATTCCAGGGCCAAAGAACACGGGCTATGCAACCACGCCTGATGCCCATCACACTAACTGAAGTACATATCAGGGCATTGTATATATATTTAGATTTGCATATCCTTTCCAGTGAAAGGAGATCTTTTGACCCAGTCAGAACATCTCTGTGGATCATGCTGGTAAAGAGCATTCTGGTCATACAGCTGCTTTTCAGTCACCCCTCTGCCCCAAATGCCCATCACACCAAATGTCCGTGGAGGTCAGATCCCTCTGTGGGAGCTTTGGAGTCACACAGATGACTAGTGGTAATCGAATGCAAAGAAAGGCAAATTCAGAAAAGATTGATGAATTACAGCTTGCAGACAGTCCGTACGTATAAATAAATAAATACACATATATTTTTATATATAGATGCACATATATATCCATTGATTCATCAAGGCAATTACTCTTTTGCATAGAAAATGTCTAGGCAAAGAACAAACTTCTGCCTATACAGCAACCTTTGTATTTGGTACAATTCCATATGAAAGGCACTTCTTTTGTTTGAATCTGATCTTTTTTCTCCTTTGCAGTCATGAATGAGAACATCATATGTTCCTTCTGACCCATAGGTCCAGCACCCAGACCTATTTTTTATTAAATCAAATTCTTCTTTGCTGTCCTTCCTTGCTCTGGGACAAGATGTACTCTTTCTACTATCAAAAAGAAGACAACAGTGCCACAAAGATCCCTTGGCCACACATCTTTCGCACTGGTAAGAGAAAACCCCACGTGTATTGGGAGAAGAAAACTGATTTTTAGCTTTGTGTATTGTGACATTTCTAAATTTCTTCTGTAACACTTTTTTTAGGCTGATCTCACAGTTTCTCTGAAGGACAGAGTGTGGTGAATGAGTGTTTTAAGGTGTCTTAAAGAATCACCATGAAAGGTATTTGCAGAAGCAGATTT
Organism: Pycnonotus jocosus; assembly: GCA_013400435.1. NCBI lineage: Eukaryota > Metazoa > Chordata > Aves > Passeriformes > Pycnonotidae > Pycnonotus > Pycnonotus jocosus. The sequence continues at coordinate 116,640 of VWYP01023488.1, read as the reverse complement.
AATAAAAAAGTGAAAGTGCAATCAAGTTTGTTGGCAAGGCTCACTGTCCTACTTAACTGGATGGTTAAAGCACGCAGAGAAAAAGCAAACTAGAACCAAAAATCAATCAATCTAAACCCGAAATTCAGCCAAAAATTAACTGCCATGGAGGCTGATAGGGAGTCTGTGTGAGGATAAAGGATAAGGATAGAAAGGGCTGAGGAAGACCTTCCTGTTGAGTCACAAGGTTCAGAGCAGATCCGCTTTCTAAACTAAGCCCTGGACTTGACCAAGAGTTTGGGCGTAAAAAGTTTAACAGCACTGAAATTTAATAGCACCTATTCTATAGTTTAATTTAAACAAATTAATAAAACATTCATACAGAATTTCCTACACAACAGTAGGAACAGACACAACAGTAACTCACTTACAGGCCTAACGTGCTTACAAATCTGAAGTGCTTAGACATCTAAGAGAGCAACATTCATTGTGTGTTCTTGTATATTCACACTCACAAATACACAGACTTAAAGGAGGGGTGTACAAGGTACATACCTGCGAAAATTTCATTAATTCAGGGAAGTACTGATGCCAGACGCCTTTGCACCTTCTCAACGGGCGAAGGGTTGAGTCTCAAAGAGTGGGGATCTCAGCTCAGGATTTGTCACCGTCATTCAGCTGTGGCCCCCCAGGCATCTCCAACCTGGGCATTGTGTGGCTCAGAGAGGCCCCACTCAGAGGGAAGTGCTGGTCTCAGCCCACTGCAGTCCTGGAGAGCCCAGAGAGTCTCACTTTGCACTGTTCAGAGCTGGTTTTGGTCATGGTAGTTTTCCATCTTGGCTGCAATTCAGGTCCGTAACTTTCTTTGAAAGTTCAAAACGAAAAATGTTCCATCTGGATGGTTATTCAGGTAAAAAAAAAAGTTCCCAAAGACTGTTAAAACCCAGGGGGCTCCTTAGCCAGCACAAGTTCCTGGGAGCAGACAGTGTTTCGGATAAGCTCAGGGGAGCTCAGCCCAGGGGCTGTTCGTCAAGGCCGAGTTTCAATGAGCATTTCTGAGACCACGGTGACCCCCAGGGGGCAGTGGGGGATGCACCACCACACAGATATTTTGCCATTTCTTGTAATCTCAAAGTTAATAAATACCTACATGTTTCTTCTCAGGGCGGAGCTAAAGAACAAACACCTAAAGGGCAAATATGTTTCATTTGGCTGCTCAGCAGCTGGAAAAGCTGTCCAGAGAGTCAAACACAGTGAAGTGGTTACCAGATCCATGCTGAAGACAGTTGTTGGGCCAGCAGCCAGACAGAGCCAGGCAGGAATTGTGGGAGTTGAATGATGGTGTTAGGAAGGGATGGAAATTACAGAAATGAATTGGAGGCACCACTGGGAGGTAAGGGATAGGTCTGTTGGAAATGCAGGAGGGAATTGAGAACAGAACCTTAGAGAGGATACAGGACTAGAACAGAGTCTAGAAAAGATGAAGGGGCTTGACAACTGCTATGTTGAGTATTATAGGGAATTTGTGGGGACTCCAGGACCTTACAGTGTTGGATAGAAAGCTAGAGAAAAATTCCTTACTCTATGGTTCAAGAAACAGCTTTTTCTTTTTACAGGTGGGAGGTTGCTGATGAGTCCCAAATGGTCCTGCATACTAAGGACTCTGGAGAGACATACCCAGGCCATTAACCAGAATATGGGGCACAGCAATGAGCCTGGAGGCAGAGCAGCACATAAAGGCACTCTGGCTCCACTGGAGCAGCATTTCAGCAGATTTTTATCTGCATACTGGAAGTGAAGAGGCAGTTCACCTGAATTCCCATCTTCTAACAGATTTCCTTGTTTGCTTATAGCTCTATGAAATGAGGAAACTGTGCTGTAAGAGCAATAAGGAAGGGTAAAGTTTATTTTCTTCATAGAGCAGAAGGAATCTGGTACAATTTAGCTGACAAAGGGAATGCTGACAAAAGCCACTCCCACTCCTCCCAAGAGGGGGCCACCTGGTAGAACTTTTGCACTGGCATCCAATGTTTGTGTTGCATGAACTTCCATCAAGAGGCTTTGCTTTGCACCAGATCCGTGATGTTCATGAGTCCATTTGCTGATTTTTTACTCAAGATAGATGAGCCATAACAAACTGAATTCTGCTGCAGATCAGAACCACCAAGAGATATCCCATATGCTAGACAACAGGTTACCCTGGACCTTCAAGTGCTTTCCACTGGCATGGAGTCTCCAGCACATCTCCTGGCTGACTTGCAACAGCATGTTCCCAAGGAAGCTTCAGCTGACAAATTCCCAGACAAACCAATGAAAAGGCATCTTCTGAGAGACCAAGAACTTGGATTACAGCAAGGATGCTTAACCCATAGGGGAAGGAGATACCCAGTGCCAGGGAGCAGAAGAAGCCAGCTGCTCTGCATGGGCACAGCCCTGTGGCACCCAGACAAGGAAAGCAGAGCAGCTCTGCTGACCAGGTCAGGCCTCAGTCCCACCAAACGAGCCCATAGCAAAGCTGCAGGTCCAAGGTGAAGCTGGGATGTCACTTCAGCAAGTCCCTGTTGAGATTAGCAGGGTATAAGGCTGGGCATAAGCAGACATACAATGTGGCTTGGCCAAGGACCAAGGGAAAACATAAATGTGGCTCCAATCCAAGGCAGAGCTCCCAGTGAGGTGTCTCCCAGATCTTCCTCACACCTTGGCTGTCTTCCCAGCAGTGTGATCCTTGGTTACATGGCTGTACCCTTGCAGAGCTGACCTTGGGCAGAGGGAAGCCTCAGAGGAACAAAGAGCTTCCAAAACTGGTGTTCTCAGAGCTATGACAGTTGTCCTTAGACATCTGAATCTATGGAAACTGACTACTGGGGGTATTTCAGTGCACAGAGATGCAGTTACATGGCAAAACTCAAAGTTACCTAAACCAAACATCTGAAGAGGCAGAACCTAATTTCTGAGCATCTGCTCCTGCTATGACACTTTGCCCTCAGTTCTGTGTCCTGTCTTGCCATTACACACGAGAGGGACTGGTTGCCTTGGGGCTCAGATCCAGCTGAAGGAAGAGCAAAGTGCTGTAGACCAGGTATCTGAGTACCAAATCACTTACACCTTGCTAGATACATGATCCTTCTCTCAGCAGCACCACTTAGAGACTTTTCCCCTGAGGGGGCCTCAATTGCACTAATGGCTTTAGTTTGCCATGTTTTCTGTGATGAAAATGAGAAAAAAAAAAAAAAAAAGAAGGAAAGTGACCAATAGGAAAAGACAGATCAGCACAGAAAAAAAAATTATTAGCAAGGAAAACACTCCTCTCAGAATGAGAGAATGAAGGAGTAAACACCAAAGGGGTCAAATGCCACACTCAACCCTGATTTGTAACTCAGTTCCACAGATTGGAGACCAAAGTTTGGCTTTTGTTTGGCCCTTTTCTCATTTGCCAGCACCAAAAACACCTCTGTGGTATGGAGTCACACCAGTCTGATCCCTCAGGCTAAGCTTGTTATCTCTGCCACCCACGCAGAGCTGATGCAGGGCTTGCTGAAACAGAACCTGAAAGGGTTTGGGCCAGATAAGGATGGTGGTACAGATTCATTCACATCTCTTGGATCTGCTGGGACAGCACTGTGTTGGTGTTTCTGAGGTAAAACAGGTATGGGGGTGAGGTGCTGTGTCCAACAACAGCTTTGGCTGGAATGTGCTTGTGCTTTTCAAAAGAAACAATTCCCTGGCCAAAGCTAAGTGCCTGTAGGGATGTCACTACTTAATTGTCACTTCAGGTTCCAAGTTCTGTGTCCCTTATCAATGATACTGCTCTTGATTACTCTGAAAGTCCTTATCAGCCATTATCCAAGCCTGTGAACAACTCTGCCTCCTCAGTACTTACTTGAATAAATCCATGTTGAGCTTTACAGATTTTTGAGAGTCCCTTCCTGAGCAGCTCCACCAGATCCAGATGTCATCCATGCAGGAAGGCATTTATATGGATTACAGACTGATCCTGGCCAAGCCAAATATCTTGGGCTGCATCTTCCAGACTTGTTTTCCCTCAATAGCCTTTTAGAATTCACTTCTAGAAATGACTGGACAGCCTGTGGGACTGTGGCTCAGTACAGAACAGATCTGGACAGAAAACTCTCACTCTCACATCCCAAAAATCCCTCCAAGAGAGAAAGAGGAACACAGGACAGGGCAATACCAAACAATCAAGTTAACGCATCCCCAAAATGACATTTATGGATTTAAAAGGTCTCTGTGTTTATTAACCAACACACCTGGTCCTTTTCTTAGTGCAACACAAAGGTGGTTCTTTGTGAATGGTTAGAACACAAATGGATTAAAAATATCAACAGTGGACCGTGTACATGAAAATAAACTCCATCTTAGCTTACAGAGGGCATTCAGCAAACTCAGCTGACATTGGGCATGGGTTTGACCTTCTTATTGGTCCCAGTTGAACAGAAAGGACAGAAATATTTAACTTGAATTTTCTCTCACTCCACTTTTGCGCCAACATAACTTCATTGGCACCAGAAGAAATCCTTCTTTGACAAGGGTGGCTGGAGAAGACTATTACACCTGTTGACTGGCAGGTGGAGCTCCTCCTCTGGGACTCTTCCTCCTCAGTCCCACATCCTTGAACATGCTGATCCTTACAGAAGGGCTGATAACTCACAGGCTCTCTCTCAACCCAATTTTTCTGAAAAATTTTTTTCAGAAAATTTTCCTGAGTGTCCAATTTGTCTGAAGGACTGGGGAATGGAGACTGAAGATAGTTGAGGTTAGAGGTAGCTGAAAGCTGGATTTTGCCTCCAGCTGAAATTCATCACATACTGTAAAACATATATCCTGCTCTGGGACCTTAAATGAGAATCTCTATTAGGATCTCTAAGAGAAGAAAATATAAGGAAATTATTTTGAAATTAAAAACCCCTTTAATTATCTGATAAACGGTACTGGGATTAAAGCAGAGATTTATCCAGGGGTGTGGATGATTTATCTCATCTTTTCCAGCTGGTTTCTAGCACGTATAATGCTGTCAGTGTTCCATCCATAGATTTGTGCAGTCAGGCACATTTCCGCAACACTTCATTTGTGACAAACTAACATTTCTCAGCTAAAAAACATCGATGAAGAATCCTCATCAGCTCCCAGCACTGGCTCTTCTCCTTGTTCCCATCTGCACACAAGGCTGATCCAGTGCAAACCTTCTACCTTTGTCTGGGTCAGTTGCACATTTCCTGCATTTATTGTTTGCCCGCTATCCTTCCTGTTACGAAAGGGAAGCTGGCAAGATAAATTTATTGGGACTGGTCTGCACTTGAAAGCACTGTCCCTGTCCTAACCCCAGTGAGGAATGCAGAGGATACATTCTGTCCCCTGACACCCCTCAGAAGGGTCTCACGGGGCTGAGGCTGTGTCGGTGGCAGCAGGTGAAGGGGATGTGGATTAGGGGGACATGGTTGAGTGGATGTGGCACATTCCCTGCTCTCTCTCCCCAGATCCTTTCCACAGCATCTCGCTCAGCATACTCAGGCTCAGAGCAGAGCCCCTCACTGCTGCTGAGCTTTAGTCCTGCCAAGGACCCCACAGCACTGCCAGCCAATGATTATTCATCTGGGCAGCACCAATCTGTGCACACACGGCCACAATGCCCACTCCCATGGCCAAAAATCAAGGTCAGGTGGGACAGGCACCAGTCCCCCTGACCTTGATGGAAGAGCATCTTTTGCTTCCTCCTTCTGCTCTGAAGCTTTACAGGTGGAGCACAGCCCAGCTTGCACTTCAATTCCCCTTAGAAATCCATATCAATGCAGCTGAAAACATGGCAAATCTGACCAGTCTGAGCTGCATGCCCCTGTTGGTTGCAGGTTGTCCAGTTTCAGCTACGAAGGATGCTTGTGGGATATCTCTGAGAGGCTTCAGATGAGCAAAGTCTGTTTGTCTTGTAATGAGTAAACAGGTGACACTCTCTGATAAGCAGACAGGATAGCAGCAGGAAGGAAAACCTGAGGTATGGGTGTCCAGCAGCATTGCTGGCTGAATAAGAAAATAAATCTTGCCTTTTTTTTGTGCGTGGTAGGGAGAGTCAGGGAAGCCTTTCATCCAGCCTGCTTGCTTTAAAGGGAAATTTTCCAAGAATGGAATATTTACTTAATACTAAAGTGCAGTCTTTGCCAATTGTAAATGATGGGTTTAGCTGTAGCTGTCTAGCAAGAGCCTGTCTCACCACTTTTATGTTAGAACTGCTGCTGAAATCCTGAGGTTTTTGTACAAGGCTCGAAATTTGCCAGACAAGTCCAGTCATCCTTTCTAACTGGGAGAGCTAAGACATTGGGAGCAGTAAATTACCAACAGTATTCAAAGTCCTTGGGAGACACAGCTCTTTCAAACAGCACAATCATTTCTCAGTTCCTCCTGGATCCCTGTCCCAGTTTTAAGCTGAGCTTTTAGCTGGCATAAACCCCATCAGGACTGCATGGCATGCTCCAGTCAAGCTGCCCTAGCAGGTCATCACTGCTCTAAGTGAGCCTGGCTGCTCTTGATGCCTTTGGCATCCCCTTCCCTGGCACCCAGAGGATGCCCTGCTGGAGCAGTGGATTCAGCCCATGGAGCTGGCAGGCAACCCCGTGGCTCTTTTCTGAGCTGGTTTTTGTAGCCACTGCGGCAGGATGAAGCAAAGTGGCAGATGGAGGAACCAGCTGAGATGTCCTGGTCAGGGACAAGAAAGGGGCATGGTTAAGAGTGTGAGGAGATGACCAGCTCCATTCCACCCCCATGTGTCACACAGAGGAGAGGAAATAAAGTCTAGTGAACTCATCCACATGAATTTTCCTGTTTGAGTGGTTTCAGCAGAAAATTTGTATCCTCCCATTTGAATATTATGTTTAGAGAGGAATTTTGCCCAGTGCTACCAAGAAGTTCTTATTTTATTCAGACAAGCAAGATGTTTGCATAGCTAATTTTCATGGGACCTCAGGCACAGCTCCAACGACTTTCTTTAGATGTGAAGGGCAAATCCTTTTAAATCAGTTCATTCCTCCCTTTGGGAACTGTACAATTCCATTTTGCTCCCTGAGCAAATGAGAAAGAACTCCACACTGTCAACCCAGGGGACTTCTTTGTACTGCAAATGAGTTTTCCTTCAAGAAGAGCCCTCTAACTCCCCGTGCATATGGGAAATTGTGAGGGAATTCATGAACATCTCATTTGTGCCAGTCTCTGAGCGATGCTTGCTCCCTGCTCCCCAGGGCTGCTCCATGTGCCCTGTGCTATCTGCAGCAAGCAAGCAGCAGCTCTGGATGTGCCTCCAGGTCTCATCCTCCTCCTGAGAAGTGGCATGCAGCTCTTCTACTCCCAATGTGAGCAGGAACTGGAGTTTTCCCAGTTCTGTGAGTCCACGAGCACCTTCAGGCACAGAGGGACCCTGGGGACAGACAAGGTGCCCCTGGGAGTTGCATGAGCTGATTTGTGTTTATGCAGCAGCACAGCTGGGCAGGTGCTCTTGTTTTCAGGGAGCAAAGTTCTCATTAATTTTATGAGCACAGCAGCCCTTGACACTCAAGAGCTAAAATTCCCTATGCACTCGCAGGGAGGGTGAGTTGCCCAGGCTTTAGGGCAGCCAGTGGTTAATAGCGTTTAATAGGTACCCACCAGAGGTGGACTCACATGGGGTGGATCATTAAAAAGCCACCCATCTTGAGTCATCCCAGCCAGAAACCTGGGAGAAAGAAACCAAACTGGGCACTGGTGCGCTGGCAAAGGATGAATCAGTTGATTTAACAAACAGTGGGTTTTCAAAGGAAGAAAAGGAAAATGTTAACAGGAAGATAATGAGTTACACAGGATACCTAATCACTTCTGCAAAGCTTGATCTTAACTGGTGACTGTCCTTATCTCAGTGTCCCCAGGGAGGCAACTGTGAGATCAAAAGCTCTGGAAGTGGGAAGGTGGGTTTCTAGTGCGATGAGCTGTACAGGTCTCTGAGAACTCACACGGTGTGCAGGGGCTGGAGGGCACAAGCTGCAGCGGAGGGAAGGACAGACACAGCACAGCCAAAATCTCCAGAGTCTCCTCCCACAGAGGGATGTGTGGGGAAGGCAACCCCTGCAAGCAGTCACACATCAGTCCTCCATCAGCGAGGGGCAGTTCTGCCTCTGCTGCCCACCCTGACTCTGCAGCTGGCAGCCAGGAGGGATGAGCTTGGTCCGGTATGTTTGTTCCAGCCTGCTTAAAGCAATTCTTGGTATTCATGGCTGATGCAGAGCCAAAAATATGTTCAACACCCAGTCAGCTGGCTTTACCCTGAGCTACACAAATCAAATCAGCCCTTAATTGAATTCCCCTCTGTTGAGGCAAACTGGAGCTCGAGCATTGGGATTTCCTTGGATTGTTCCCTCCGGTGAAGCTTTCATGATGTTTCACTTGTGCCTGGCACCTCCTAACGACCTCACACAGAGCTGTATGCAAATCTGCTTAAAGACCTTGGGATGCTCTCAGCTGGCAAGAGGGAGGAGGAGCCTCAAGCCATTAGTGCGGTGTGTTCAGGTGCCAGCACCAGTGTCAAAGGCAGCACTCTGCTCTCCTACTGCCAGCAGCTACGGTGGGTGTGAGACTTGGTGGATTAGACTGCTCTCTCCACAGTCTCACCATGCTTGCACTCCTTGCAATATAATCTAAATTGCCCTGTGAGTGAACTGCAGGACAAGGAGTCCCACGAGCCATGGGAAGCTTCTGCTCCTCTGGGAACTCTGTGTTCCCTGTGGGTGCTGCACTCCTGCACCACTGCCTGGAGGGGAGCACCCTCATTTCTCCCCTGCCAAAATGACTTGTGCAGGTTTGGTGCAGGTTTGAAGATATTGGCCAGGTTCAATCAAAAGTCCAAATCCTCAGGCAAGTTGAAGAGATGAGGGCCAAGGTCAAGCTGCAAAATCAGTTTGCAGGGCAGGGGCAGAGTCAGGATCAGGGTCAAGGTAATCAGATTTAGAGACAGCCCAGTGGTCACCAGACAGATCCACGGAATCATTAAGGTTGAAAAAGACCACTAAGGTCACTAAGTCCAACCATGAACCCAGCACTGCCAGGACCACCACTAAACCATGTCCCTAAGTGCCACCTCCTCATGCCTTTTGAACATCTCCAGGGATGCTGATTCCACCACTTCTCTGTGCAGCCTGTTCCAATGCTTGACCACCCTTTCCCTGCAGAACTTCTTCCTGATATCCAACCTAAATCTCCCTTGGCATGACTTGAGGCTGTTTCCTCTTGTGCTAATGGACATTTCTATGTGTGAGATGGGTCCAAATAATGGGATCAGCTCTGACCCCCAGATCTCCAGTCTGACCCCAAGCCCTGGGAGCCAAACCCCTAAAGTGGGCAAGCTGAGTGTGCTGCCAGTACCTGATTTCCAGGCAGCATCCCACCATGCCCATGACCACACGGTGGGCACCCCTCCCTCAGTCATCCTCCTCCCAAGCTGGAGGTGGTTTTAGGCAAGATCTTCTCACAGTATGTGGTCATTCACCTCATACTCCTCCCCCTAAGCCACTCCAAGACCCACAGGAACCTTGTGCCCTTTCTCTCTTCTCTAAGAGGTGACAAGAACGAGCTGAGCCTCCGTGTCACCCCCTTTCTGAGGTGACAAAGGATCATTTCTGGCCATGCCAGCTGCCGTGGGTGCTCCCCATCTCGGGGCCAGCCTGCCACCTCGTGTTCAGAGGGGGCATTTTCAGAGCGGTTTCGCGCAGGGCATTGAAAATGCCTCAGGCATTACTTAATTGATTTGTATTTAGCACTCCTAAAGCCCAGAAGAGATGAAGAAAACCTTGAGGAACTTCGCTCTGTGGGGGAGCCGGAGTGCATCAGCAACCACCCCAGTGTCCCCAGTGCTGGCTGTGGTGGCATAGCTTTTTTCAGGTAGGTTCTTTCCTGGTGTTTCACTACCCAAGCAAGGGTGAGCACTCCTGGATCCCCAGCAGCTGTTTTAGACTGCCCCTGCTACAGCGCAGGATTTGGTCCATTCTTGTGGCATTCCCTGCAACTGGATGCGATCTTTTGTGCCTTAAGAAATGGATGTGATCTTTCTTGGCCCATGATTAGCAGCACCCATACAAAAAAAACTCATGGAAGCTCTTTTGCTTTGTTTTACTGAAGCTCTCAAGGATTATTGAGGTGCTCATGGGCATCAGAGACAGAGATGTGAGCTCCAGATTCCGCTTGTGGGGCATCACTAGCCACCAAGTGGTGGCTGGGGCCCAGGACAGATGCTCAGGGTATCTTGCACAGCCCTAAATACCTGTGTGAGCCAAGGACTCCAGGTCCTCACACACCTCGGGGGCTTCATGTCAAACTGGAGCCTGCTTGCCTCCCATTTGGCTCCTTTTATTTCCATCCCTCTTAACAAGCATTAAGTGTTCATTAGAAAAGATGGATGTTTATAGGGTGTAAGATATTTTCCAGATTATTTTTTTATTTTCCTAAACACTCCTGAGAGTGTGACGAATCCTTCTCATAAATCCTATTAGTGGTTAATGAACCCAGAGGGACATGTGCCTTCATCTTGTTGAGCTCTGCTGTAGCTTTCTACAGAGATTCTCTTTTATTGCTCCTGTCTTTCATAGCTTCTTTCTTATTTGTCTTTCCTTCACCGTCACCCTTTCTACCCTTGGTATGCCATTTTCCTCCTGTCCATGTTCTTTCTCAAGTAGTGGGATGTGCCATATGTGCCCCACTCATGGGACAGGCAAACAGCACATGTGTGATGTACAGAGACCCTGCAGGATAGCAGGTATGGGTAAAATATTCACAAAAAAAAAAATCATATTTACCCAATTTTATTGACTTTTGCAGCTCCCAGCCAAGGGATGATGGCATCTGGGGTAAGTCTTCCCTGCCCTTGGCAGGGGGATTGGAACTAGATGATCTTTAAGGTCCCTTCCCACTCAAACCATTCTGTAATTCCATGATCCCAGGAAGGCAGCAGTCTTCACTCAGCTTTCACAGTGGACATGTAGGGACAGCTGTAAAATGGTGATAGGTCAGAGACAGCTTAGAAATGGGGGAAAATATTTCTTTTGTCCTCCTGGTTTTGGATCCAATTTCTCACACAGGCCTTATTCCTCTTCTTCCTCCACTGGCAAAGAACTTTACAACAGAGAACTTCCCACCTGTTTGATTACAGTTATCAATCACAGAGACACACATGACTACCCAGTGGGTGATGACTCGACCAGGCACTACACAGTGCTCAGCACAACCCTGCCAGAAGTCAGTTTCTGGGGCTAAGTGGAGGCACCAGCTGCTTCCTGCAATGTGCTGGACAGCACGTGGTGTGTCTGTGTCTGCTGTAACCCGCAGATGTCACGCTGAGATGGTGCAATTCTGCCTCGTGAGTCACAAGAGGCTGAGCAGGGCAGGGTTGTGCTGTGTCTGAAGTGAACTTCCCCTTCCTTCTCCTGTGACTGGGCCAGCTGGGAATTAGCCTGCAGGATCAGCTGTCTGTGTGTGCTGAGATGAACCAAAGGGGAGCTTGATGGTGATGATTTTTCCCCATTAGCGGCGGGCTGCAGTGTCTGGCAGAGTGGCACCCATTGAATTCTGCCTGGGTATTGAAGAGCCTCTTGGCAGCCTGGCTGGGGGATGACTTATGGGTTTGTTTACTTGCTGGGCCTCCAACTCATGTTCAGTGCAGACCAAGATGAGTCAAATATTCACATTTTGCTAATATGGCATGTGCACATCAGGCATGAGGAGACATGCTAGGGCTGTGGAGACCCAGCCATGTGTGTGCACTCCTTGGGCTCCTTGCTCCTGCATACCGGTGCTGCTCGAGGCAGGAGGTAAGGCCACAGCAGACCCTGTTGTTGTCTCGAGCCTTGGCTGCTGACCTACTTATCCAAATGCAAAATGGTGTGTAAGATGATTAAATCATCTTCCAAAGAAGGCCTGGAATCACTGCTTTTCCAGTAAACAACCAGGTAACTGTTTACTGGAACAATGTGAACCCCAGCCAAGAAATTGTGCAGAGCACTAAAAACATTGGAGATGACCCCACACGTCCTTATAGCAGCAAGTCCTTTAATAAGATGAAGAACAAGCACAAGGCAAATTTCCAATTACTTTAACATGCATAAAAAATCAGGTTGTGCCTGGTCATGGCTCTGCGATCTTACAGTGGAATTGTTATTCGTTACTGACTTGCTCTTGCATCTTTATTGCTTATTTAAAATGTGCCACTGCTTGGACTGGAGTTTTGTAATAGCAGCAGTTTAAGCTTCCACATCTCTTGCCTCGGAAAACATCACATTAAAACTTGCTCAGCTGTACAAATCCCAGCCCTGCAGACAGAATACAAAACATCTCTGGCGCCTTCCTGGGCTCCTGCAAAGCACTGGCAAAGCTGACCCCAAATCTGCAGCAGTGATCACACCCCTGTGACTGTCCCCTCTCACCACACGCTGTGACAGTGCCCTGCTGGCTTCTGCTTCAATGTGGCAACCTCAGCACACACCGGATGTACCCCAGCACTGGAATGTACCTCCACTCCTCCACTAAAGTGTGTTTACCTCTGTTCTGGTGCACAGTTTTAAATTATTAAGCGATTTCCTGCCTCCAGGAGCTGGGCATGGTGTTTCTGGCATGAGGAGGTGCTGGGCTGCACACGTAGTGCAACAAATGGATGTTGTCCTGCTGCTGTTGTCTGTGGTACCCAGAACTGCAGGGGGTTTGGTGACAAGTGTCTCCTGTCCCAGCTTTGTCCCACTGCTGTGGGGTGACATGTCCTGCTCTTTTGCTAAAATCTAACTTGGTTCATGGACATGATATAATAACCTTGAAAATAGGGGAAAATCTTCACTCAGCTCACTCCCACAACCAGTGCCACACCCAGGGAGCCAACCTGCCAAAATTGCCCTCAAATCCCCTAAGATGGGAATCAGGACAGAACAACCCCAATAATGCACAGTAGGATATGGTCTTGCTTTTGTATTGAGACAGAAGGAGCTGCAAGTGAATTTTCTCTTTTGATTAGCCTTGTAGAATGCTTCATCCCAAATTCAGACCTATGCAAGCATGGCAAAACTCTCTCTCTTAGACATTGAAGAATATCTCCTCAAGTCCTGTAGGAAGACCCAGAGTGCTGAACTCTTGGCTGTGTGGGTTCAGGTGTTGAGGGACTAAGAAAAATCAAAGCCTGTTGAGCCAAGCCCTGCACAGGCTGGCTGGTGTTGGCCCCAGGAAGCCATGGTGGCTGGTGTGGCCCTGGACAGTGATGAGCTCTTGGCCCAGAGCAGCCTGTGGGTGACTGAGTGACCTGTGGACCTTGCACTGGCAGCAGTGCAGAACTTCAATCAGCTCAGAAATGGGAAGTCAAATTAGTCCCATGGAGAAGTTAATTGCCAACCCAAGCCTGGTCTGTAGGACTGGAAAGTTGGCACTGGATAAACCTTTGTGACTTCTCTGGATCAAGGACCAAGAATGTGGAAAATCCCATCTAGGTTTTCCTTATGATCTCCGTCCCATCTGGACCTTGTTTTCCCACAGTCTTTGGTTTTCCCTTTAGAATAGACATGCGGCTTTCCCTTCAATAACCTTGTGGGATGGAGATGACCCCATGCAGAAGTGTTGAATGTTGCTGAGGTGGAGGTGGGCACCTTGTTGAGACTGGGAATTAAGATCAGCAGGATAAGGGGGTCCTGCTCCATGGTGTTTCACACCTTCTCTCCCAGCCATGGGTGATGGTGTAGAACTGTGACATATTGGTGGAATATGGGAACTTTCTGAGCTCTTGATGTGTACAGATCATGGGTGGGCATTTCCTTCTTACAGGTGAATGGACAGAAGGTGTCAGGAGCAAAGGGCAAAGGTTTCTGACGCTGTGGAAATCTGATAATCCTTGGTACCCCTCACATCTGTTATGTGCTTTGTGTTAGAGAATTATAGAATGGTTTAGGTTGGAAGGTTGGAAGGGACATTTCAAGGTCATTTTATCCAAGGTCCCTGCAATGAGCAGGGGCATCTTCAACTAAATCAGTTTTCCCAGAACCCTGTCTAACCTTGAACACCTCCAGGGGTGGGACATCCACAACTTCTTTGGGCAAGCTGTGCCAGTGTCCATAATCATTGTAAAGCACTTCTATCTAATTTAAATCAATCCTCCTTCAGTTTAAAACCATCACCCTGTCTACTATTCCAACACTCATAGCAAAAAGTTTGTCCTCCAATAATGCTCTAGACAAAAAGATCCTGTCCAAAAATATGTTTGCAGCATCATTCCTATATATACTCCTAACATGTGCCAGCACCCACGGGAATTCCTGTCTCTGGTAGGAGCTAGGTGCCAGCTATTGTTCACACATCTGGCTTCCAGCTGTTTTTTGGCAGATATGCAGGCGCCTGGGCTGGCTGGAAGAGAGCAGACACAAAATACAAGGTGTCCTGCATGGGAACAGGGTTGGGAGGGGATGTTCTGTGTCTCTGTCTCCAGCTCACTGAATCACATTCCCCGTGCCTGGACAGCAGCCTCCACCGGGTGTGTTCCTGGCATTGTGCCTCCATGCACAGCCCTCTCTGTTCTCCTGGGACTCGTGAGGCTGAGCTCTGTGCAGCTTGACAGAGAGGCTGACAAGAAAACTGTATAGGAGCACGAGGAGGCTGTCACAGTCTTCAGGGGACTGGGATGAAGTCATGGCAGAAATACAAAGGGAAATAGAGTAAGACAGATAAATAAATATGGCTAAACCAAGCCTAGTGCAAAACAAGCCTGAGCTTATGGTTTCAGTGTCGCCTTTTTGTCCCTTCCAGTGCCTAAAGAGGGCTTATGGAAAAGAAAAAGAGTGATTTTTTTACAGAGGCAGATAGTGATAGGGCAAGGAGAGATGGTTTTAAAATAAAAGAGAAATTAGATTGATTATTATGAAGAAATTCTTCCCTGTGAGGGTGGTGAGGCCCTGGCACAGGCTGGCCAGAGAAGCTGTGGCTGCCCAATCCCTGGAAGGTATCCCTGTCCCAAGGCCAGGTTGGACAGGGCTTGGAGCAGCCTGGGATAAAGGAAGGTGTCCCTGCCCATGGTGGGGAGGCTGGAACGAGCTGACCTTTACTGTCCCTTCCAATCAAACCATTCTGTGATTCTGCTATTGCCATGAGTCTATGCCCAGCTTTTCAGCACAAACACTTTGGAGCACACCAGCTCGTTGCACATTTATTCTCACGGGGGCCGCATTTCTGCAAATGTAAGGTTTGGGTCTTTTCTCTCCTTAAATTTGGCATTTGGTTTGCTAACGTCAGCCTCCAGAGGGCGAAAACCCTTCCGAGAGACGCTGGGAATGGCTCCAGCCAAGGGGGAGGCGATCCGCTTGCAAAACGGCAGCAGAAAGACTCGTCATAAAGAATTCCCCCCCGAAAAATCGTGCTTTTTCCGACTCATTTCTGTGATGACGTCTCCGGCTCCCAAGCCTGACCACTGCTGGGCCAGGGCGGTGGATCGGGTGAGGGAAGGGGAACATGAATTTCTGAGTCGGGATTTCCTGGAAAGCTTTAAGGGATGGTGAAACCGGCTGGAGCCTTCCGTCATGAGGGAAGTTTTCTGGTGGCTTTTCCCGAAAAAGTGCTTCACAAGCCAGAAACCCCGGGTGATGCAGGAAAAGTCCTAATGCTGGTGATGTGGAAGTTATTTACTCCCAAATATCCTTGCAAAGTGCTGTGGGGGAAAAGGGGGTCTGCCACTTGCCAGCTTCAGAGCGGGTACAAAATCCTGCCAGATCGGCACATCCTGGTGCCCTAACCCAGAGCCCAAAGCCATGGAGAAATATTTCCCAGAACACCCAGTTCTGGGACATATTAAAAGTTAGTTAAAGCAAGGGCGGGATGCTTTTAAAACAACACACACATTGCTGCTTGTTGAAGACACCCAGTTCCTGGAAGTGCTGAGTGCTTGCTCTGAAAAAAAACCAAAACCAACCCAGATCTTTTGTGCACGTCTACAGAGAAACTGTTATTGTTGAAGAAAAACTGTTCCAGGAGAGTATGGAGATAAGAGGGAATGAGACAGGAGCAGTTTGGGAGTGAGGAGGAGGGAAATGGTGCTGAGGAAGAAGACTGAAGAAATGGGATTGCTGGGGCCCTCAGTGTAAGGAATAATTCAGTGTATATACACACACTCCTCAGCTATACCACTAATAAACCTGCTCTAAATAGTATAATTCAATTCTGGAGTATATTTCTGGTGAGGTGGGAGGTCACAAGCCACAGGCTTGCCCCAGGCATGCTGCTGGGCTACGGGAGGGTGTTGATGTCAGCAGCCGGGACCCAGCACCACTGCATCCATCCTGGCACCATCACTGAAACAGGCTGAGTAATTAAATCATATACTGCTACATTTCTGTCAGATCTCATTACACAGCACCTGAGTTATTTTTCCAGTTGAGTGATTGCCTGGATCCTACCGTGGTGATGCTCAATATCCCATCCCTGATGAAAACCTGGCAATACCCTCAAAAGGGACATTTGGTCAGGGCTGGCATTTTCTTCTGCAGCAGTAATGCTGTCAGGATATAATCCTGATGTGGAAGTGGCCCTGCCTCATCCATCATCAAAGTTCACCACAGGCAGAAGGGGAGAAGTTCAAAGAAGGGATGCAGGGAAGATCAAACATGAGTTGGTCAGGATTTCTTGTCCTCAAAAAGAGGTGGGTGGAAATGTGGTGAGGCTTGTGGAACTGGGAGAGGACAGGCTGTTCGGTGCTTCAGCAAATGACAAATAAAAATAAATAAATAGATGGATAAAGGCATCAGCTGGTGTTGCCAGGCTCAAAACAGACAAATCAGCTAGTGTTTGGTACAAGGTCTGACACAGAAGCTTTGGATGGCAAAGGCTTGTCCTGCTTTCTCCGGAGAACCCTGGGTGGTGACAGGAGAGAAACCCACAGAGCACCCAGAGAGCCCAGGAGCTGCAGGCTCTTCCCGAGTCACAAACAGTCTGAGACAGGTGGCTTTGCAGAGGAAATGACCTCACCTGTGATTATGCATTTCCCAGAAATCTGCTTCTGGAGCCAGGGACAGCACCGTGGGGGACTGGGACATGGTGCATCAGCCCTGTCCCATTCCTAGAACCCTCAGGCTGATGAAAAGCAACTGCAGCAGAGACAGCCCTGGCAGAGCCACCTCAGCTGCATTGTTCCTCACCCTGCTTTTGTGGCACAGGTGTGGGAGGCTTGTGCCAGCACAGATGCTGTCCTGATGCCAGTGCAGTTAGAGAAACACCTGGAAACAGATTCCCCATGTTCATCCATCTGTGATATGCCAAGCTAAGGCGCCATCCCTCTGCCTCAGCTCTTTTATCCAACAAAACCTGAACCGTTTTTTGCACAGTCCAGCATTAACAGCACAGATGGAGCGACTATACTGACATATGCATGGCTTTTAGTCAAAAGGAATAAATTAAATTGGACACAGAGGCCATTTCTATGGCTAGGAGTGGCATAAATATCTCTTACAAAAAAAACCTCAAACAGCCCTCCTTCTCTCCTTGTCTCTTTTCACATGTGAAATAATCACCCTGGCCAAAAGCTTGTGCAGATCTGGCTTGTGCTCACAACAGACTTTTTAAAAGCTTCATCTTTCAGTTTTAAATTTGCATTTCTCTGACATTGGAGGGGCTAAACATAAGCACAGCAAAGCTCATGTGTTTTTCTCATTGCCACTTTTCAGAGCATTACTGTGTTTGGAAGTGGTTTGTACTGAAGAAGTGTCAAATACAGGGGAGAAACAAGGCTGTTGTCAGTGCAAACCCACCTTCACAGCATTTCCCAAACATTTTGCCTATGTTCTGCATTTTGTGTCAGTGTTCAACATGCTCCTTTCATTTCCTTTTTCTTCTTTATTTTTTTTTCTCTCAGGAAAAAATAAACCAGACAAGGTTTGAAGGCAGAGAACATGCCGAGTGCTTCTGAGAGCTTTTCTAGTGATGCTTGTCATGTCCTTCTTCTGGAGCTGCTCGGCTTGACAGCCTGTGAACTCTCATTTCTTTAACGAGAGCCCTGAAAACACGATATTCTGCTTAAACTAACTCTTTAAACTACTCTAACCTTTTATAGCTGTTTAAGCTGCTTAAGAGTCAGCTACGGTTCAGATCAATTCAGAGGCTGAAGTGTGGTGGAGTAGCCGCATGCTATAAACTCTCCCGGCTTTGAAATGATCTCAAAATTGAAAATTGTTCAACTGGTAGTATTTAAATATTCATTGCTCTAAATCTAAGAAAATTTGCTTTTAAATAGGATTGAATTATGAGCCTCAAAGAGATTTGCAGCACAAAGCCCCGTTTGCAGAGAGCCTGAGTAGCAGTTTTAAAGTTATTAACTTGTGCAGTTAGGAAATTCCCTCCTTAAGTGGCATCTTTACAAATGCTTCACGAAATTGCCTTCAACGATCAAACAATACAGATGCAATTAATTTGTCTTGAGTTTTAAACCTCACTGGCATCAACAAAATGAGCTGTATTTTATCTCCCTGGCTCCCAAGCTGAGTGCAAAACCTGCCAGTGACATAAAATCAGTACAGCTCGATGGTTTTGTGCTCGTTTCCTCAGATTCATTAAACCAGTTGCGGTGGGGATGTGAAATTGCACACGTAGACAGACACAAACCCAAACTTGTCACTGGGGTGAGATGGAGTGAGCCCAATCCCAGGCACAGGGCGAGTTGTTTTGAAGTCCTGAGCACCATGAGGGTCACCCTTTGGAATTGCAGCAGCCCAGGCAGTTGTGCGATGTGGCTCAGACTGTCTGCCTGGTCCTTTCCAAACCCCAAAAAACAATTGCTGCACCCCCAAAAAGGTGCAACAGTGCATCAATAACAGAGCCCATGGGTTGGTGATGGCCTTTTGTCATAGGGGTCAGGAGAGGTGACACCAGCCTGGGTGAGGAGCAGGTGCCTCCATGTACAACATCATGCCATGTGTTTGTGGCCAAATGTTTTTCCAGCTAAAAGAACAGGATGTGATTTTCCTGGCTGAACCAGGGTGAGACCTTGTTGAGTCACCTCTCCAGTCTCCGCCTGACTGCGGAAGCGAGTTAAATATCAAACTCTCCAGTAGGACCCATTAACCAGCTCCATCACTGCCAAGAGCCACGGGGAAGCAGTGGGAAGGGATGGGGTGATGTGGTGATGTGCTGAGCATTGAGCTCCTTTGAAATGCCCAGCAAAACCCTGTGGGGACCCAGGTCTCAAATTGGAGGATGCTGGGGAGCCTGCTCACTGCAGCAGTGGGGATGGATGTCCTCCAAACCTGTCTCATGTGGGGCTTGATGGGGCTCCCCCTGCACCATCACCCCAGCTGACAGCGGGTGCAGGTCCTTGGTGTGGAGCTTGAGCACCTACATCCCACAAGGAGATCCTGCAAGCCCAACTCAGCCCTTTCAGAGACCACAAAATCATGGAATGGTTTCGATTGAAGGGGCCTTTAAAGGACATCCAGTCAAAGCCCCTGAGCAGGATGTTCAACAAGACCAGGTTGCTCAAAGTCTCACCCAATAAGGCCTTGAATATTTTCTAGGGATGAGGCTTCCACCACCTCTCTGGTCAACCTATCCCAGTGTTTAACCACCCTCATTGTAAAAAGAGGGTGATCTAAATCTACTCTCTTTTAGTTTTAAAACATTGCCCTTTGTTCCATGACAACAGGACCTTCTAAAAAGGACCACTTAACCCTCACAGACTCCAGCTGGGAATTGATGCCCAGGCTGGTAGTGTTGGGAGAGTGTTGAGCACATGGTAGTGCTGGGCATGTGTTGGGACATGGGGACTGTCCCTGGCCTTGAATGAGGAATTTCAGGTGCTTTAGTGTCCCTGGCCATGAAGGTTTTCTAGAGCCTGAGCATGGGGAGTATGTGGAGGAACTTTAATGTGCTAACATCAGCTTGCCAGATGCTCCAAAAACCAAGCAGTGCAGGAAGATAGCTGGTTACTCTGGTCAAAATACACATTTCTCTCTATTTTCAGAAAAAAAAAAAATCTCCTCTGGAAGGAAATGGCTGCCCATTTAGAGATGGGAGGTGTAAGATGCCAGCATTTCAGTGATGAAAATAACACCTTCTACTTTATTTGGGCCTCAGGAAAAAAAGTGAATTAATGACACAGAGGTTGGGTGCTGCAAACCTTAATGGCACACTGTCAGCCCTTCCCTCCTTTCTGCTGCAGCTGCCAGTGGAGAGCATCTGGCCTTCCTGTGAAAACCACCTGCAATTTATTGCTCCAGCATTAAAGGCTGAAGTGTGAGCCCAAACATCACCCTTGGAGCAGCAGAGTGTAAATCCATGCAGTGACCATGGGACCACCACCGTGGTGGGCAGCCCTTGATGGCATCCTGCTGTCCCCTCCAGCCTGGAGGAGGTCTGGGAGAGCCCAGCAGCTCTCATGCCTCACCTAAGAGATGTTAATTGTGCAGTGCTTGCTTGAGCCCCAGCTCTATAATTAACAGTGCTGCATCAGCAGGTGCTGATGCTGCAGTGACGATTGTGCAGCTCATTTTCCAGGAGCTGCTGGGACTCCAGACAAATGAGGGGTTATTTCAGGTTACTTGCCTGTCATGGAGTGTCCCTGGCTCTGTCCATCCCCTCTGAGTGCAGGTTTGCCATATAATGGCAGTGATGGATTTTTTTTTTATGGCAACTAACCTATTAGTCTGATTGGGAAATGCTCCTAGGGTTTGAAACGTGGTCCTGTGGGTTTTGTATGGAGACCCTAGTGGATGACACTTGAGAAGGGAGAAGGGACCTGGCCTGGGGACACAACCGCAGGGCAGCACTGAGTACAGAACCACAGAATTGTCAGGGTTGGGAGGGATCTCTGGGGATCACCCAGTCCAACCCCCCTGCCAGGGCAGGGTCACCTGGAGCAGGTGACACAGGAATGCATCCAGGTGGGTTTGCAATGTCTCCAGAGAGGGAGATGCCACAACCTCGCTGGGCAGCTCCGGGGCAGTGTTAGAGGTGCTAATCCCAAAAGGAGGGTTTGCTGCCTTAGGGAAGATGTTTTTACATCTTCAAACACCCAAATCTCAATCTGGAGGGTAGAGTCCCCCCTGGTTTTGTACATTGGGGCAAGTGTGCCAGAAGTGGAGAGCTCTTTTAGGATGCACACCAGGTGGTGTATCGCTGCCTCTTCCACAGATGCACATCCATTCATTTAGAGTCTGGCATGCCATCCTGGTTTGGTTCCTTCAGAAAGGTCTGGAATGGGACAGAACACCCATGGGTTGGGGTGTCAGGCTCAGTCCAAGACCCACATGGCCATCCATGGCAGCAAAGCACTGCTGGCATCATTCACCCATGGGGGTCATGTACAGGAGTGCATCACCTTGGGGGTGGATGCAGGAAAGCAGCCCCCTCCAGCCCTTCCCACCCCCCATCCTTCCACTCTGAGGTCCTCAGGAGTGCAGCTGTGGGACACGGAGCAGAGGAAAGCAGAGGGAGGGAAAGGGAGTGGGAAACAAAAATAATGACTTGAGGGTCTTTCAGTACAAGGTGCACAAACCCAGGTTTTAATTTTGCCATCAAAACAGCTTTTTTTAACCCCAGCATGGAATTGCTCAGGTGTCCTAGGGACACACTCAGCTTCTTCCACAGCACGTGCTCATGCTCATGAGTCCAAAGGTTGCATCTGCCAGGGACCTGTGGAATTTGGTTCTTGCCAGACCAGCTTTTATTTCCCTGCCACATCCAGAAAATCTCACTGATTCAACTCTTTGGCTTTTCATCCCTCACGCTCATGGCATGACTGAGTAGCTGCATTTGCTGAGCAAGTGTCACCCCCAATTTGTGTCACCTCCAATTTGAGTTGCCACAGGAGGGAGAAGAACCAGGGCTATTATGTGTTTATTATATTAATGTCCCTATTTCTAGGCTAACAGCAAGACCAAGGGGTATTTTCCAGAAGTCTATGCACTTTATACCAGGCAACAAATCCTGATTCAGCCTGTTACATAAATTATTTATCACAATCACAGAAAGTTAGAGGAGGGGAAGGCTGGATTAGTCCAGACAAGGCAGTTGATGGAGGCACAGTGAAAGCAAACCCACAGTGAGGAAGGCTCCTGATTTCAAAAGGGCAAAGCTCACAAACAGCATCACCAGAGCCTGGCTGCAAATACCACCAGTGTGAGGACAATCAGGGCCTTCTCAGTCTGGAGAAAGGAAGGCTCCAGGGAAACCTCACTGTGACCTTTTGTTTTTAAAGGGGGTTTATAATTAAGAGGGAGAGTGACCTTTTACAGGGGCAGATAATGATTGGACAAAGGGGAATGGTTTTAAACTAAAAGAGGAGAAATTTAGATTAGTTATTAAGAAGTTCCTCACTGTGAAGATGGTGGGGCCCTGGCACACATTGTTCAGAGAAGCTGTGGCTGTCCCATGCCTGGAAGTGTTCAAGGCCAGGCTGGATGGGGCTTGGAGCAACCTGGGATAGTGGAAGGTGTCCTTGCCCATGGCGGGGGATTGGGACAAGATGAGCATCAATGTCCCTTCCAACCCAAACCATTCTGTGATTCTGATTCTACAAGATCCAAGGTTAGTGCAGAGGTGGATGTTGTTTCAGCTTTTATCACTGACATGTGCTGATGGCATGTGGCTGTCCACAGCAGCAGCAGCAAAATGGGAACTCTTAAATGCCCAGGCATGACAAAAACCCTGAGAAAACATGACCTGAGCCCAGAAAAATTAAAAACAAAAGCTAGAGAATGGGATCTCAGTCATCAAATATCTCCAGGAAGGAGCCAAGGGGCAGCCAGGGGAGGATAAATATCAGGCAGGGAAAATATTTAGTTTAGCTAAAGGAGCATATTGACACTTGTGCAAAACAGGATTATCTGTCCACAGATACATTTAATTAGAAGAAACTTCCCATGCATTCAAGCAGAAGAAAGCAGAGGTGAGAGGGAAAAAAAAAAAGGAAAAAAAAAGAAAAAAAAAAAAAAAGAAGGCCATTTTCAAGTTTAAATGGCATTTTTAAAAAGGAAGTTTTATAAGATGGCAACAGCAGGGGTAGGGGAAAGGGTTGATGTCCCATTCTTGCACCTCCTTGTGGAGTGTGACTAATGTGGGTGAGTTAATTCATCTTTACTGTCCAGACTGTTGAATTTTTGGGCGGTTCCCAAGCCTGATTTCAGCTCAGGACAGCTCACAGGCTGCCAGCCTGCTTGCAGGACCCATCCAGGAAGCAGAGGGCAGGTGGGTTCTCCCCTGCCCACAGAGCAATTTGGAGGTGCCACCTGTTCTGGAAGTTGGCAGAGCATCAGTGCATCCTCTTCCCATCAGCGCCAATCCCTGCTCCAGCATCCTCTTGCCACAGAAATGTTGGCCAGGTGCAAGGGAAAGTCCTTGGGAAAGGAAGAAAAGGAGAAAAAACACGAAAGGAGGAAAAATTAGTTTTTCACCACTTGTGGACAGCTGTGATGTTCAGGTAAGTTCCCTGGCCCCATGGAGTTGTTTTACTTTACAAAACCAAATTGCTCCATGTCCCAATTTTGTCTTTCTTCCGTCAGTGTTATGGGCACCACTGCCATGTCCCTTGCACAGGGCAGAGAGAAGGAGCATCCCTGCTCTGGGGAGACAGGACAGGCTGGGGAGAGGCAGGAGTGAGTGGTTTTCTCTGGGAGGGACAGGGACTAAGATAGAGGACTGTTGTCTCAGCCCTGGAGCTGGACCTTCCTCCCACCTGCACTTGCTGAGATGGGGCAAGAGGAAGGCAGAAGATCTTACCAGGGAGCCAGCATGGCCATAGATTTATTCCCAGCTCAAAAATCTCATTTAAAGGGCAAATTAATTAATGGAAAGTATGGTTTGGGAACATTGCCTCCATCTTTCCCCTTTTGCAGGGGCTCATTACTCCCCAGATCTCACCCATATGTTCCTCAAGTCAGGCTGGTACGGGAGCTGTTAGGGCAAGAGTTTTCTCTGAATTTCACCTTGATTTTTTTTCTGATTAGTTTGCTGATAGGGAGTTTGTTCTCTGTCCTTCAAGTTTCCCCGCTTCCAAAATGACATTAACTCTGTGAGCCTCAGTAGAAAGGCACCTGGCGCTCTGCTCACCAGAGAGAGTGGTAAGACAGCTTGTTATTCTTAAAATAAATTATCAGTAAGAGAAGAAGCCACAAAAAGCATTCATCAGCTATTGAAGGACTCTGGAAGATCAATGGTTTAGTTCATATCATTCTTGCCAAGTATTAGCCTGGAAAGATCAGAGCTGCCAGAAACAAAGTCAGGCAGATTAATGTCCTGCCCCAGTCCCAGCTTCCCGCTGAGCCTGACAGGTCCTGGCAAAAGCTCCTGTGCCCAGAAAGGTATTTTGAGACAGCATGCTTATATATTATTCCCTTCAAATTAAATCCAGGCAAAGTTAACCTCATCCATAGAGGGCAGAGAGCAGACAGGTGAAGCTGGTGCAGCAGCCAAGGGGTTCCTCTGAGGGGATTGAAGCAGAAATTGGGGAGCAGGAGCAGAGACTCAAGTGTGCATTGGCTGCAAGGGCTTGGGGGGCTTGTTGCACTTGTAAGTGCAACAACTGTGAGCTGCCAGAAACCCCCACAGCTTCCACAACAGGCAGGTACTCCATTATCCACCCAGCTCCCTCTACCCCACAAAGTAAGGAAAATTAAATTAGAGTATCCCAAAAGAAATTATAAAGCTCATGGATGCTCGCACAGAGAAGCAGCAGCCGTATCCTAAATGGTGTGATAAACACCTCAGGGGTTGCCATCAGGCAGGTACTCAATGAGTACACAAATTATAGTTCTTATTTCTCCTCCATCTTCCCATTTCCTACCAGTTGCCCTGGAAACTTCCCTCTCAAGGCACTGACAGGGGCAAAGTCCAAGAGGAGAAAAAAACAGCTGCAAACCCTTTGTGGTTTAAAGCTTGTGGCCAAGGGATGCCAGGGGAGGATTTTGAGGTGAGCTGTGCCTGTACCAACCTGCCTCCCTCCCACACACTGCACAGCTCGGCCCTGTGGGCCCAGTGATGGGCACAGACCCCCAAATATCCCCCAAATCCCACAATACCCCCACATCCACACCGAGCCTTCAGGACATCCCCCAGCATCTCCTCTGATCTCCCCACAAGCTTTTCATACAAAGGCTGCAGAGATCATCCCTCCTGCACAGACACTGCTGCAATCCACAAAGAACTGGCTGATACACAAGGAGCCAGGGGGTGAATGACATCCCAGATGACCCCAGGGTGCTTTTCCAACCGGGATGTAAGCAGCCACACCTAGAGAGTTGCAATTAATTCCCCATTAGGATAAACTCCGATTTGGCTAAGGTAGGAGGAGAGTGCACAAGCTGTCTTGTTCTTCTGCAGAGAGCACCTGCAATTCATGGGGGAAAAAAAGAAAGAAAGGAGAATTAAAAATTACAATCTCAATGCTCATTTGCACTGGAGGAATTAGGAGACCTTGGATCAGCACAGCCAGCCCATCCTGAGGATGCCAGGCCATGCTAGAGGCATCTCTGGAGGGCTTTGTCCCAGCAAACACCATCAACCTAAGGGTAAATGTGATGTCCACACCTCCTATCCCAGCCCCAGCAAGCAGGGCTGGGGCAGCAAATGTTTTGTGCAACCCACACCAGAAATTTCGGTCTCTGCTCTGAAGCAAGATGCCCACAGCAGGCAGAGGAGGCTGTGCCCTCATCGTGCTTCCTTGTGCCCTCTGATTTCACAGGCTCTACCAGCCAGGACTACCACCCCAGCACCCAAATCCCACCCCTCAAACACCATGACTGAGCAAGGCCAGGCAAGGGGCAAACCCCACCTCTCACCTACAATGCACTCTCAAGTATATTTTCAATGCAGATTTTGTATAAAATGCACTTTCGTGCATACTACATATATTTATAAAGATCTTTATATTCACACCTTTACCTTTTTAGCCAAAGACTTCACCCATTTGAGCTGCACATCAGAGTTTGTGCATTGCCCACGATGCCTTGAGTAAGACAAAGATGAGAACAAGGACAATCTCTGCTCCCATGGAGTTATGCCTCCAGGTCATGAACCCGTTGATCCCACCTGCCTGGCTTATTTTCTTAAGGCTTAAGAGAGCTGGCTCAGAGAAGAGGGTGGGGGCACGGGGCTTGTGGCTCCTCACACCACCCACGCTGCCAGGAAATACCCTGCCTGAGTGTGGCTCAGCTACTCTCAGATATTTTTCCCTACACACCCCCGGAGACAGAAAATATTTATATACTATACACCTATAAAAATAGAGTAATAATATAGGAAAATATGTCAATGTAGAAATAGCACAATATATCGAAATACTTATGTAGTATATCTAAATATATAATGTATAAATATGTAATAAATATATTGTACACATGCACACATATGAATAGAACAAAAAGTTTCAAATCTGAAATGAGAGAGACAGGGAAAAGGTCAGTGTCCAGGTGCAATCAAAGAAAGGAACCATGCTGGAAGTGTGCACAGCACAGACAGAGCCAAGGATTGCCCAAGTCTTGGCCTGTTCCATGACCTGCCATCAAGATGAATTAAATGCATCCCAACAAGCCAGGGACCAAACAGCTTCCTTGTGCCTCCTCAGCAGCTCCAGGCCAAGGCACCTCCACAACATGCCTGCTTTGTGGTGTCTCTTCAACTGGCTTCCCAGGACTGTTCTTCTCTTTGCTTTACCTTCGAAGCCCATCAGAAAACGTGAGTGTCTGCCAGGACAGGAAATGCAGCTGCAGGGTGGGGTTGGTGGTTCCCTGGGAGGGTGGCATGATGGCCGTAGTGCTTACAATCCACACCTTTCCCTGGGAGAACATGGACCATCAGAAAAGGACAATTTTTAACTTCCCAGCTGAACTTCCTCCAAGAACCTGCTAAGGTTAATTTAAAGCCAACTATTGATTGAGCCTAGAATTGCATACCTTCCCTCCCCCTACCAATTCTTGCCAAGGTGGATCAACCACCACTGGTCCCAACACCTCTTGCCAATAGGCTGATACTGGGTTCCACTTCAGAACTGCAGGCACCAAGAGCTAAATGTTGAATTGCCACCGAGGGAAAACTCCATCCCAGAGCTTCCAATAAAGGCTCTTGCTATTTGACACTGTATTTCATCTGTGCATTGTTGAAAAGCTTTAATCATGTACCCATGTACAGTCCTGTACCAGCAATTTCCAGTGCCGGCCAGAAGGAAAACACAGCACCCACAGTAACAGAAATCACTCTGGAGCCAAGTAAACAAAATGACAGTCTTATAAACCAGCAGCATTTGTCCCATTAAGGATTCAATTTGTGGACAGAATAACAAGGGATGAGTTATTTGGAAGTGTAGGCTTTAAGGACATGGGTAATGTAACAGTGACAGAAATGCTGTGACTGCAAGACCTTCACTCAGGAGTGACTCAGCACAGCAGCTGCTTCCTGGAAAATTAATACTTCAGCCTCCCCAAAATGCCCACAAAGCCTTTGAAAGCTTGCAAAACCCAGCCCTGGAAGCCCCATCAGCCATCTGATCTGTCACTGCTATGGGGATTAGCACAGGTCCCCCACCCCAGCACAGAGTGGGGACCTGCAGGGAGCTCTAGCAGTGACTGTGGGGACTTAAGGCAGTGCTGCCAACAGAAAAAAATCACATTTTGGCCTCAAAGCTACCTCCTCATGACCTCAAAACTCCAAAATTCCCCTCACCACCATGGGCACCCCAAGCATGCCCCTGCCCCAACCTAAGTGTCTCCAGGCAGAGGCAGCTGTTACAGAGGTTAACACAGAATCATGTCAAGTAACAAACACCTAGTATTTATTAATAAATTAGTACACCAGAAGGCAATTTTTCAATTCATTCCCCTCTTCCCCCACTCCCACCCCTTCCCACGGGGCAGCTCATGCCACCCTCATGCCATTATTTCTTCAAATTGAGCGTAGTACAGACTGTTTGTTACGGGAGCATAATAATTGCAAATATAATCAGACAGACTTCTTACGATGCAGCTTTTTGTCCCCCATACCCCCCACCCCCGACCTCGTTTAATAAAAAGTGAAGTGTGATTTGAAGAGACTATTGAGACCACATAAGGTCTTCGTAGAACTTATCGGCCACGTCTGTATAAAAAACAAGAGACACGAGTGTAAAAGCAGAGCTTGTTTTAAGTCTTACAGCACGAGGAGAGCGGGACCACCGGCAGCCTTCGCCTCCCCACGACCAGCACCGGCTCCCTTTGGGGCCCCACCATTCCCACACGTGGCAAGGCTGGATAACTCCTTACATTCGACTGGAGGCAAAGGATCTTTCCACTGCCTTGAAGGTTGGTGGGGCTTGACCCTTCTCCTTGTGATTTAAGCACTTGTGCTGTAGCGTATTAGGAGCGCAATGCGTTGTCCGGGTGAAAACCATACAATAAATAACCGTGCTAGTAAAATCTCAGCAATGGATATGAGCCAAACAAGAGTACATTAAAAAAAAATAAAGTCAGCTCGGGTGGGGAGCTTAGCTGCGTTAAGAGACAGTAACCAGCAACAATTGGGGTGGGATTTTTTGTGTGTTTTCGCCATTTACTGCCCCGAGGCAAAGGGAGGTGGTGGGAGACAGTCACTCCGAGCGACAGCTTTGACAGAGGAAGGGGGGTTACAGAGCAATCCCCAATTCGATGTGTTAGATTACACCAGATTCATGGTCTTTTAGTTCATTAACTGCAGTTTTGGATTATTTTGTTTGTTTGCTTTTTTTTAAAGTGCATCGGCTGGTCTGATTGGAATGAGAACAAGGAGAAGAGAGGCCTGGGGAAGGGGCAGAGGGTGCAAAGACTTGGACTGAGCGATAGAGTTACGGTGGAGGGGTGCAACGCTGGCAAATGCACCCCCTCCAAAAACCAAGGACACCTCAACGAAAATACTGGCCGTGTATTCTACAACAAATCCCGCCTGCGTATTGTTGGTCATCTTAACGAGTGCCAAGCTAGCTCTAGCAGATATTCGGAGCGTGCGGTGACCCAGTGCCTACAGTAAATCGGGAAGGTGGCTATAGACAGAGTCCAGGAGGGTCTGGCTGGCTTCCTGGCTCTTGACTCCAGCGATCTCAAATAGCCTGTCCAGCTTGTCTTCGGCCTGCGGGATCTCCTCGATCACGTGGAGCTCCTCGGGGTTGAGGATGTGCAGCATGTCGTCAAAGATGGGCTGCAGGTCGCACGGGTCCAAGCGCACCTGGCGCAGGACGGTGTCCTTCTTTTCTGTAGGAAGAAAGGAGATTGGTCAACAAACTCCTCAAGAAACCTCTGCTAACCAGGGCTTGTTCTCCTCAGTCCATCCCCTGGTGCCACCTCTGGAGAGGGACATGCCACAAGGAGAACTGTGGGAAAAGGTGGAGGGTGACAAGCGATGGGGAGAAGGAAGATGGAGAAGGCAGTGCTGCTGAGGCACCTCAGCCAGGATCCTGCAAGAGCAAACACAGCATTTGTAAATGCTGAATGGCCAGTTCAGAAAAGTGAGGGCAGGAGAGGAGCCAAAAAAGCTGAATTCCGCTCTTTTAAGTTGTTTTAGTTGGGTAAGCTTTATTTTCACACCCAAGTATAAATTTGGTAGATTGACTGAGCTCAGCGTTTTACCTTCATCAGAAGTTACAAGATGATTAAAAGCAGCAAGTTAAATGCAGGAAATTTAAGCCCCTAAAATAAAGGGAGGTGACTAATGGTACTTTATGTCTGCAGCAAAGAGGACCAAGAGTGAAAAAAATTTTAAAAAAACTGAAACAAAAATCAATCTGAAAATGAAATTCTCTGGTTTCATCTCATGCAAAAATGCACAGGTCAGTGCAAGAGCAAAAAGTCAGGAGAAACCCCTCCAAACACCCAGGGATGCTACAACTTCCCTGGCTGAACTTCAGAGTTAAAAGCCTTTAAAGACATTTTTCTGTCTGAAATCTGTATCATCTTTGCTAACAGGATATTCTGGTCGGGAATGAGGATGTGATAAGCGTATCCCGGAGAGCCAGTCTTTCCAGTTATTTACTTTAATGATATCATGTGTTGGGCAGCTCTACCACACGTGCTGACCACATGGGACAAGCCATGGTGCCCCTGATGTCTTCCCCCTCTGCTCTGGGTGGCTTTTGGTACCTTTGGTAATAAAAGAGCCCGTCCGGCTGAGCGCGGAGGAGCCGCTGGAGGTGGAGTCGCAGCGCAGGAGAGGCTCGGCCTCGTCGACAAAGAAGCATTTCTTCTCTGAAGGGGAGGGCTCTACGGTGAGCACGGCTGCCTCGGGGGGCTTGGGGCTGGGTGTGGGCGCGGGGCTCACCGGGCTGGGGCTCACCGGCAGCGCCAGCTTGTCACCTTCCAGCTGCGGGGGAGGAAAGAAAGGGAAAATTAACTGGGGGGAAGCTGCACAACGGGTAACACCCAAACCCACCTGCACCCTGGCTTTCAAAACATTCCAGCCCATCCTCAGCAAGAGGTGGGTGACCTGTTCTGCTGGCCCACAACAGGCACAGGAAATGACCCGAGGTGGACACCAGCACTGGCATTTGGCATATCAGGCAGGAGAGGTAACCCAACCCACACCCTTGGGACACCCAGTAGGAGCAACCACTGCACCACGATGGCAGTGCAACCTCAGCAGAGCATTTTAGCTGGGTTTTCCTTCTCAAACTCAGTTTATTAAAGCCTAAAGCACAGCTCTTGGGGGCAAGAGGTGATGATGCCCAAAACCTGCTCCACACCTGCTGTTTGCTAAAAGCAAAGCACAGCCTGGCTCCACAGCTGCAAACAGTGTCAAGGCAGCAGGGTGAGGGCTGTGAGACCCTTCAGGGATCTCCAGTGCAGCACATGACTCTGACCAGCTCCACATCAAAATAATGATTTGTTTGCCTTATCTCACCATTGTGCCCGTGAGCATCCCATTAAAGCCTGATGGAAAAGTCCATCCTACCAGACTCCAAGTTCAGAGCAAGGAAGGACTGGCAGGAGCTGGCACTGACCACAGTGTCACCCAGCTAACTGCCTTTGCTTTTTCCTGTCCTGATGTAAGCCAAGGGCAATCATTCAGTTCCGAAGAGATCGGGGCAGCAAGCACTGCTGGGAAGCACTGCAGTGCAAAGTAGCACCATTTGACAAGTGACAGGTGACAAGTGACAGGACAAGATGAAATGGCCTCAAGTCATGCCAGGGGAGGTTTAGATTCAGTATTAGAAAAAAAATTATTCACCAAGGAAGTGGTCAGGAATTGTAATAGGCTGTCCAGGGAAGTGATGAAATCACCATTCCTGGAGACATTAAAAAACACTTGTGGATGTGGCAACTGGGGACATGGTTTAGCAGTGGATTTGGCAGTGTTGGGTTAAGGACTGGACTCGATCTCAAATGTTATTTCCAACCTCAACAATTCTATGATTCTATTTGGGTGCTGGTGTGAACCCGCTTCCTAATTTGACTGCATTCTGCATATTTCTTCTTTGAAACTCCTTCCTACCTCCAAGACGGCAGCCAACATTATCCAGCCTCCTCCACCTCACAACATCCCCTCAGGGTGCAAATCTCAAGTAGAGCATTTCTAGTTCCCACTCCCTGCAGGGATGAGATGCCTGGACCAGCATCCTCACATCCCTGGCTGGCAGCTTGGGCACTTCTGCAGGTCACCAGGTCCCTCTAAACAGGTTATTTTAAGGGCCATCAATTATTTAACCTTTTTCCCCAACCTTGTGTCCCTGCTTGACCTGCCAGGGAAAAGAATTGCAAGCTCTGTCCCCATGCAATTCCCTTTCCCAACAGCATTTCACAACCCTGTTTTCTCCTACAGAGGGTAGATCAGGCTATTCCAGCTAACAGGCTTTTGCCTACAACCCAGGGATAAAATGCAAAATTGGGATTAAAGGCTGTGGGAAAGGGCGCTGCTGAGCCACCTCCGCGCCAGCATGGATGTGCCTGAACATTCCTCATCCGTGTCGAGGAATTCGCCACCCACAAATCACATGTCTGCTGGGACGCCCATTAGTTCATATTAAATTAACATTGAAGCCTGTTCCTGGTAGAATAAAAGGGGTTTTTTTCTCCCCTCATTGAAAATAAACAGGGGAGGATTTGTTCTAGCTCAGTGCATTACGCAATAGGCATGTTAAAAATAAAAGTCAGCTTTAATTTTTAATTAAAAGAATCTGCTTTCTCCTCTGAAACTCCTGTTCCAGTACAGCTCATCATGGAGAATCAGCTATGGCCATTAAGGGGGAATATCAAGGGAAGGACCAGGACAGCAGCTGGCCACTTTCCAAACTGTAATATGCTCTGATATCCTCTTTAAAAATAACACAGGCTCTAGGGGTTAGTTTTCCCTTGTGCAGCTCACCTACCTAGTATCCAACCACAAACCTACCCAGCAATTCCCAAACAGGAGCCTGATGACCAAGCCAAGGGAGGGCAGGGAGCAGACAGCTGCCCCAGCTCTGTCTTCCCAGAACCAACTCATTTGAAATTTAATTAAACAGCTGCTAAAACACCCAGGAAAGACAAAATCACCCGAGGTTATTTGACTATAGCCGTTCCGGGAGCCCAAAGCTTTCCAAATAGCTGAAGGTTGCAAGCTTGAGGCAAAGCAAACAGGATGCTTGGATGTGTGTTAATGTTTAAACCACGGAAAGAAAGCAACGGGGAATGAGGGCTTTGAAAGGGAAGGCTGCTACGAGGTGAAGCCTGTGAAATAGGTGTAAAAACACACTATTCATAGCCTGTGACTCATTGCATTGAAACCATCCTGGCCATTCCTATTTTTATGAACGGCAGTGATTGAGTGAAACCAAGCTCTGGCTGGGAAAAAAACCCACAAAAAACCCTCTTGCAACCCCTTTCGCCTTTCCAGAGCCACAGGATTTCTCACCTTTACGTCCTCGTTGCTGGGCTCCTGCGCTTGCCACTGGGGCTGCATCTGCGCCTGCAAAAAAAGAGACGTGGGACACTGTTAATGCACAGCCCAGCATGGAAACCAAAGGCACTGCAGCAGCTTTGTCACATCAGCAGCCTCCCATAACCCATCAGACATACTCTGCCAGGTTTTTTTTTGTTTTGTCTTGTTTCTTTTAGTTTTTTTCTTTTTTTGAGCACAGCACAAGGAGATTTTCCATGCCAAAAAAATATTAATAAACGACATCCTAAAAGCTCCTGTGTACTTGCAGCCCTTTAGACTGCAGTTCAAGCACCAGCATCCTCTTGGATCCCAGTGAAGCTGGGAGGGTGCTCTAAGCAGCTCAGGGTACCTGAAGGCCCTTCCTAAAAGGAAGCAAAGGGGACAGAAGGGGATAGGGGCAGGAGAAGACATAGGCTTGGCTTTGTTTTCTTTCACAGCTGCTCTCACCAGCTCTGTTTGAACGGGTTGGTCCCATTTGCTGCCTTTGTTTTACAGTACTGCAATAAAAGCTTAACTCAGACAAACAGAAACTGCAGCTGCTGTGCTAATATTAGGAAGGAGCAGCAGCAGGCACTAAAAAACACCCTCCCCTCAGGCGATGCTTCCCAGCAATTCCTCCTGCCGCAAGCAGGCGGGAACAAAAGTGGCTGGCTGCTGCTGAGGGTGGCTGTGCACCCTCCAGGATGTGGGGGGGATAAATTTAGCACCGAGGCAGCCGCTTCCCAGATTCCCTGCCAGAAAATGACACCTGACTGACACCAGCCCTTATTCCCAGGTCTGTCATGCCTCCGCAGGGAATGCGGCAGGAAAAACCCCGGCACAGGGAGCAGGGTGGGCTGGGCAGCAGCCTGGCACAGGTGATGCTGTGTGGAATGCTCTTGCTGTGGACCCCACAGGGATAGGGACGATCCCTATGGATCAGCAGCTTCAGGGTGCACAGGGTGTTTGGGTTCCACCCTGGGGGCAGACAGACCCTGGCAGGGCCATGAGGTCTCGCCAAGGCATCAGAGAAGGGCAGTGATGGTGTGTGGTGCTGCAGAGCAGGAGCCATGTCCTCTGGCAGGATGGGAAGACCATGAGGGAAAGCCCAAACTTCCTCTCTGTGCCCTTCACCTCACCTTTGTGGTTTCAGCAGAATGCTCGACCCATCTCTGGTGGAGCATCTTCCCTCAACACAAGGCAGCCCTGGGGAAGAGCTGGTCATGTCAAACCTCACACAACTGAGGATGGGCAATGCTGGGTCTGGGGAGGGTTTAAATGCCACAACCAAAACTGCAGCCACCCACGGTGGAAACAGCTCTTCCCCATCAGCCCTGCCCTGGCTGTCTATGAGCCAAGCGCTCCTCAAGCAGATGATGTCTCTGGGAGAGCTTCTGGTGGCTTCTCCTTTCTATGATTTGCCCACTCACTTTTTCAACTCAAACCATAATGAAGATGTGATGAAGCCCTGATGAAGAGGTTCCCAACCCAATTACAGGCTGAGTTAGTTGATAGTGAGTTTGTCTAGTAGAAGAAACCATCTTCTAGTTTCCTCTTATGCTCCCAAACCCATTACACTGCAAACACCGAAGAACCAGGAGATGTGGCCACCACAGCAGTGAAACCTCAATATCACTGCATATACAAAGTTTATATTTCTGTGTTTATGTTGTTTCTCTTTGCATTACTTTATGAATTATTATATTTTGTTTATGGCACATTCTCCAGCGCAGTTCAAACTCAACCTCAGTTTGCTGAAAATCAAGTCACGGCTTAGAGCGCACCTGGAGCGATGCCCAATCCAGCAAAACCCAGCCAGCCCTATGCCTTCCCCAGGGCTCTGGCCACTTCACCTTACAGCTTTGTGCCTCAAATAAAACCTGATGCAAGTCCAGAAGGCAATTCTGTTCTTTTCCTGGCTGCCTGGGCACTTCCCAGCCCTCAGACCACAGGCCACTCTGGCTGGGAAATCCATCCAACAGCTTTACCCTCACTCCACTGCTGGCACGCGAAGGCAGCACAAACTCAATTCCTAATTACTGGGCCCTGCCCAGCCCTGCATTGCCAGAAGAGGAAGTGAAGGAGATGGGTGGGAGCTGACAGGGACAGAGTTTGAGAAATGCTGCTCCAGGCTCTTGACTTCCCCCCTCACGGTTTTGACCCGTGAGAGGGCAAGAAACCGAGCCCCAGGATACAGCTACAGCCACGTGTCTGGACATGAGATTGCTTTCACATCCTCTTGTCCTTTGAAATACCCCAAAACCCCACAGCTTAACCTTGCACCAGCCCCAGCCTTGACACATCTGCTGACTCATGGGATTATATGCAGCATGAAATTAGCCACAAAACTAAACCTTGCTGGGCTTAGGGCTGCAGCCTTCCCCTCTCCCCTTTCAACATCTCCCTTATTCACGGTGTGGGTTTGTTTTTCAGCTTTGCTGAGGCTGTGCTGCTGAACGCCCTGAGCGAGGCTGTTTGCTTCCCTTCCATCCGGCTTCTGAAATACTTCAGCCGAGGCCAGCAGAGCCATAAATAAACGATAAGAGCTTAAAGCACTGCTCACAGCAGGACACTCAGGGGAGCCAATACGGCCCGGCTGTGCCAGCTCCACCCCAGGCCAGCCCAGGTGAGGGCAGAGCCCCTTGGGAGCTGCAAAATGCTGTTATGCACCACTTAAAATAAATAAATAAAAAATCTCATTACCCAGTGGATACTGGTAAAAATCAGTTTTTCTGATTTTAACCCCAAAAACGGAGAATTGCAGTTTGCTGGGATGGCAGGGAGAAATCTCTTCCTTCTTTCTCCCCTCCTTCTCGTATTTTTGTTGTCAGCATCACTAATTTGGGATGTGCTTGTGCTTGCTAAACAGCACCCAGGCTTGCCACTGCCTGGCAAACCTGCCTGTGAGGGGACAGATTTTGCAAACCTTGAGTCCAACAAATATTTGTGGCCAGGGCCAGGCTATAACAGGAGCCCTGTGAGTTAAATGCACCCCTAAAAACCTTCTCACAGTTTCTGCACTCACTGTATTTTTTTGGCTCAGCTGCAAAACACCCCGAGCAAAATGATTCAGAAGGCTAATCTTGGTTTAACCTAAATTCATCCAGCACCATGCAAAACCAGCATAATCCCCCACAGCTAAAAAAGCAGGCAAGTTTGCAGTAGAGCTGTTCCTCACCTGAAGGAAAATGTTCCTGCTTCATGCTGTAACACTCCAGAGACTCCCATTAATTCCCTTATACTTATCAGGGGTTGTAAATATTTGGATTTTGGAGCACAAAAGGCTGCCGAGGGAACAGGGTGCTACAGGAGAGAGCAGCTTTGCCTCTATTGGGTTTACAAGCTGAAGGCAGACACCAGATAAAGGATTTAAGAGAAGGATGCAATAGTGGGTGGGATGAAATGTGTTTAGGGTATTGATTTGCCATCTGAAAGCTACAGTGTTCTGTAACAATTTTTACCTATGACTTGGGGGTATCAGTGTTTTCTTATAACACAGAAATCATACAGAGATGGGAAAACTCTGTTTTGCATCCAGGGATGCTGGGCAGAGCCAAAGCCACCCCAGACAACACAACCATCCATGCATCCATCCCTCCTGGGCTCATGTAGGACACATCAGCACACACTGGAGACTTGCTGCTGACTCAGGTCACCCTAAGGGCATCGTGCTGTTACTTGGACTCAAAATTGTTTGGGTTGGGAGGGATCTTGAAGCTCACTTTGTTCCAACATTCTGGCAGGGGCAGGGACACATTCCTCTAGACCAGGTTGCTGCAAGCCCTGTCCAACCTGGCCTTGAACACTTACAGGGATGGGACATCTACAACCTCTCTGGGCAACTTAGGCACAGGGAGGATGCATGCATCTGCATTGCTAATGAGAGTACTCACTCCCCCTCCCAGCACCAAAACCTCTTTTTATTCCTTTTCAGTATTTTGGGGTTTTTTTTTGCAAGGTTCCTTCTGCAGAGCTGGAGAGCACAAGACCCACTCGTGTCATCAACACGGTGACATGTTCCTCTGGATCAAACCACTGCCTCAATTTATCTGTGTTTGGATAGACAAATCACCCAGAGTCAAACCTCAGTTAGTTCTAATTAAAGGTCTTCCAACCAGCAAATTAGAAAAAAAACCCCGAAGATAGACTTCCATGCCTGCTCCTGGCACTGAGCTCTTGGCTTCCTGGACTGCTGTGATGATGATGAGCCACCAGCACAATTCTCCAGGGATTTGGTCTCCCATGCACAAAGTGCTTCCCACATTCCCTGCAGGGCCATTGTATCACCACCCACATCGACAGCACAGGAGCCAGCTCAGGGAGAGAAGGCAGACAGGTTCCAGCAGGCAGCAGCTCACAGAAACACAATGTGCTGCCGTGCTGGATCTGTACCCTGCGGGGCTGCCAGGCTGTGACATCCCACACACAGCTCCAGGATCTCCAGGGCAGGGCACTGGCCAACTCCTAAGGTTGATCATGAGGGATTCTCATCTGAAAAAATCCAATCAGATGAATAGGGAAAAAGGATGTGACAGCTTGGGTGGATTTGTTAAAAAATTTCTTTGCTGAAATATGCCCAATTTCTCATGTGGTCTCGAGGCACCTGCTCCAAAGATTAACAACTCAATTTTATTCATTTCTAGAAAAACAAGTGAAACTGATGGGGAACCACCCCAGGGTCCAGGTGTGCTGGACACTGGAAACGACAATATACTGTTTTAAAAAACAAAGAGACACAGGAGAGCTGTTTGGGAAGTCCAGGAGACTTGCATCCAGTTATCCTTGAGATTTGGGTTTGCTCATTCTCTGGAGCATCTGCGTGCTGTATTTTCAGAGTCATGGGCACACCTTGTGGTTACTCCATCATTGGGAGTCCTCCACCCTGACAGGTCACCCTATAATCCTTGCTCCTGGAGCCACCACCTGCATTCTCTAACTGCTTGATAAGCACAGCCTGATGGTCTTGGCCAAAAGAGCCAGGGGCATTCAGCACTGCACAGCCCAAGTCTGTTAATTATGTGTCATGCTGAGGAACGAGCCCCGTGTTTTATTCAATGTCCTTGCCCAGAGCTTTGTCACAGTATTCAAAGTCAAAGCAGTAACTGCAAGGACACACATTACTACCTGCTCCAGGAGAGCAAGAGGACAACATGTCCTTCTGGGACACTGCATATGCTGGAAACTTTAATTCATATGTGGAAAACAGCAATTTTCTCTGCCTCTCTTCTTTTCCTAAACATAGCTTTGTCTTGGGTTTTTTAATTTTATTTTTTCCACCAAGGAGAAGGCCACATGCTGCTTAGTAACCAGGAGCTGAAAGGTAAAAAACAGCAAATGAGCAGGAGCAGGAGAGATCAGGCAGCTGGCAAAGCCAACCTATCTAAGATCTGGGCAGAATGTTCAGCCTACACCTGACTCAGGGTCTCTCCAAAACACCACAAGTCCAGGGTTCCTGCCAACACATCCCCTTCTGATTTCATACAATGGTCACAAAAGAACAAGGTGTTTCATACACTAAACAAAATAATTTATGTGACACAGTGAAGGGATCAGAAGAAATAATTTAAGATATCCAAAACAGTGAAGGGATCGCAGTCCCTCAGATAAGGGGAAGTTTGTGATGATCAAAGCAGAATCTGGGAGCCCCCTGCCCTGACAAATGCTCTGCTTCAGAAGCTCTATTGTGAGTGAATGTCCACTTTGCCAAGTCCTCACCAAGAGCCCAGAGAGGTCTGCAAGCACTCACCTGCTCCCCTTTGAGTCTGGGTCACTGCTAAGGCCATGGGAAATGTTTCACCAACAAGTTTAGGGGGAAGAGACATGCCTCAACCATCTCCATCTCCACGTTGTCCCATTGGCTTCTATGTTCAGAAAAAGCCCCACTCATCACCTTTACAAACATTTCTGGCAGACCACCGAGTCATCAGAGCCTAAAAACTGAAACACAGCAGCAGTGGCCAAAACTAATCTGTAAATGTAACTGAAGCACCTCCTGATGACTTACGCCCAGCTGACAATCTACTGCAGGATTTTCTGCAGCAATTTATTTATTCTCCCAAAATATGGGACTGTTTAAGGCCAACGCTACCAAAGAAGAGCAACAACTCTGGAGGACTGCACGCATGGGCTCCCCATGCCACCATCTTGGAGGAAGCAACACTTAGTGCTTAAGGGTACTTGGTCGTTCTCACAAATCCATGGCATTTCAGTGCAAGTTTAGAGGAGGATGCTTTTTCCTCCATGTCCCTGGCACAAAGGCTCAGGTACCAGATCCTGCTGGTGAGCCCATCAAAACTTTAACTGGGATTTGAGCAAACATTGGCAAAAGCACTGCACAGCTTCAACACAAGCCCCCAAGAAGCTCCACGAAGAGAGGGAGCCACTCGCCCACGAGCTAAGCTCAACCCACAGCCGTGTCCCACGCCACCACACGTCCCAAGGCGCGCCCTGCAGCCAAGCCCAGCCCGGCGTTACCGGCGTGGTGTCCTCCATGAGGCCGCGGATCTTCTCCACGACGTCGTTGCGGCGGTGCTGGCGCAGCGCGCTGATGAGCTGGGCCAGGCTGGCCTCGGGCCCGCGGATGGTCCAGTGCTGCAGCGCGGCGTAGGCGCGCTCGTGGTCGGCCGCGTAGCCGTTGGAGAAAGCCGCCACCTCCCGCTCGCTGGCGTTGCACAGGAACTGGTAGATGTCCTTCCACTGGCTCCCCACCTGGGCCGCCACCAGCTTCAGGATGTCGATGCCTGCGGGGCAGAGAAGCCACAGTAAGGCGGGGGGGTCTGCAGACATCAAAGCTTCTCACATCCCCAAGTGGCCACGCTTTGCTTTTCTTGGGTAGGTCTTTGAGATTTTGTTGTAATTATTATTATTATTATTGGTTTAACACCTTTTATGAGTTCAAGCTGCAGAAAAGCAGCACCTATAACATGCTCAACAGCTGCTATGCACGTAAAGGTCGACAGACCCATCAGTTAATCCAACATACTCTAAAATCAATAATTTAATTGTAAAATCTCTTGCACTCATCAGTATAGGAGGACCCTGGGTACTCAGCCACTGCATGGCTGCAGGAACAGGGCAGAAGAGCACGTGCTCACCCACATGCCTGCATTGCAGCCACTGCCTTGAGAGAGAGCTGGATTAAGAGGTGAGTCACTAAATCACCTCTATAAAGATAAGTATTTCCATAACAAGCATATCCAGCAGCTAGGATTGCATTCAGAGCCATTTCCAGTGCAGACAGGTGGGATGACTCAGTCATGGGGTGGGAGATGCTGTGCCAGGTGAGCATTGGGTGAATGGAAGATCTGATAGGAAACTAGAGAGCAAAAAGCCAGACTTTCCCCAAGAAAAGCACTTGAGACATCCTGGCTCAAGACAAGTGAGGGTTTTCTCCGTGTAGGTCAGGGAGCAATGCAAATAGCACACTTATCCTTGAGTCTACTACTACACGTCAGGAGTTAAACATTTAAATAAAGCCATATCTCCTCCAAAACAACCAATTAACCCTGATTTATCAAGATGAGCAACACCTTGTTTTAAACAGTAACATGAAGAGTCAGCATCTGTGAGCTGCAAAGAGAAACTCACTTTTTTCAGAGACAACCACACCTTGGGTTTCCTCCTGAGCCAGTGTGCCCCCATGGCTCCAGGGAGCACTTCTCTTTCCCTCTGCAGGCACAACAGCAAAAATAGCTGCTTACAAAAGAATATCATAGCTGTGGCTTTTCCATCTGGCCTAAAATTCAACACTTTTTAATGCAGTTTAGATCGAACCTCCCAACTGCACCTTCAGCTCTGATATAGCCAAATATATACATACATACAAAATAATCTATAGAAACTACACAGACTGATAGAGGTACCCTTTTTAATACATGTGCATGTGTATATACACACATGGATATATGGTACACATCTTTGTATCTCTCTATGTATTACATAGATATTTTATAAAGATTTGTGTACATATATGTTTATGGCCTGGACACCAGGTGCCCACCAAAGCTGTTCTATACCTGCCTTCCTCAGCTGGGCAGGGGACAGAAAATGTAACAAAAGCCTTGTGAGTTGAGATACAGGCAGGGAGAGATCTCTCGCCAGTGACTGTCACTGGCAAACCAGACTCAGCTTGGGAAAATTAGTTTGCCTTTTTGCTAATCAAAGCAGAACAGGGTAATGGGAAATAGAAACTAAATCACTTCCCACCCACATCTCCTTTTTTCCCAGGTTTAACTTCACTCCTGAAATCTTCCTCCTCCCCTCAGCAGTGCAGGGGGACAGAGAATGGGATCTGTGGACATCACATGTTGACTCTGTTGCTCCTCAGGGGGATGAATACTCATACTTGTCCCTTGCTCCAGCATGGGTCCCTTCCACAGGTCCTGCCAGCAAACCTGCTCCAGGTGTGGCCTCCTCGCTCCCCCTCCTTTTTCACTGACCCTGGTGTCTGCAGAGCTGTTGCTCTCACATGTTCTCACTCCTCTCTCTACTGGCTGAGGTTACCAGCTTTTTTTTTGTTTGCCCTTCTTTTTAAATCTGTTGTCCCAGAGGCACTCCCACCATCCCTGATGGGCTCAGCCTTGGACAGTGGTGGGTCCATCCTAGAGCAGGCTGGCATTGGCTTCCTGGGACATGGGTGAAGCTTCTAGCAGCTTCTCACAGGATCCACCCCTGTAGCCCCCTGCTACCAAAACCTGACCACCTAAATGCAATATACAATATACATGCATCTCTAAAGTGTCTATTCAGCCTGATATATTTTTATATGTATTTTTCCATATTCATGTATATATTATACATACTTCTGTATATCTCTATATATAACATAGGTATTTTATATATATGTACATATGCTTACATAAAAAGAAGTATATAAAAAACTATAAAGCTTCATGAAGATATTTTTGACCAAACCTCTTCTCACTTAAGTAAAGCTTATCAAACCTGCTATATATAGACTTCAGTTTTCACTTCCAAACTAGATAACACAGCCATGAGCTCACAGCTCTTGGAGCATCCACAGACAGTGCTAAACCTGCTCTAAATCAGGAACACCCAAGTGCAAACCACATTTGGTACTTCCCTGCCCTCCTCCCACCACAACCACATACCTCCCTCCCCAGCTGTTTACAGACACATGCGTGTACCATCTCACATGGAGTTGTCAGAGCTGGGGCTTCTCCTACCAGAAAAGCTTGGCCCACCCAGCCCAGCATGGGGGATGCAGCCCACCCAAAAATCCCAAGCCAACCACAGGGTTTGGTTCTAACTACGGAGAAAAGGCTGTGAACCTGCTATTGGGATTTATTCTGGGGTTACTGATGTGACTCAGCTCATTAGCCTGTGGTGCACATCACATCACAACACAGCAGCAGAAATTAAGCCTGGTTTCATTAAGGCTTCCCATTACTCAGATGAAGACCCAGTGGCCCTCAGTTCAAGGGACTGAGCTGTGTGCTTCCAGGCAAATCCCAATTTCCTCTCCATGACTCTGCATCTAGGCTGGCTGTGCAGAAGCACAGGCAGCTCAGACCACACTGGCAGCCAAGCCCTTGTGCCTCCTGATATCACATATCCGGGCTGGTAAGAAGCCCAAAAGACAACTCAGGTTTGAAGTCAGGTCCTTTAAAGCAGCAAACCCAACTGCTTTTTGCATAAAAGCAGCAAAATGCCTGACTTATGCAGCACTGCTTGATTTTATCACTCAATCCAGGGGATAAAAAAAGTAAGAATCTGTGAACACAAGGACAGAAAAATCTCTGCAAGGCCTGTGCACCAAGGCAATGACAACAGTGCAAAGAGGGATGAGTGTGTGCAGTACTGCCTATATCATATCCATATATAGATATATATAGATAATGACTTATGCACTGAGATATAGATAGATACATATAGTATATATTAAGAGACTATTTAAGTCATCATCTCACTGTATAAATCTTGCAGAACTTCTTTGCTCTCATATTCAGCAATTATTTTTCGCTAGGTTGAGATATATATATATACACAGAGAGAGATAGAGAGAGATAATGCTGCCCATTTTTTAATGTACACACACACATCAAGTGAGCAGCATCGGGTCTCCCTGCCAGTACTGCCCTGCACTGAGACAATGAGTTATGGCTGAGTGGGAGCTTTGCCCACACCCATTCCCATGCACATCAAACACACAGAAGCATTAAAACATAATGTGCTGGTTTATGAGCCCCCCGTGGCACATCTAGTCAGCCCAGAAAACGAAAAACCCATATACTACCTGCTCCTGTGTACATTTTTAATGCTGACAAATCCCAGTGTTTACAAGTGCTGTACTGGTGAGAGAAGTTTTCAGCTGCTCCCAACTTGATTTGCACTGGTTTTATGTAGCAGCACGACATTTATGTCCAAATACACTTGCTCAGGATTTATGACAAAGCGCTCACGCTGCTACTGACATTTTCAAGTTTAGTATATTTAATCTATTCAATAAATTGGGCCCATAAACATGTTTATATCCCTTGGCAATAACATCCCTGGGCATGAGAACACACCAGGCAGCAGAGGACTTAATGGCATGTAATAATCTTTGGAGAACAAATGTTCCATTAAAAATGAATTTGGAAATGTCTACCTTAATACTGTAAGAACCTTAAACTCATTTCTTGCAACTATTAAATGAATTTAAGGCCCATATGTTCACTACATCCACTACAATATTGTGCAAACAAAACCCAGAGAGAGATGAAGAGATGCAGACAAGAGTGCAGATTTGGCTCCAGTCAGTAAGAAAAACATTGCTCCCTCTCTTCTTAAAAAATAAGATTAAAACCATTACATGACAAGCTGCAGCTGCACGCCACCAAGTATTACAGCTCACACTAAAATAAAACGGTAATGCTTACAACAAGCTTATCATCCTACTACTTCCATATTTCCAGAAGTCTTATAAGTTGCTCTGCAGAGCACTAAGAGTGCTGGAACATCCTGTTGGGATGGGAAGGTGCAGACCATGGTGCGTGCAGCAAGAACCCCAGCTCTACCACAGGTCCTGGATTTTCTCCATGTGGACCTTCTACCACCATGCCCATCTGCACACCAGGGCTGGAGATGGTGCTCAAAGACCTCCAGAGCACAGCAATCCCAAGTAAAAAGGCCAAGCTCAGCAGAGATGGTGCTTTAACCCACACATTTCATGTTTCCCATGTGAGGCTGGTCACAGCCACATTGGTGCTATGCTAAAGCTGCTCCAAGCTTGCCACAGCCGGAGTCGTCCTCCTTTTTTACCATAAGCCACAGGAACAGCCTGGGAGAGCTGTCACCATCCTGCAGCTAAAGTGGGAGACAGCTCCACCCCTCTCCATTATGTCAGGAACAAGCACCACTGATCACCCAGCTTTGCTCATGCCTCAGACCATGGAATTAAAGAGGAACACCCACGGCTGCATCCAGCTGAGTTGCATTTTCCATGGTCAGCCCAGAACAGGCAAGGACAGA
The DNA here is from genome assembly GCA_013400435.1 of Pycnonotus jocosus. Classification (NCBI taxonomy): domain Eukaryota; kingdom Metazoa; phylum Chordata; class Aves; order Passeriformes; family Pycnonotidae; genus Pycnonotus; species Pycnonotus jocosus. Next base: position 72,342 of record VWYP01023488.1, on the reverse strand, counting down.
TCTGAAGGATCCAGGATATCCATATCTGTCAGGTACCTGAGCAGATGGCATTTCAATTGCCATTACCCTAACACTGCAAATCTCTAAATGCTGTGGTGGGCTACACCATGTACCCCCCAGATATTTTAAGGTGGTGATGACCACACCTTCAAGCCAGGACAAGGCCAGGATGTTGTGCACAGGCCAGTGAGAAGCCTAAAGGAGCATGTACACACATGAGAACACAGGTACAACCACGCACATCTACAGCCAGGGCAAACTGAGACAAATGGAGACGCATCTGAAAATGGACAAATGCCTCCAGAGCGGCACAAGCAAACACAAGTCCTACTGCTCCAGAAAGGTCCTCCCTTCAGCTCAGCATGTTTGTAGAGCTGAAGGGAGGACCTTCCTGGAGAAGCAGGGCCTCCACTTCTCTATAGCCTCCTCTCAGGTAGTTGTAGAGAGTGATAAGGTCCCCCCCGAGCCTCCTTTTCTCCAGGCTAAACATCCCCATCTCCTTCAGCTGCTCATCCTCAGACCTGAGCTCCAGACCCTTCACATCTGCTGCACTACCCTTTTCTGGACACTGCTCACCTCTGTCTCCTCTTCCCCATAAACATGATTTCAGTTTGTTCAGTGATTTCTACTTGCTTGTTTTGAATCTGGTTCAAGATTTTTCCTGTCCATTTCCTGCTCCTTCAGATGTGCCCCGCCTCACTGCGGTATAAGTTTGATGTTGACAGAGTCATCAGTCCTTCCATGTCACCAGGGTGGTCATCAAACACGCACTTGGGACTTGGCTGAGCTTTAATGCCTTGTTCTGGACAAGCCTCACTGGTCTCAAGCCATGCTATTTGCAGGCTGGACACGAACCCAGTTCTTCAGCATCATTTGGCTTCAAGCAGGGCAAGGATCCAGTGTGGTGTGGGGCTATGACCAGCAGTGCAGGCACACCCACCTACAGCACCTGCAAGGCACCATTTCTCTTCTTTGCCATTGTTTTTTCACATCTTCAAGCAAACTTGAGACCAGAGGAAGAGCTGCCCTGCCAGGCTGACACCCCAGCACCCAGCAGCAGATGCAGGGAAGTCAAACCACAACCACAGAGGTGCTGAGGCTCCTTCCTCTCCCCACCCTCCCACAATGTCATTGTTTTCATTCTCAGAACTCAAGTCAAACAACATTTTTCACATGAGTGCTCCTCAAGAAAATGCCACCTTTAAGGGGAAACCTCATGCTCAGAGTCCCTCCAAGCCCTGTGTCCTTTCACCCCACTAGTAATGAAGGGACACAGTACATAGAAAAAGATTAACACAACATCAGTTCAAGTGTTACAGGTGCCTTATACAGCTGGGAAAGAAAGTTTAGGAGATCACCCAGGACCTATGGCATGACACAGTCCCTTGGAGTGAGCAGCTGAGCAGCCCAGGGTTTCAGAGACAGCTTCATGAAAGGCTGGATTTCAGGAAACTCCATGCTCCAGCCCTTTATCACCAGGGACAAACGAGTTCACCCATGACACTTGGGGGAAGTGACCTCCACCATCCCAGTACCAGTCTGAGCTGGAGCACCTGGAGCTTCTACCACCTACACACAGAGGTATTCCAGAGATGGGCAACATTAATCTGTGCACCACATGCTGTGACAAATCCTGACTGTCACGGGCAGGCTGGATGAAGCATCACAGACAGAGAATGCAGCCCAAGGGCACACACAAGTCAGACAGAAAAACCACACTGATGCAGCCCAACCCTCCCCTACACCAGATAAAAGCTCCAAATCACTGCAAAGCCAGCTCTACTCCTGAGCTCAGCCCACCTCCCTCCTCCAAATATCCTCCTGACTCATGTGAAACACAGCCACAGCAGCCTATTTTTATGTCTGAGCACACACTGAGAGCCTGTGCAAGAGCCAGGATGCAGCACATCCCCACACCAGCTGACAAGATACCACAGCTCAACCAGACCAGGACTTAGAAATCTCAAGTGCTCAACACAAGTGCCTTCCCAAAATGCAAAAATTCCACCAACTGCTGCCAAAAAGGGGAAGTTATTGGAAACTCAATTCCCTCCCACCCCCTGCCACTCAAAATATACTTCAGGCCCTAAATGAGAAAGTTTGAAGATGTGCCAGGTCCTCCACCTGGGCCAGGACCATCACCAGTATTGGCACAGGCTGGAGGATGAAGGGGCTGAGAGCAGCTCTGCCAAGACTGAGAGGTGCTGGTGTGCTGCATCCAGTTCTGGGGTCTCCAACATAAAAAGGACGTGGACCTATTAAATCAGGTCCAGAGAAGGCCACAAAAATGGTCAGGGGGCTGAAGCACCTCTCGTAACAAGTTTCTTCAGTCTAGAGAAGAAAAGGCTCCAGGGTGACTTTATGCAGCCAGCCAATATCTAGAGGAACCACAAGAGATCCAGAGGGGGACCTTGAACATGGGGGAAAGAAGGAATGGCCTAAAACTCAAAGAGAGCAGCATTAGATTGGACATAAGGAAGAAATTCTTCCCTGTGAGCATGGTGAAGTCCTGGAAGAGGCAGCTCAGAGCTGTGGCTGCCCCATCCCTGGAAGTGTTCAAGGCCAGGCTGGACAAGGTCTGAGCAATCTGGTCAAGTGGATGGCATCGCGGCCCACAGTATGGAGGTACAAACCAGATGATCTCTAGGTTTTTTTGTCAGACAAAGGACACACTTCTAAAGATTTATTAGTGACAGAAGAGTTTTCCCAACCATGGAGGACATTGCTGGTATCAGACCCTCCCAGGACCCAGTGATTCATATCCTCAGCAAGAGCTGTTTGGACAACAAACCACAAAATTATATGTTTGGAGTTTGTTGGGTTTTTTAAAAAGACAAAACCGAAAATCTTGCAATGCAGAAAGGAACTTCTAACAATCACTTCCCACAAGCTTTCTGGAAAATAACCAAACCAGACAGTGGAGAGAGGTCTGTGATCAGCCACATGCAGTTAAGAACATGTTTCCAGCCCAGGAACTTGAGAATCATCATGAGACAAGATGTCTTTTCCCAATGCATTATGTGGAAGTCACCTCTGTAACAGCCCCTCGGTCCAAGCCTCCTGGGACCCATCTGAACTCCTGGCCACCACCACAGGACACTACACCAGAGACCCACAGAGTGGACTTGCTCTTGCCTTATTTTGCATGAGAATGGCCAGCGTAAGTATTTTATGTAATTATTAAATTTTAAACGGCTTTTGCTGAGTTAATCTTCATTATAACCCTCTGGGACAGCTGGTAACCCTGAGCACACACACTGCCACAGCCAGAGCCATATAAATATCCAGACACCCACAGATGCCAACCCGAGGATTAAATTCACCTCCTGCCTTTTTTTTTCTGCCAGTCTTGGAGAGCGAGGAAAAAAACAAAACAAAAAAAAGCCCAACCTTGTTATTTGAGGAGTGATGTGTGAGAGCCTCACTGATGTGAGAAATCACAGCCCTCCCGGCGGTGAAACTGGTGTTAGGTTTTTGGCAAAAACACCCTGGGCTCGGAGTGGTTTTCTACGAGGACAATCCCCCTCTCCTGCAGAGGTGCCCTGCCTCTCACACTCAGCCCTACACCTTAATGAGCAGGCACAAATCCCAATCCCTCATTAAATTAATACAGGGGCCACCCAGGAATTCTGACCCTGGGATAATTTGGGATATTTTTCTGAAGCAGATTTGGGAGCAAATGTTCCAGCTTTCAAGGGGAGCTCCCTACAGCCCTGTATAAGCTGCAGATAGATGGCTCATGTAGTAACACACATTAAAAGTGATCAAGCACCAGTCTTTGGTGCTAATGCAATAAGACTGAGGAACAGGAGATGATAAAACCTGCACATGATTATGTTTATTCCTCTCTAAGCAGAACAGCAGTCTCCCACGTTTGCACTTTCCAAGGCTCCCTTTCACCATGAAGCCTTGGTCAGCTCTTGCACATGCCCTTTGGAAATCACATTGCTTCCCATAAGGATGAAACAATTTTTGGGCAAACCTGAGCAATGTCTTACATTGAGTGGTCTGAGGAAGATGATGTTGTGAACTTGTCAGATGCCAGCCCAACACCCCCATGGCAGAGGTTTGTGCTGGAGATGAAGAGTGACTCCATCCCACCCAAAGCAGAGCACTGTGCCCATGTCAGAGCTAACACAGCACGAAATGCAGCAGAAGAAGCTCCAGTGAGGGAGCATCCATATTCTCTGTATTGCCCAGCACATTCCTGCCTCTTCCAATATAACCAGCTCCCCTCCTGCCTGGGTCTCACCCTGCAGAGGTGGACAGGCTGTCAGCAGAGGACCAGCAGTCATCTGCACATCATCAAGCTGCAGATGCCAGAAGAGAGACTGCTTTGAAAAACAGAAACGAACACAACACCTTCCGCCTCTCTGTTTTGGGCAGACATCAATCCCTCATCTCATGCTCTGCCTGCCAGAGCCGTATTGGGCTTTGCACACAAGCCCAGGGCTGCTCCTCTTCCAGCACAGCTGCAATTACCAAATTATGTCAGCAGCAATGGGCACACCTGCCCTCCTGAGATGCTCTGGGCATCTCTGCCCCACCTGTGGCCTGGGCACAAAACCTGGAGGCCACCACAGTTTGAGGCTGGTGACACTTTAGTGCTTGAAAGGATTTGGTTTTTGCCCAGCTGTTTCCACAGCAGCTCCTCCATCCTCACTCTGCTCCCAGAGTGATCCTCTTTGCCACCAGCTAGGACCTGTTCAGGAGCTGATCACAGGGAAAACTACCTCTACCAAACAAAACCACTACACTAAGTGGCTTTCACCTCACATCATTTTTCTCACACAAGCACTAAGGTGGGGTCTTAAAGTAGCATTCAGTGTCACCCCACAGACCTGCGAGTGCCAAGTTTGCAGTAATTTCCTTATTCAGAGCAGCAGTTAAATAGGCCTGAGGAATAACATCCTCAGCTGGAGTGTTTCCATGCACTTGCTTCCCTTCATTAAGTGATGGATCTCTAGAAAAGACTGACTTAAAAAGCCCACACATAACTTTAATGTGCAAAGAACCATGTAGTTTTACTTTGATAAGCATCTTCCAACTAACTAAATGAGTACTTGGTTCCATTTGAGAACCAGCCTGCAATGACCCTGCCTTCCCCACACCCCCACTGATTATATCACATGGGAATGCTTTGGAGCTGCAGCATAAGGCTCTCCAAGGTACAAGATGTGGTCCCCTTCCAACACTCTCAGTGACTTCCTTGGGAGCAGACCAAGCTCAAGCCTAGCCCTGGTCCCTCAGCAACCAGCATGCAAGCCAGGACTACTACCTACACATCACCAATCAAGAAGATCCTGGCCCCCGATGTGCTGACAACTGATTAACCAAGACCCCCAAATCCCAACACTCCCCATCTCTGCAGCATCACATCTCAACTCCCCACTTTGATTTGGAGCCATTTTAAGCACATGCTATTCTACATGCAGTCAAGCCTCAGCTCTACCCCAGCTGCAAACAGCTTCTACAGAACAGTTAATTTCTCTGATTATTTAACCAAAGGTTTCCTGGCTTTGCTCTCACCACCCACTGCAATAATGTGCAATTACAAGACTTGAAGAAAAACAAAAGGGAAGTGGCATCTCATGCCAGGCCAGCGCTGCCAAGATCTGTTCTCCAGTCTTTCAATTCCAAAAAACAATCACCAAACTCTTTTCTTGCCTCCTGGCATATCATTTCAGACAGCTGCTTCTACACACAGGTTTTACCCTAATACTTTGCACGCTTTGTTTTTCATCCTCTGCTACTAAATGGATGAAAACCAAAGGCAACAGTATCAGCAATTTCTGCAAAAAGAATTCAAACCCATCTTCATGTTTGGCAAATGGCATGTTTGACATGATGGGAAATCTGGCATTTCCAAGGCATTTGAGAGACAAGCTCCAACTCTCAGTTTTTACTGAAAGGTTTCTGCAAGACCATTTTCTCACCTCTGGAAATGTCTGAAGAAAGGAAATGGGTGTTTGCTAAAACAAAGGCATGAGCCCAGTGTGTAGGCTGTTCTTGATCTTCTAAAAGAAAGAAACCATACAAGGTTAAACCACAGAGCCCAATCAGCCCTGTACCCACGTCACTCAGGCACCACGTGGATAATTTCTCAGGAAATCTTTGACAAACTGTCACCTGCTGGATTCCTATCTGCAGGGCTGCAAAGCAAGAGCCAGCTGAGGCAGCAAGAGGTCCAGCTTCTCCAACCACAGCTACACTGTTCTACCTTCTCAATCTCCCTCTGGACAGCCCCTGTTGTGAGGATGGACACAAGGGCAGATGTGGAGATAGGCTGGCTGCTAACTCAGGCCATTAATCATTGCAAGCTCTTCCCAGACCTCTGAACCATTTAATCCATTTGCTGCCTTGGCTGGAACATATCCATGCTGAGGACACGGGTCCAGTTCTAACACCAGCCTCCCAAGCTACTTCTATTTTTGTGTTTGGGCTGTTATTTAAGGCATGTATTATGAACAGAGAGTGGACAGGGCACAGATGCCAGCTCATGGGGAGATGAGGACAAGTGAACCTCCTCCTGACAACAACTGCTGTTCAGGATCACACACCTATCTCAATTATTTAAACAATTCAGGAATTCAGTCCCTTCAGAAACTGAGTAACAGTTTGGGCCCCTGCTTCCACCCTACCACTCCTCTTTTCGTAAGGAGCCCAACCACAGTGCCATGTCTTTGCTCCAGCACTGAGCAGTGCCAGTGCCACCCTGACCACACTTCACCCAACACCCATGGCCTTGGAGAAATCAATAATAAAATCCCCTAAACAGGCAAAGCCTTGGATTCCCACCTGGTGCCGTGGGAGGCTCAGGGGGTTGCCAGTGCGAGGGCAGGAGCCCAAGGACAGGTCCTCAGAGGAGAGACTCCAGTGTCTACGTCAGACCTGGACTTTCCTTTCAAAGGTTAAAGCTGTTTACTGTAAGGATTAGGAGGGAGGAGATGGTAAACTAGGAACAAATGGGGGCAGACTGTTTGCAAGAGCTACACAAACAGGCAGTAAACACATCCCAGCCCCTTGCCGGTGTGCCAGCCAACCTCTGGATGCAGGTCATACAGATGTGGGTGCACTGGCAGCATCCAGCCCAGGGGCTTCACCCCCAGCCATAAAGATAGTTCACACTCATTGATTGCTCTCTACACCCCTTGTGCAACCACAAACCAGGCTGGCACCAGACCCTGGGGAGCAGCTCTGGTCCTCACATCTCAGGAGGCTTTGCTCTGGCTCCCTGCCATGGAGGGATCCACACAGCAGTGCAGGAGGTGAAAGATTTCCCCTCTGCAGCAGCTTGAAGTCTGTTCCTGGCTAAACTCACCCATCTGAAATGCTGCTTCAGGATGAAGCATGATTTGGGAACAAACACTGCTTGAGCAGCAGAAAGCTAAGCCATGACGTGGCAGCTCTGCAGAACATCTCAGCTGTACAGCCAGTTATTAAATAAAAGGTCAATTCCTTTATGGCTCTACACCTCTCCTTTCAAGTAAACAGTCTTAAGAGCCAGACATTTCAACAGGAAAGGCAGAGAGGGATTTATGCACCACCGCAGAGGAGAATAATTTCCATATCTGACAGGACAGAGAAGCACCACCAAGTAAGAGCTAATGAGCAAGCCCCTTCCAGCTAACACAACGATTTGGTTTGAGCTAAAAGCAAGACAAAGCATTAATTGGTTTGTGCCCATTTGCCTGCCTTGATTGCTGGCAAGTTCATCTGAGGACATTTGGTGGCAGGATGAAGTCACAAAGCCACCCATGCCAAGAGAGAACAAGCGTGACTGTTGCAGGAATGACTGGGAGTAACGGGGCCATTCACCTCCAGACTGGAGAGGTTCGATTACACCAAGGTGGTTTATCACCTAAGTGTGGTTTTGCTGTTACACCCAGCTTATTTCCCAAGACAAAAGGAAAACTCGGCAAGGATCTTGCGAAATTTATGCAGCTGTTAATGTGACAGAGAAGGCTGGAACAACTCACTCTGGGAAGCACAGGATAACCCGTGAATGATGCGTGAATGATGCTGTCCCCCAAAGGATGACAAGGTCTGGGAGAAGAGGTTTTATCTAAATGGGTTAAAACAGGTCACCTCTCTCCAAGTGAACCTTCTCTTACCTGCATGGTTTCTTTAACCTGAATCATGATCAGTGACCCAACACACAGCAGTGCCCACAAAGGCAGCTCTAAGGTGGGTTCCAGAAGGATCAGCTGCAGCACGGGCACTTCAGCATGGTCTGAAACACCAGGACAGAATCCAGAGCTGCACCCACTCAAAGCAGCATGGTCTGGTCCCTGCACTTGAGCATTCCCTGTCCACTACAAACTGCCCTGCTCTGAGGTGCTTCAAGAAACAGGAAAGCATCAGAAATTCAACCAACTGCTAATTAAGGTCTTGGGGAAAAGAGTTACTGCAAGTAAGCAACAACCACTCGTTTTTGACCTATGAATCATGGCCAAACCCATGTATTCCTGGTAGTGCCCACAAACAAGGATGTCTAATAAGGTTCTGCAACTCCATTGCAGATCACTCATAACAGTCTCACGGACCCTGCTTTGGGTGCCACAGATTTCAGGGACAATGGAGTGCAAGGGTTATGGGAAAAAGTTATCAAAAACAGAAAAAAAGTTTAAGAAACTTCAGCCCAAGAACACAAAAGTTAAAAGGAAACCGATAAGCAACACAAACACAAGAGAAGGCAGAAAACCAATTCCAACAAGATTTTACTGGTTGTGGAAATGAATTAATGAAGACAAACAAAGTGTAGGTCTATTAATCAGCAGGAAGGTGAAGAGAGTACAGACAGAAGACGCCCTATTCAAAACCTTCTTTGCTTTGTACTTGAGCACTCAAGGATGACTTTCATCAAGGACTGATCTCTCTTAAACCTTCCAATCTTTGTTCAGCCCATTCTTTGTTTGCTGCCCGCCCCCCCTCCTTGGTAAATGTGCTTTTCTAAAGGTTAACAGTGAACGGATGTTTAAGGTTGAGCAACGTCAACCCAAAGTAAGTAAGGACTCGTCAGTCTGCCCGGGGTGACGGAAGGTCAAAACTGCCACAGGAGCTTTGCAGAGGAACAACTGTGCATCCCACTAGGGAGATCATGGCTTCTCAGTACTCACAGTCATGCCACCACTAGTTTATCGCTGATTTTTACAAACTTCAACTTGAAGATCACAACATATTATCTTTAAAGTCTCATCAGAAAGCTGACAGCAAATCATCCACTAAATTAACAGAAAACACTACCAAAAAGAGTCCAGGCAGACCTGATGACACTCGTGGAGCTGTACACATCCACGACTCAGCCTTTAAGGATAACCTTTCTGGCTCCAGTGTGGGCAAAGGGCTTGGGACACAAGCCAGCACTTGGGATTTAGGGCTAAGAACTGAAATTGAGGCAGTGCCAAGAGGTGGGGGATGACTCAGCCTTCCCAAAACAGATGGAGATGAGGGGATAAAGGACAACACTAAAGACAACCCAAAACAGATGGGGATGAGGGGATAAAGGACAACACTAAAGACAACCAGATCTATGCCTGAGTCACCAAGAAAATAAGGACTATGTGAAACAGAAGAAAAGCAGGAAGAGAAAGAAATGGGAGAAAAAAAAAAGGTGCCCTCATTCAAAACCATTCTACCAATGGAAGAAGGGTAGAAGCTGGAGAAGCTGGGTGAGAAGAAGAGAAGCTGGAGTGAGCAGGTGACACTCCTCCTATTAAACCTTCCTGTGAGCAGGGACACACCATGGGAACTGGAAGGAGGAGAAGTCAAGGAAGAAGAAACATCCGAGGAACCATGATGGGCTTTGCTCTTACTACAAGACCCACCAAATGAGGAAAGCCAGAGGTCACTGGCTGTGGGGGTGGCCCCTCCACAGCCTTGGGCTGGAGTGGGAAGGACACCACACGGTTACTACTGCTCACCGTGCCCGTTGCAGTAATAGATCCACTTCTCCCTGTTCTGCGTGGGGGTGGTGGACTTTTTCATAATAGCTTTTTCCACAATGGCACTGGGATCTTGCCGAGGTCCCTTCTTCAGAGTCCGTGAGCTCTTTCTGACGCTGCACACCACGATCACCACCAGGACCAGCAGCAGGAACAGGACGATCATCCACGGCAAGTGCTCGTTGATGTCGAAGTGCTGGTGGACGTTCTGCGAGCCTCGCCGCGGGGGCCTGTATGGGGCGCTGGGCTTCTCTCCCCCCATCATCTCCAGGGATGGCTGCTTCTCCAGCGCTTGGCTGGTCTGCTTGTGCCGGTAGCTCTGGGCCTGGCTGGTGGTGCCAGAGCCCACGAGGGTCCCTCTGATGCCGCCCGTCTCGTTGGCTGAGGTTTGGTTGTAGTACCGTGCCCGCTCCACCATGCTGCTGGACGCGCGTGGCGCGGGAGAGGGGACGAAATCGGGAACTGAAGAGTTCAGACCTGCGGGAGGAGAGCAGAGTTGTGTGTCACAGCTCCAGAGATGCGATATGGCATCACATCACGGGCTAAGACCTGCCTGAGCACTGGCTTGGCCAGCAGGCAGAAACCCAACGCCAGGCAGCGAGAAAGAGTAGAGGTGAAGTTGAGGTTTGCCTCTGGGAACAGATGGGTATGGTTACAGAGGGAGCTTCAAGGTAAAACTGACCCTTGCTGGTTAAGGCTAGAGGCAGCTTATTACAAAAAATGAGTTACTAAAGGCATGTTATCAGTCTGTGTTTATCTCATATTCAGCATTTCTCAGAAAACCAACAACTTTGAGTGAGATGGTTTTTCTTTTTAGGTTTAGGAACATTCATTTTAGGTCATTTGTGGAATTTCATATGTGGACTAAAAGTACAAAAATACATGACAATTTGTATGCTTAGTGTCTCTCCACTGGGTTTGTTACGGAAGAAAAATCTATTTTTCATCAGCCCTGCAAGCAGCTGCAGATGAATCAACTACAAAATAGGTCTCTGAAGCAACCAACCCTCCCCTAAAAGCTACCTTCCATCTTTATTGAGTCTCCTTATCAATCACCACCTCTCAGGTCCCAGCCAGATGCAAAATGTGAGCCAAAGCCTGGCAAGAAGAGGAAGAAGGGCTGTTGTGGCAAAAACCATAGATTATTTTGGATTGCAGATTATGTCTCATGCCAGCTGAGACAGAAAGTGGGTGTATTCATCTGCACCTGTTTTTTTTACCCCAGCTTGGTCACCCAAAACACCCTAATCAGGACACTGAAACAGGGAAAATGCTTCAACTTTTACGTAATTGTCTACAGTTGATTTCAAAGTTCAGGAAACACCCTTCTGTACACTCCCAATGATACACCAATGTCAGGCAGGCTTTGAGACCTAACAAAGGTGAAGCACTAGAAGCCTACTACTGTCAACACTTCCCTGCTGTTATATTTACCAACTCAGCTGTTGAGGTCATCAAAAGTTGCATTTTTAATTCAAATACCTTGTCTGAGACACTGTAGGGAAGCTGTTTTCCAGAGAGTGCAGAATACTACCTTAAGTGGAGTTCTACAGAACCCCTGAAACCAGCCACAGCTAAGGCACCACCATAAAGGCTGTGAGGATGAGCCACTTCCAGTAAGCTAGAGAAAGAGGAATTCCACACAGTAATCTTAAGAGATTGTAGGAAAAAAAAGTTACAGGACAGCAGAAGGCTCCTGCAGGCTGTTCCAACAATGGTTCCCATTCAACCAAAACTGTGACTGTGAAATGCAGCAAGGAAAGCACAGGCACAAAAGCAGTGAATCCATCAGAGGAGGAATCTCCCTGCTGCAGGGAGACTGCAGGGGTTTTCCTGCTGCATCCCAACCCAGATCCATGACGACTGCACAAAGACTTGTGCCAGCACATCACAGAGACAGGAAAAGAGGCTGGGGAAAGTCATGTCCTTTCAGCCCAAACAGCAGGACAGCCAGAAGTCTGATCAGGACTGCAGCTTAGGTGAAAATGTTATTAAATATGGTTAAATACAACTGAGGGCAATCCGATGCCATGAAGCAGAAGCACTGCCCAGGCTTTAGACCAGGTTGTTAAAACAGCCTAACACCAATCCTGACCAAAGCAGGAACACAATCCCGCAGTCAAAACCACACCTGTGTTTCAGGGGTGGACATTACCTTTGGGAAGATCAGTGGTTGGTGGAACCTCATAGGGCTGCTCACCCGCTTCGGTGCTCGATGAAATCAAAGCTGTGTTCGGAAGGGACGCCGGAGAACCACAGACGTTGTCACTCTCCTTCGTCCCCGGCTTGATGACCACCATGTTTTTCCCAAAGCAGTCAGTGTAGGGTTTGCACTTCATCACACTAGAAGGCACATCAGAAAAGGTACCACGAGGGCACGGCTTGCACCTGACGTCTTCGGTCTCGGTTCCTTTCTTGCGCACGCCCCAGCCGACCGGGCACACCGTGTAAGGGACGCAGGTATCGTTTGTCTGAAACGTACCAGACAGGCAAGTGCACTCGCGGTCAGTCAAGGCAGTACAATGAGTTTTCTCAATCATTGGCAGTTCACAGGGTCTCCTACAAGGGTGGCACCGCTCTATGCCGTTCTCATGCTTGGTAAAGGTCCCATCTGGACAAGGGCTGCACTCTCTTAAGGTACTCTTTGTACAGTGCTTAGACACGTAGGTTCCTGCAGGACATTTGTCACAGGTCAGCTCTTCGTTGGTGGCACGGTCGAGGTGGTGGTACTTGCCAGGGGAGAGGCTGATGGCATTCTGCTCAGAGGTCAGCTTCGACTGACCCTCAGCGGCGCCAAGGAGCATGAGCAGCTGGAAAACAAACAGGAGGTATCAGCCAACAACAGCGTGCAAACGGAGCCCTCTCTGTCAATGACACCCTGTAGGATCACAAGGGATGTCCCAGAGCTGTGGGACCATGGACAAGTTACTACACCCATGGGAGGGACCTCAGAGAGGTTGGAGTGCAATGGAATTGGTGCAGGTGGCAGCATGCTCTCCAGACACATCCCCAGCTACGATTATAATTACTTAAATTTGACACCACACTTCTCAGTGAAACTAAGCATCATTTACACTGCAACCCTGCCAGGGTGGTAAATACTGCTAATTGTGTCTCAGCAGTACGTGCTACCTGGCCACCCCAGGAGAATTCAGCTTTGCATTTCAAGGCTGAGAGGCTCGAGCACGAGGCAGGCACTCACTGACAAGACAAAAAACACATGCAGATGGCAGCTCTGACCTGTAAAACTTTCCTTCTCTGTTTGCTAATCTGCACTTGTTCAAATAGTTACCTTTCTGAGTAACACGAACCAGGATGAAATCCAGGCTAGCAGCTGTTTCTGGGCTATTCCTCAGCTCCTCTGCCTTTCCGCGATTTTTTATGACCCAGTGGAAGTGTTGGGTTTGGCGAGACCGCAAGGGATGTTCTGCTTTGAGCCTCCAACCACATCTGAACCCATTCTAAACCAGCTGCATTAGCAACAGGAGAAAAAACCTGGTGCTATTTTTACACTCTTCAAGGAACTCTGCTGTAACTCAGCTCCTCATTGCATCAGACACAGGTAAAAGGACATCAGCTTTTAGACACTGAAATGGAAACAACTGGGCTTTGCTATAAATCCGTCTATCTCTACTGACTTCTAATCCCAAAACTTTATTCCCTTAATTCCTTTGCAATGATGCTTCTCCATTCCCAAGAGAAGCTCCATCTACCAAGAAGTATCTCTGCTTCCTCCCGAAGACCTCTGGTCCATGCATTTAATGTCAGTTATGGCAGCAGAGATAAGTCACCAAGAACAAAAGGCATATCAAAAGAAACGCAGACACAACCTCACACAGCATGCAAAGCAATAGGAAACACCTTTCCGAACAGCCACAGGCTACGTCTGGAGGGAGAGAGGGAACAAGTCAGTGTTACCTTGAATTTTCAAACATTTTCTATACTGAAGGTAAAAAGACCAGAGACCCTAACACTGCTCAGCTGCAGAGCCAAGCACATAAATCACTTGGCTGTGTTATACAATCCCTTGCCTCTTGCTCTGCTACCTATTCTGGGCTATCAGCCAACAAGAATATATTCAGAAGGAAAAAAAAAATTAAAAAAAAAAAGGCTCCCAACAACATGACTCTGCAGAAGGCACAACGCGGCAGAGCCGCAAGCTGCGCCGCATCATTTTTGGTGCAGTCTCTCGCTTCCTGGAAACACACAGCACATTTCTGTTTCACCTGCTAAATAATTTACGGCTTGGGATTTGTACAAAACACTTCACATTTTTATTTTTTTTTTTATTTAGTTAGTTTTCTCCCCCTGAAGCAGCAATTACAGAGCAGGCAGAAGCAGGCAAGCCCGCAGGAGCTGACGAGGATCCTGCAGCGGCTAGACTAATTACAGCACGTCAAATTAAAAAGCGGGGCTGCCCTGGCAGGCAGCAAAGGCTTACAGGATGCATTTTACTTTTTCCCTCCCTTAAGACATGATTTAACAAAGTGCTTAGCTGGCTCTAAGGAAACCTGCCACCCCCTCCTCTGTAATCTCCATGACGCATCCCTGAATTAGCAAACTGTCCTCTTAAGGTGGCAGGAGGGGTCACCTGTGTTACTCACCCTGCTCCCGTGCCAGCGCCAAGCAGGACAGGGTGACGGGAGAGCCAGGACAGGCAGTGGCTCTCCTGCCTCACACCAGGAGCGAGCTGTGTGCTGCTGTCTCAGATCCTGATTTCTCGCTCTGCATCAAGCTAGACCTTGGGAAACCCATGGACAGCCCCGCTACAAGCATGTGCCATGGGTTCCCTCCTGCTCTCCCTGTTCCTTCCATTCCAGCATCTTCCCATCCCTCACCCGGGTAACCAAAGCCTGTAATAGCACTAGGCTTGAGTTGGCTTTTCTGAGGGGTTTTTTTTAAACCATATCTCAAGAAAAGTGGTGCTGGTATTTTTGAACATCTCAAGATCTTCAGCTGCACATGCACTTCCAAGGGAGAACAGCAAGTTCCAGTGGGAGGGGCTAAGCAGCATTGAGCATCTGCTATTTATTCAGACTGGCATTTCTGCTCCCTAAATAATCCAGCTGCTCAGGTTTTGCAGCACTCAGATCTCTGAAAGTGAAGGCCAGGAGCAGGAGGACGTCTTCAGCAAAAAGGAGTGTCTGCTGGTTTGGTCTCTCACCCTGAGGGCTGCCCAGCAGCACACAGACCTGAACCTTCCTGGCTGACACCTCCAGTTCCAGTGGAAAAAGCAACCAAGTAATGAAGTGAGCTCAGCTGAGCCACTGCACTTCACTTCATCACTCAGGTACCAAAGGAAGTGTACATGGTAACAAAAATACACAGAAAAAAACCAGAACGGGTGCAAGACAACACTAAAGAGCAAACTTCATTTCAGCAGTTCCAGCAATGCTCTCTGTGCCCAGTGCAAGAACAAAGAATGTTTTTTAATGGGATGGGTCCCTTTCCAAAAGGGTAAAGCAGGACAGGGTGGTCACAAGCCCCAAGAGCATCCCCAGCTCAGTACCAATACCCCACACCACACGGGCAAAGGCACCTCCCAGCTCCCTTCACCTATCTCAGCACATGAAGGCTTCAAAGTGTGAGGAAACCAGATCAGGCATGGGGACACTATCATTCTGACCTCCCCACACCAGGAAACACTCAGACAAGGGGACCTTCACATTCAGCTGCAAACAAACCCTCCAGGCAGCAGCACCCCACAGCTGGTGTGGGCACGACCCACCTCAGCACCACCCAGTCCGATGACTCCATCTCAGAGGGTGCCTCTGTGCTGTGCTCCCATCACTTTTTGTCAATAACTGTGCTGCAGAGAGACCCGATGGGCAATCTGCACAGGAAACAGCTCTTAGGGGGCCACAAGCTGCCTTGGGGTGCACAGAGAATGCAGCTGCAAATACCTGAGAAATCTGGTCCAATGGACGGCATGCCTGCCCATGGCAAGGGTGTTGGAACTAGATATCTTTAAGGTCCCTTCCAACCCAAAGCCGTTCTATGATTCTGTGAATAGAGTGTCCCATTAATGGACCCAAACCTGCACAGTAAGTCAAAACACCAGCAGAAAGTTGGTGAAATTTGCGTCCTAAAATGCTGCAACACCAAGATTGTCATAACCTCAGGTTGTGTACAGTGCTGCCCTGGTGCCAGACTTGCGGGGACACAGAAATAAACCTAAAACTAAAGTAATTTTTTTAAAAAATAAAATAAGAAAACCCCGAAACATGAACGGCAGCTAAACACAGGGGACTTGATCCTGGTAGAGAAGAGCAAGAGCAGAGACCTGCAAGCCAGCAGGGACCAACAGGGCTAAACCTATACTCTGGGAATGGTTTCCAAGCAAAACCAGCAGAATTTGGTAGAAATGGCAGCTGGCTCTGTGGCAATGCCTTGGCACAGCTTGGGGATGAGCTGCACTGCCTGCCGCCCTTCCCAGAGGTCAGCTGTACCCTTCACCGACACTACTGGGAAAGTGCTTGCAACATTAAAGTAAAAGAAATAAACACATAAAAACACCAGAAAGACAAATAAACTGGTCTGGAAGTTTTACGGTAAGTTGGCAGACAGGAGGAGCAAACGTCCTGCCCGGATCACTGTAAAAAGGATCAAATTACTCAGTCCGAAAAAAAGTTGCCTGCGAGGAGAGTACTGAAGAGCAAGGCAAGTTTCTGTTTCTTGCAACGTGACCGGCTATTTCAGCTGGTTTGGGGTTTGTGGTACTCACTGCTCAGCAGCTCCTTTACTCCATCTCAACAGCAAAACACAGTGAGTGGAGTGAGCCAGAACAGCAGCACCACAACATCTGGTCCCCATGAAGGAGAACCCGGCAGCCAGCCCGGCAGGCAGCGCGGAGCAGAGAAGCATCCTCGCCAGCCACGGTTTTGCTCCAAACGGATAAAATCCCCCAGCTTTCCAAAAGCCCAAAGCTGAAGTAAGGTGATGTCGTGCTGGTTCCAGGTAAGGGCAGTGGAAACTACTTTGCAGCAGCAGTCAGTGGGGTCCTAAAAAATCCACCAAGCAAACGAAATCACAGCCAACACCAGCGCCACAGAACTGCTGCCAAGCTGCTACTGCTCCAAAACACAGCAGCCAGGCAGATTTGGGTTTGCTGTACTAGTGAAAGACCCACCAGCTATCGATTTGAATATACTTCCCTTGAATATACTTCGCTCGGGCTGGAAAGATACGAACTCCTTTGTGTGACCAAAGGGAGATGCCCAAAATGTTGAAGGTCTCGGATGAAAACCCAGGGAGGATCCTGCCAGCTCACAAACAAATGGGAATTTTGCCTTGCTTGCTAGTATGATCACACAGAGAGGTGTGAGAACACACATGCACAAGTACCATACATGTGTATTTGTTTAGAGTCTTGCTTCATGCCCCAAAACTGCTGTTGTATTTCCCCACACCCTTATATCACTCTTTTTTCCCACCTCTTCCCTCTATACCCACCATTCCCAACTGACCTCCAGGATCCCAGCTGGAGCTGCATATCTCAAACTCCCCATCAGCATCTCATCTTCCAGACGTGCAGCAGCACTAACTTCTCTCGGCTGGCTTCTCCCAGTGGGAATCCAGCACTGGGGAGCGCCCAGCCAGCATCGAGCACGGATCTCGCCTGCTCCGCCACTCCGTCAAGTTCTCCTTCGCCACCGGAGCAACGAGGCTGTTTCCCGGCTAATGCCCTCCCAGCTTTAGATTATTTGTTGTTTACTCGGATTCCTGTCGAGCCAGCGCCAGCTTGCTCAGATCCACCTTGAGTTCAAGAGCAAGTGCTCTCCTCGGTTACACAACCCAGCCGCAGCAGCTGCGGCGTCTGCCTGACACACCGAATTACTGTCTCTCCCCAAACTGACGGGATGTAGCCCCAAAGCGCTGACTGGGAAGTGCCCTACCTGGGAAGGTAAATGGGGAGATAAAACTGCCGGAAAACATTTCCGCGTTAAGTCAGGGCAGCTGCCTGCCATTCGCAGCGGGGAGTTTTTACTGCCTGTCCAAAGGTGGCAAGAAAAGCAGCTGCGGGGGAAATGGACGGATGGATGGATGGATGGATGGATCCCTGTCCAGTGCCGAGCTCCCGGAGCAGCGCAGAGAGCAGAGAAGAGATCCGGTCAGCTCTGGCTGTGCGGCACAGCCCTGCCTGGGGAATGCCGCCGCCTGCGCTAACACAGGGATGGGGAGGATGGATATTGCAGGGAATATCGCACCAGCCGGCGTCCCCTACCGGGATCCGGGGCTAGGGCGGGCAGCATCCCCCGGGAAGGGCGCAGCCGAGCCCCGCACAGCCCCCGACACGCGGAGCGGGATCCGCAGGACACCCGAACACGCTCCCCCGTGCCGAGCTGCCCCAGGCGGGGCGGGAGGCGCGGGCGGGCGGCCCCGCACTGCAGCACATCCCCACCCACGCCGCGGACACGCGGACTGATTTGATATTGCCTACAATGAAAATGTCATTTCCTATGTCATNGGGCGGGGCCGGGCCGTGGCGTCACCCGCCCGCGCGCCAGGGCGCCCCCCCGCGGCACGGGATCCGCGCGGGGACGGGACATGGAGGGGACACCGCGGGGACACCGCCGGGACACTGCCAGGACACTGCCAGGACACCGCGGAGACACCGCCGGGACACCGCCGGGACTCGCGTCCCCCATCGCCCGCCCTGCCCGTGCGGCAGGGGCTGCTCCGGTTCCCCTCGCGGTTTGGGTTGGGTGTGGCTCAGGCGTCCCAGGGTAGCTCAGGGTAGATTTTGCGTGGGGAGGTCGCAGCGGGTTGGAGGTTCGGAACCGTGAAATCTTCGTGGGAGAGATTTTTGTTTATTTTTCGTGTTCTCCAATGTCAGACATACAGGGAAGGTGTTTTTCACGAAAGGAGTGGTGAGGCACTGGCACAGGTTGTCCAGAGAAGCTGTGGCAGCCCCATCCCTGCCTCATCCCTCATCCCAAGGCCGGCTTGGACAGGTCTCTGAGCAGCCTAGTCTATGGGTGGCATCCCATCGTTGGAATGGGGGTTGGAACTGGACAGCCTTTAAATATCCATTCCAATCCAATACATTCTATGACTCCATGAACATTTAAGGCATTCCCTGCAGTGGAGGAATTCATCAGGGAGCAGACACATCCCTCCATGGAGGAGGATTAACTGGATGCTGAGGCTGGCCACAGCATAGACAGTGCCCTTACTGCCCATCTTGCAGCATCTGAGCAGGGTGGGCAGAGCAGGGTGATGGTCACAGTGTTCATCAATAGCTGTGGCAAATGATGGAAACAGGTCCAGGTTTATCCAGGGAGTCAGGGGAAGCAGGAGATGGGGCCAGAGTCAGGGCTGGAAAGCATGCAACATGCATCCAAGGTTCTTATAGGAAACGGGAACTGAGGTGGGACTTCAGCATTGTTCAAAAGTCTGACCAGAAGACCAGGGCACCGCCAAGTATGGCTGATCAAGGTTTATGAGTGCAGCAAATCAAGGCTATTTATGACTCTACATTACTGGTTGTCTATTGAGAAAAACACTCAAACACTTGATTTCCAGAGCCTGCAGGAATCCTGGTGACCAGCAGCCACTGTTTGGAGATGCCCTGAAGTCAGATGAATCAAGGGAGGGTTTCAGTGCCATGCCAAAGGAAAGAGCACAGAACTTATAAAATCCCATCTAAAAAAGAGGAGGGCTGGGGGGAAATGTGGTGCTCTTGCTCTAAAGAAGTGTGGATTTCATCCAAGCCCTTATGAAGGTCACATGAAGTCTCATTCTGATTCCAAGGAGTTTTGAGTCCAACTAGAAGGCTCCTCTCCCAGACAGAGTGGAGTTTTTCTCCCCACACTTTCTCCATTTCTAATGCTGGAAGGGAGCTGGAGAGGAGTAATGACCCTTGGGAGCCTGGGAATGAGAGTTTCCTTCCCAGAACTGAGGTGGCAGTGGCAGGACTGCTGTTCCCAGAGGGGGAATAAGGCCAAGTGTGTCACATGTGCAGGGAGAAGATGTTCCTCTACAGCTGGCTGTGCTCCTGTGCCAGTGCTGCAGAGCCCTGTTTTGGGCTTTGCCTTCCCTTGGGACTCCCCAAACCCAAGAACAACGTGCTCTTCCCAGGAGGTCAGCAAAGGGGAGCCTCATCCCAAAGAGAGATCAAAATGCAAACCAAGACACAGTAAAGTTGCTCAAAAGAAATGGGATGCCTATCACAGCTTTTAATTCAAAATAAATTGGGCAAATAATAGGCAATAACACAACTGGGTTAACACCAGGCTTGTGGATGGTGGAGTGAATTTTAAGTTTAAAAATGTGTAACTCTCTGATGAAATACAGGGCAGATCTTGCTGCAGAACTAAGTGGCCTGGTTGTGTCTGCACTAGAAGAGGGTTTGAAATGCCCCAACAACACCAAGCCATGCTGGGTATATCAGCACTGTGAAGAGCAGTGTTCAGATTGTGTTAGGGAAAAGCAGAAAAATAATCATCTGGAGGACAGAGTGACTCAGGGGATTGGCAATAAGATGGATCATGTTACTGCTTTGCAGTGGATTCCAATTAGTTACATCCACTTCGAATTATTATTATTTATACAGAACCTAAAGGCAGTCCACAGATTATCCAAAAATGCACGGGCTGATCTGTAAATCCCCCGTCCCTCCCTCCCTCACAGCCCTTGCAATGACAAACCCCAGTCACACTGCCTGGACTGCTTCATACTGGTTGAGACATAAATTGCTTATTAGTGACCAACTTGCTGCTTCTCCACTTTTGTCACTCTTAGAAAGGAAAGTAGGGAATGGGTGACTGAGGTCGGAGTTTCGTGTTAAGTGTTTTTGTTGGAAGCAGCAGCAACTCAAGAAGTTCCTCCTCGCCTCCCTGCATTCGGTTCCTTTTTCCCCCCTGTGCCACCCTGTGAGTCATGCAAATACACCCAGGTCAGTGAACTGGTAACTTTGAAAAACAAGGAGGGTTTTTTAATCAGAGTAGGTGAAACTCACTGCTTATGTTGGCCAAAGACTGCTGGGTCTTTGCTAAGCTGGTGGTAGGAGTCTGAGTAGGCATCTACTGACCTCATTTGCCACTGGAAATTATCATCTCTCCAATGGAGAGGTCTCTTGTCTTGTGAGGAAAGCCAGTGCTCCTGCTTAGTCACCTGAGCCTTATTCAAGCCTATCCATGAAATCAGATGAATTGTTTCACCAATAGCTTCAAAAGAAGCTATTTGGGAAATGTTGAAGAATACGCCACAGAACCATAGAATCACAGAATCACAGAATCACAGAATGGTTTGGGTTGGAAAAGACCTCAAAAATCATCTCATTCCAAACCCTTGCCATGGGCAGGAACAGCTTCCACTAGACCAGATTTCTCAGGACCCTATCCAGCCAGGCCTGGAACACTTCCAAGCAATGGGCACCATCACTTGTTTCACCCTGTAGAAACCAGAAATATTCCAGTAAGTGATTTCTCATCCCTTGCACTAAAAGATGCCAGGCTAATGGGACAGACATCATTTCCTTTCAGACACTCTCATTCTCTGTACATGGACCATTGCTTCCACATCTCCCATGGAAACAGAACATTTCTGTGTTGGTGTTGTTGTCATGGGAAAGTAGCTGCTGCATGGGAAAATTTGTGACTCCAGTTCATATAGAAACCACAATTATAACTTGCATTAACATGAATTTGGAAGTTAAATCAACAAAGACCATAGACTTCCCTGGGTGAGGGAAAGGAGAGTTGGGTGGGCGTTCTCACCCTTCTGACCCTCCCTGTGATCTCCAGGAAACTGGGAAGGGAAGTGTCTACCAAGAGCAGATGTTCCCAGCAGGAATATATAGATATATACACACACACACATAAACACAGCCATTTCAAGCCAGGTGTGCTAGCACTGATGGGTTTCCCACCTCAAGAACTCCATGAGATTTCAGGGCCAGGAGCCAGGGAGCCAGGGGTGGCAGATGGGGAGTGAAGTGTGGCACTGTTGGATGGAGATTTGGTTGCCATCACACCTGAGCAGATCTCTCTTCTGGAAATGGTGGATGCACAGCTGGAGAGCCTGTTTTCCCAGGGGACTTTAAGAAAGGAGAAGGAGCATCTGATGGCCAGGCTAAGTGCATGAACACCACCTTAGTCCTGTGCCCATGGCAGGTGGGATGGGGAGGTGAGGCTGCAGGTGAAGTGCAGGTGGCCCTGCATCTTCTCCCCTGGTGAGACTGGAGTGAGGCTCATGAGGTTGGCATCTCACATCCTTCCCAGGTCAGTGACTTGCTGTGAAGAAGTTTCCTTCCTGTCCCCTGACTCATGCAAGGGCCGTCAAGCAGGACAACTTTTATCTGACTGAAAGCCACAGCTGCCTGCATGCCTGGCTTGGTACATGTGGAACAAACCCAGCAGTCACATCTGCACCTCTCCAAGTTGAATTAATGGATGCATTTAAAGCTTCTTGTTTTGGGGTTTTATCCCTTTGGAGTCTTGTTTTGCAGGATGTCCTTTGGCTCAGCTGCAGAGTGAGGTCTGGATACAGAAGACTGAATGCTCATCTTAACCTCAGCAAAGCACTGGGACTCTGGGCACCTCATCCAGTGCCCTCATTCACCTCCCTCCTCCCTTCCTCATCCCTTTCCTTCTCCTCGGTCCAAATGCTCTGGGGCTGAGGCTTGAACAGTGCCTAACAAAGCTGAGCCTTGCTCTCAGCTGGGGTATCTTGATGGTCATGAAGCTGAAATGAAAAATGATGAAGAGCATTTTTATGGATGAACCTGAAAGCCTTGCAATGTCCCTGGGTTTACACTGGAAGAAGTGAGGCAGTGGATTAAGTGGTGTAGCTGTGAGGAGAGTATTGGCAGCAGAGCTCAGAGCTTCATGCTAAGCAGAGGATCACGTGTTGTCTTGCTCCTCTGTGGCCAGCATGACCTAAGTGGGACAGGGAGGTGACAAGGTGACAGGATGGTTTGCAGAGCTTTCAGAGAGCACTGCAAAGCTCAGTATGAGTTTCCCAAAGCCAATTGCTTTCCAGGAAGGGCTATGCACTCTTGCAGGTTCAACATTGAATACAGACACCAAACAACCCTGCTGCAAATCTGTTATTCATGTTAGATGCAAGATCCCTTCTGTGTCAGATTACCCAGCATACGTGATCCTGCCAGCTTTGTGCCTTGTGTCACCTGCAGGACCATTGGAGTGGCATGGGCAGCCACTGCCTATTCCAGCCTACATCCTGCTGGTGCAGAGGGGAACCAGCAAATAACTCTCACCACCTCTAACCCAACAGGCTTCATTCCACTCAGCACAGCACACTGCTTTCTTTGCTCAGGCAGGAACTCCAGGCCAGCTGTGCAGCCTTGGGGTTTCATTTGGAGGCCCAGGAGAATGTCACTTCCCAAGTGACCATGCTCAGCACCCCAGCTGCCCCCAGCAGGGCAGCTCTCATTGCTGAGTGGTCACAGATAGTCTTAGTCACAATTTAAGGTCTTTTTCTACTCCCCTGATGTAAAGGGGACCCCACATCTCCCTTGCCCCGGGGCTGAGGGCACACAGGGCTGTGCCAAAGGGGTCACAGCCATCAGGTAGTGGTGTTCTTGGGGGGAGAATGGTCAGGATGAGAAGTAGCTCACATGGGGCTCTATTGTCCCTGCACATCATATTTGATGTACATTGGATACAGAGTTATTCAGGGCAGTTAAGTGTGACAGCAAAGAAATGCAAAGAGCTTAAAATAATGCCTGACCAGGCGATAAGAGCACACATAAAACTCAAGTGTCCTTGACAAGAGGCAAGGGCTGCCTCCGTGTGGGTTAGTGCCTCCCAAAACCGAGACTCAGAGCCTTTCAGAGGCTCCCTCGGCTATCAGGTGACAGCACAGCGGAGGGCGAGAAAGGCAAAGCCTCCCTTGCATCCGTGAGGATGATGAGGGGGATGGAGGAGACCCTGGATGGGGACAGCTCAGGAGGCAAGTAGCCGGGAGACATATGAGGCTGAAGTCCCAGATGGAGAAAATAATCGGGGAAAACAGTAAGGTATCAGCCTCAGCGTAGGTAGGTGACGGAGCCTGGGAAGACGCCGGCTCTCTGAATCACCGGGATTTGTGCAACCTCGGTCCTGGCAGCGCCGGGTGTTCCCCGACAGGCCGGCCGAGCGTGGGCGGGCAGCGGTGGAAAATGTGCATGGAGCAGCCTGGTGTGGCTGTAGCGGCTGCCGGGGGTCCGGGCAGTGCCTGGGTGTCCTCAGCTCCGCGGGGAGCAGGGCAAAGTGACTTGGAGGTAGCGAGGTGTTCTCATCTCCCCCGGGCTCTGCACTCCAGCACAACTCTTTAAAAGCCTCACCCAAGCTTGGCTGATTTAAATCACTTCAGGCTATTTAATCATCACACGAGTGGACCGTGCTTAAGGACTAATTTATAGATTTTACTCTGGTTAGAGTAACCCAGTTGGGTTGTATAAGGAGCTGGTTATGCCGCAATAAACTTTCAGTGGACATGAAGACCCAGGGAACAAGACTTCCAGCAGGAGAGCTCCAGCCTTGCATTACACACCAGTTTAGGAGGCAAGAGGAGTCTGTAGGAAGCTCCCTGTCCGTAGGCACTCTCCTGCCTTCACATATTTTAACTGCCTGCAAATCCTCCTCCAGGAAACTGAGGATTAGCCCTGGCGCTAAATGACTTTGGAAGAAAGGATCCTTAGTGGGGACTCTTGCTGGAAAGAATAACACGGCTGGATGTGTAAAGCAGTGAAGAGGTCACAGGCCAGCTCCTGCGAAGGACACATCCCTCCCATCTCACCAGCCTCCAGGTCTTTCCTATAAACTGGGCAGTTTTTCTGTTCCCTTGTCAGCTTTTCAGACCCCCTCTGTGGTTGTTTCTGCTCTGTTTGCCACCAGTTATACTCCAGCTGGATGTGAGGGAGAAGGAAGGATAAGCCCCACACCCTGAGCTCAAATCACTTTCAGCCACAATTGAAACACATCAGCTTGAAGCAGCCTAAGAGCTTGCCAACACAGAGGTCTCATTCCTGTCCTGTCTCCTGCAGCTCCAGGCTACCAGCCCATCCTCCTCTTTATCTCAGCTCTTGTGCTGGGTAACTCGGCCCTGACTTAGCAGAAACCTGTTCCCCTTTTTCACTCAGTTATTTTTGTGCCAGATTAGTAGTTTGGGTGTGTAGAGGCTGCACCACAGCGAAGCTGATGCAAGGGAGAGCGATAGGGTGGGGGTGAGGGATGGTTCCAGGCAGCCTGTGGGTGAAAGATACTTAATATGGATACAAAAGCTGCAGTAGAGTGGATTACAAGGTCACTTTGGGTCAGAGGAGAAGCAGAGATGTCATTTGGGGTTACAAAGACAACTGGGCTTAAAGGAAACTCAGACTGAGGGAACTGGGCAAGGCTGCTGAGAGTTTCCTGAGACAACCTCAATGGCAGTTTGGGAATCACCACTGTGACATGGTGATGGCTGGGAAGTGCCTTGGGAGCACTGTGGTTGCACCAGGCCTTGCTTGCAGCTCATTTCACCCTGAGCCCTGTCCCATCACTGTGGGGCACTTGCTGGCTGAGTGGCAGTGGGATGGTGGGATCTCAGTGCCATCCCATCCCAGTGCCATGGCTATGGGATAAGCCTGGTTTGAGGTAGCAGAGGGCTGGACATGTGGCTGTCACATCCCTGCTCCTAGCACAGTTTTTTCCACCTCACCTTTGGAAACTTTCTCTTCAAGTCCTGAAGTGTCTATGGAGCAAATTATCCTTGAAAATGAGCCAGGACACAACCCTAAAAGTTCTGGATGCTGCAACCAAGGTAATTCTGCAATAAATGTAACCTTTCTGGCAGCATAAGAGAGCAATTAAGGAACCCTTAATTTTTAAGTGTCCTCAAAAATATGTCACTAATTTCTAGCCAGAAACATGGGAAAATTTAGTCAAACCAACCTGGATACTCAATGGACTCTTCTGCCCTACAAGCCTTCCATGTCTGCCTCTGCCCTTCTTCCCTCACACCATGCCTCAGCCACCCTTCCCCTGCTTCCCTCTCCAGATATCCTTCCCCACTCGTGAACAAAGAAACTTAACAGAACAGTGTTCCACTGGAGGGAAGGGAGGCAAAGGAAACAGGAAAGCAGATAATATAACAACAAACAACAACCCCATCCAAAGAACACAGAAGCGTATCCATCTTTCCCCTTCTCTTTGCTTCTCCATGGCCCCTAGGAAAACTGGCTACTGCCTCCATCCTGCAGCATCCCACTGTGCCAGTTCACTGGTCTCAAGCTGTAGATTATGCATTTCTCCCAGGCATCAGCTATTCTTCCTTCCATCCATCCATCCCCACTAGCCACTACCCATCAGTGATGCCCTTGGCAGGAGCTCCGTATTGTCCTCTCTCAGAATAAGACTCACTAAATAGAGTCAAAACCCAAGGGCAGCCATTTTTCATGCACAGTTTTTGATACTGGTTGTGCTGAGCCCAGGTCTCAAGGTCACAGAGTGAGAGGAGTTTGACCCAGGAACTTGTAGACCTCCAGTTTCCATCGCCAGGCTCACCTTGTGCTCACACAGGAGTGGAAGAGGAGAGACTCAGACTCACAGAATCACTGGGGTTGGAAAAGACTTCTGAGATCATCAAGTCCAACCCATGACCAATCACCACCTTGTCAACCAGACCATGGTACTCAGTGCCATGTCCCATCTTTCCTTAAACACCTCCAGGGACAGTGACTCTACCACCTCCCTGGGCAATCCATTCCAATGTTTAAAGCCCTTTCCATGAAGAATTTCCTCCTGATGTCTAACCTGAACCTCCCCTGGTGCAGCCTGTGTCTAATCCTCTTGTTAATTACCTGGGAGGAGAGGCTGACCACACCTTGCTGCCACCTTTGCAGGCAGATGCAGAGGGCATGGATGAGGATCAGGAGCATGAGGATCAGCAGCATGGGGATCAGGAGCATGAGGATCAGCAGTATGGGGATCAGGAGCATGAGGATCAGGAGCATGAGGATCAGCTCTCTCTGGCTGCATGGCCTGGTGAGTGATGTGGTGCCAGGCGAGGACAAGCTGTTCCCTGGCTCGTTATTGTTACCAGATGAGTGGGGGCCTTTTACAATCGCTGGGTTTGGATAATCAGATTCTGATTGGGACAGAGGAAGGAGCTGCCCTCCTCTCCCCTCCTGCACCCCACACCAGGCACTCAGCCCCCTGCCCTCCCGCAAGGCTTTGTTCCTGGGGGTGACGCACAGCAGCCTGGACGTGACTGTGGATCCCACACCCCCACGACGCCCTGCTCTCTCTGGGGTTATTGTGGGATGCCCAGAACAATGTGCTGTGGTTAAGGATGCCTGGGAGAGCGCTGGGAGGCTCCCTGCTCCCCCTCTCCCTGCTGGTGCTGGGGGAGGCAGCTTTTGGCCATCTGGTAGCTGTGGGTTTGGTGGAGGTCCCCCAGCAGGGGAGGAGATGCAGTCACAAGTGCTGTTCCTAGAGAGGAAAGCCAGTGCTTGGCACTGCTGAGCCACAGATGCACTCTGTGTCTTGGGCATGGGATGGCCTTGGGCACTGTAGGATGACAGGATAGCTCTTGTGGGAAGGGACTGCAGGAGGTCTCCGGCCCAACCTCTTCATTCTGCCAGCTCTGGGGTCAGACCAGGTTGCTTGGGACTTTAGTGAGTTGGGTCTTGGACACCTCCAAGGCTGGAGGCAGCACAGTCTTTCTGGGCATCCTGTATCAGTGCTGAACTGCCCTCCTCACAGTGGGAACAGTCTGAATCTCCCTGGCTTCAGCTCATGTCCAGTGTCTGTTGTGTTCCCCTTGTGCACCTCTGTGTACAGCTTGACTTCACCATCTCCATATCCTCCTTGCAGGTACATGAGATCTTCTCTTCTGCAGCCCTGCAGGTTCAGCTTCCTTGTGTGATCCCACAAGGGTGTGTGAGCTCCAGCAGTCTTGATGGCTTTTCCCTAGACTCTTTCCCATCTCTCTTGTACTGGAGGCTATTGCAATATCCAGTCATGGTGTCAGCAAGGCTGAGCAGAGGGGAGGAATTACCTTCCTCGACCTGCTGGCAATGCTCTGCCTAATGCAGCCCGAGGGCCTGTTTGCCTTCTTTGCTGTGATGATGCATTGCTTACTCAATGCCCTTTCTGCACAGCTGCTCCTCCAGCAGTCACCCCCAGCCTGTCTTGTAGCCTGGGGGTTATTCCTTCCCAGACGCTGGGCTTGGTATTTGTCCTGGATGAAGTCCATAAATATCCTTTTATTTATCATTTTAAGTTGAAGAGAGTGAGGAGCCAGCAAGTGTCTTGTGGATTTGTCTGAGTCACAGAACTTCCACTTTGTAATGGTTTGGAAAGTCCCTTGGAGGGACCGATACCCACTCCTTAGCGGAGAGAATCTGCTTGTTTGGGATGCCGTGATGGCTGGAAGCTCAGGCAGGAATATGGGACCAGGAACAGCAGAACTGCTCTCACAGAAAACCTCCTGCACCACCCAGTGCCAAGGCGGGGACTTGGGGACCTCTGGGGGACATAGGGCTTTTCACACCAGAATATCATTGTAAAACCCTCAGCACCTGGGGGCTTCTGTGTCCTCCAGTGGCCGTGGTAGTGACAAGAGGGAAGGGAGATGTGGCTTTGGGAGTCCCTTTGGCTGCCTGGGTGAGATGTCCCTCAACACACATTCTGTTTACACAGCTGTTCTGAGTCGGGGCATTTCTGCATTGCAGGCAGCTGAGCTTTGCATCATTTGGATTTATTCTTGCTGGTTGTTCCCCCCAGGTCCCCCTGGAGCCAGCTCTCAGAGACAGGTTGGTGTGGGGCCTGTTTGGCCTGGGATCTGTTAATCACCTTCCTTTGCCCTGTGTGTCCTTTGGCCAACAAGTGTATCGGGAGATGGGCGCTGCCTTTGGTGGAGACAAGGCAGAATAATGTTCTTCCCTGATGAATACCCAGGGAGAACAGGATCCTTACAGGCCCTTGTGAGACCCCATCTGGAGGGCTGTGTCCAGATCTGGTGTCCTCAAAACAAGGAAGACATGGACTTGTTGGAACAGGTCCAGAGGAGACCACAGGGAAGTTCAAATGGAGCCCCTGTCCTTTGCAGACAGACTGGGAGAGTTGGAGTGGATTAACCTGGAGAAGAGAAGGCTCTGGGAAGACCTTAGAGAGTCTCCCAGTACTTGAAGAGAAGTTATGAAAAAGAGGGAGTACAACTTCTTACACGAGTAGATACTAATAGGACAAAGGAGAATGTTTTTAAACTAAGAGACAAGAGTTTTAGTCTAGATGTTAGGAAGAAATAGTTTAGAATAGTAAGGAATAGAGGGTGGTGAGGTACTGGCACAGATTTTCCAGAGCAGTTGTGGATCTCTGGAAGTATTCAAGGCCAGGTCGGGTAGGACTTGGAGCACCCAGGTCCGGTGGGTGGCATCCCTGCCTGTGGCAGAGGGGTTGGAATGAGGTGATCTTTAGAGTTTCTTCCAACCTAAACGATTCCATAATTCATGTGAAGTGAGACATGTAGGAACATGTCACTGCTTTTCTGGGGATGAAGACAAAGACCCCCTTGGCTCCCATTCTTCTCCAGCTTACCACAGCAGCAGTGCAGGGTCTCACCCTCACCACAGAAAGGTCCCTTCCCCAAACCAGAGTATTTATTCCCAGGACTTCCTCGCCCCAGGGCTGCTCATTCATCTCTGGCAGACAGAATGGAGCCTGTCACAAGAGCAGATGCAGAGCAGGCAGAGCTCCCCATGAGACCCTTCACCACCAGAGATGATAAACAGATGGGGAAATCTGCTGGGAAATGCATTGACGTAAGGAGGTGAGAGGCTGGAGCAGTGTCCCCAAGGAGGTGGGAACAGGCTGAGAAAGCTGGATGCAGAGCCCGGTGCACAGAGGCTCTTTGATTCCCCCAGACGCTGCTAATGGGCCGTTTCCTCTCCCAGCCCTCCCTGTGGATCCGAGATGTCCTGCCGGATGCCTTGCCCTCCCGCTATCTGTCTCCCTGACTCCTCTCTGGGATTTCCTCTGATCAGGCTGCTGGGTCATCCCAGGCTAGTGTCCCTCTAGGATCCCTCTGTCCCCAGGGCTGCTCTGGCCAGAAGCATTTCTCTTCAGGGGATAACTGCAGCATATGTGCCGGGAGCATGGAGAAGCTTCAGCCTTCCCATCCCGAGGAAGAATTGGGCTCAGGTACTTCAGGACCCAACAGCCATCCTTGGGGGGTTTACACCAGGACCCTGCTGCATCAGTCCTTCTTGGAAGGATGGGGCCATCCATGTAATTGCCATCCATGCAATTATTTGTATAATCTATGCAATATACCTTTCCCTTTCCCTCCAAAAATTAATTTTTTAATTTAATATGGCAGCCCACTCTCCCAGCCAGGCATCCAGCTATCAGGACAGCAATGCTGGGACCATCACACTGGGCACAGGAGGGACAGGCACATGCCTGAGAAATTCATCCCTACAGCTTTAAGGTGCTGAGCAGGTCTTTATTATCAATTTTTAATTACTGTGGCTGAATTTTAATAGAGAAGCTGTGCAATTCCACTTTACATCCTATCCCCCAGGCCAGGTTGCTCAAGTCACACTCCCTGACGTTGTGGCTCTGAGTTTTTTTGGCTAATGCAGCAAAAAATTCTTATTGGATTTGGAAATACAAGAAATTAGTTGCCCTGGGGGAAGGGGAGGCAGAGGGCTGCCTGGCATGCAGAGCTGCCAGGAGGCTCTGACAGCCAGACATACACTGCTGTTTATAATACTTAATAGCGAGCAGCTCTACAAAGTCCTTTCTTTATTCATTTCTCTCCCTAGCACTTCACAGCATGCAATAACTTGGATTTATAAATTAAACATGTTCCTTGTTTTAATACATCATCTACTTCTTATTCCATAGTCCCATAATGGGATTTTTAATTGCCTGTCATGGAATCGTGCATCCTCCTGGCAGCCTGGGAGTGCCAATGTAGCCATGAGTTCATTGGCCCATGTTGGTATTAAATGGTGCATTTAAATCTTCACATTAACAAAAGCGAGGAACACGAGCGGGAATGTGGAACAGTCATCATTAGGAAGAATTGTTTTCTGTGGCAGAAAATGAGGAAAACCAGGCCAAAAATACAAACAGATTTCCCTCCCCCCCCCACCCCCATCCCCAAAGGGAAAAGCATTGCACAGTGTTTTAATTATTGCTGGGTTTATTTTCAACTGATGCGTATCCAGCAGCTTGAGCCCAGATTAGAGTCCAAAGGACTGAGGCAGGGGCTGGGAGACCCACTCCAAGGGTGGCCACACACACACAAACACATTATCTGGTGCCTAAATTGGACATTCCAGCTCCAGAGCCCTGTCCTGCTGCATTTGCTGCAGAGCCATGGCTGCTTTTTCCCTGCTCCTGTGCTCAGCAGTGCTCAGATCTGTGTGGCTGGGTGAGGCAGCCAAGATGTCCCTGCCAGAGCCCAGGGAGGCTCTGCAGGAGGGGACACAGGGGAGGGAGATGGAGAATGGGGCACCAGGTACCTCCTGCTCTGTGTTCAGCCTCGGTGCAGCCAGTGAGCCCCAAGCTCAGGTCCCTGCACCCCGAGAGGGTGTGCTGGGGGACAAGGGACAGAAAAAGGCAGATAAAAGGTTAACAGGGATGGAGCTCCTGCCCTGATGCAATTTAATGTGATTTCCTCTTGCAACACTTGAATATCTGTTCTTTGTAAAAATTGGCTGTATCCAAGAGCTTTTTATCACAGTTTCCCCTTCCTGGCAAAACAAAGTTAAATCCTCCAACCCTTCTATTTTTTTTTCATATCTTAATCTTTTTAAATTAATTAACATCTTTGCCAAAGTGTGCCCTAAATAGGAGACTTGGTCCAGCTGAGATTTTATCAGCATGGAGGGAAGCTGAGCAATTACCTCCTCTGGCTTACACACAGCAGTCCAGTATTGCATCCAGGAAGGAGATTTTCTTCTGCTGTTGTTTTCCCAACTGCAGATTTCTCATCCCCATCCTTTGTGAATTGCCATTCTCCTTCCATTTCTGCTGTACAGTTACTGGGTAAGAGCTCCCTGGTGGGTACTGTGCATTTGATATGCTCCTGCCAGAGCCACAGTTTGTGTTGTTATTTACTGGATTTCAACTTGTTCAAGTCATGCTTTTTCTCCAAATTTCCAGCTAATTTTGAATTCTCATCTAGGCCTCCCAGGTGCTTGACATTCAGCACTACCTTCATATTTTAGAAAAACATTCCCTGGGCCACTGCTTGAGTCAGTAAATGAAAATGCTGAATAGAATCACCTTTATGCCTGATCCAGGAAGACCCTGCTCAAAATCTCCTCCTTGTGTGACTGAAAACTGTCTGCAGTGACTCCAGCTGTATTTTATTAAATTGTTCCTAAATTCACGTTCTCATATTTCCTTAATTTAAGAGAATTGGTAAAATGTCAGATGGGACTATTTCAAATGTTTGGCCTAAATCATGGCACATTTCAGCTGCCCAAGAGGGAATCTCAGTTGAACATTACTCTGGTTAGGGCAATTTATTTTTGACAAATTCATCTTCTCTTCCTATTCCTCTGTTCTCCTCTGGCTTTGTATCAGCTGTTTGTTTAACAGTTTATTCTGGGACTTTTCCAAGACTCAGAGTTGGGCTCCTGGTGTTCAAATCCTGCTTTTTAAAGGGAGATATTGTGCCTGCTGGTTTCTGCCCCATAATGTATTTCCTAGCCCAGGGTGTCTGGGAAGAGCATCCCAACTCCTTCCTCTGCTCACCTCCCACGGGATTGTCCTCTGCTTGTGCTGACTCCATCTCCTCTGTCCCACCTAAACCGTCTCTAGATGGTTTTTTTCTGCTCCACCCCTTGGTTTGATTAACTGCTAATTACAGTCAGTCAGCTGATGAGGAGGAATCTTTTTTTTGTGAATGCAGCATTGGCCTTTCCCAAGTCATCCCTTGATTCCCCTCCTTCCTCTTTCTTCTCCTGATGTGTTTACAGATCCTCCTGCTGGCGTCCCACCCTTGTTCCCTGAAACTCATTCAGGCCTTCCTCTGAGGTTTCACAATGGGGCAGTTTTTGATGTAAATGCATAATGAGCTCCCACAGTTCCCACCTTTTTCACTCCTGTGTGTGCCAGCGGGGCCACTGGGGTTGGGCTCAGTGTTCATGTTTTCTGCCTTCTTCCTGGCAGGATAAACCACTCGGTGTCTTTAGGGCTTTTCCCTAAAAATGTTGGCTGTGCTGGCTCTCCTTCTCCCTCAGGAGGTATCCACAGCTTCCCCAAGTGTGCCAAAATCACCTGATTTGGGTCCAGCATCCCTCTGCCCCTGCTCTTGCATTTCCCTGTTTGTGAGAAAGATTAATTCTGCCACTTTGTGATTGCTGTCCCCAAAATCACTGTCCTTTCCATTCCCAGCTGGCCGCTCATGGTCAGAACCTGATGAAAGTACTGTTTGTCCATCTGAGCTGAAATGTTGTCCCCAGCATCCTAGGGATTCACTGGACTAGAATTCTGTCTCGTTTCCTGTTATGGGTAATTAAAATAAATTTCAAAAGTCCCTCAGTTTCACTGTTGTTGGTAACTGGAGAAACCTCTCGTACATCCTCCTCCTCAGCTCTCCTGCCATGGCCACATCCCAGGCCCTGCTGTGTGCTCTTCTCGGACTGCCTTCCTTTCCTCTGCTCTTCCCAGATTTTCTCCTTAAGGACAGAAATAGGTTTCTGTGCTATGCATTCTCTGTGCATTGTGTCATCACTGTGACAGTGTCTTAAGAATTCACCGTGTATTTATTTGTCTCCTGGACTCCTGAGGGAGGTTGATAATCACTGCATTGCCCTTTTCCCTTTGTTGGGTCACCCTTAGACCAGCACTGTAATTTCTCCAAGAAAACTGGATCTTTTCCCATCTCCTGTAATTAGAGACCTCTGCCCAGATGGGGAATTCTCAGCTGTGAAAATTCAACCACCAAAATCTTCATTCCCAGCCAGAATTGGCTGCCTTTTCTCTCATTGCTCATCCCAGTGACCACACAGTTTGAAGAATAAGGTGTTTAGGGGTAAGGATCATGTTTTGGTGTCCCAGTTTTGGTGTCCCACAGGCATCCAAGCCTAAGCACTGAACCCTCTTCTTTTCCACTGCCACCCAGGGAGCCCCAAGCCCCTCCAAACCCCACAGGCACCAGGGGCTGGGGCTCACAGGTCTCCACCCAAACCAGAAGTTAAGCATTGCAAACAGGAGACTCACTGTGTAGTAGAGGGGTATTTAAAATGAAAGTTGGATTCTGACATTGGCCTCAGACTGTTCAGTGGAGTATTATAATTAACACTGAGATGTCTCTGCAAACATTGCTGGCTGTAGCAAGAGACTCGAGCATCCTTTCTCTGGTCTTATTCTGCAATGCCAGTTTATTTACTGTACATTTCAAAATAGAGCCCTTCCCCCCTCCCCATTTTGTGTGGAACAAACAATGCTATGTCTCTCCTGCCACTGCAGTATTAGAAAAAAACTGGGTCATGCATATAATTCTGCAGAGGGAAACAAAAGGCCATTCTGCCCCTCTTGGATTTCGTATTTATGGATGCTGTGGCACATTATGGTAATTCTCACTCGAATCCAGCACATAATTAATAGCTAATAATTAGGCTGTGGCATTTTTACTTGCAGATACAGGCAGAGATTCATGACACAGTGGACAAGACAGTAAAATATGACTGACACATAAAACTGCTTGCGGACTTTCCAAGGCACCAGGTTCCCATCTCTGCTTTGCCTTCTGGCTTTTCACACACTTGTGCGTGAAAAAAACACTCTCATTTTGGTTGTTGATAACAAATCCTTTCCTCTGTTTGTATTCTGTCCAATTTAAACAATGAAAAAAATTTACACCATGTCTGCATGCAAGGCTGGAAGGTTGGTGGATTTATTAGCAGTGTGATGTTGACATTTGTTCTGGACTCATAGAGGGGTAATTCCAGGAAGGCAGTAAATTGAGGGGACACAAGAATATGCTCACATACATTTGTTTGTGGAATGTACATGTCAATTTTATAAATGCTCTTGCACAAAGTGGAAAAACCAGCTTTGGCTTGATGAACAGCTTGAAATCACCAGAAGTGAAATCTAGTGTAAATATATTGATTTCTGGTACATTTTAGTGTTTCTTTGTTCTCTTCTGTGCATTTAGCCAAGTATTGTCTCTTATATATGCACCCAGTGACTCGTTGCAGTAAGAGCAACCTCAGGCTGAAGAGACAAAAATAAAATAAATAAAACCCCCCTAGAAAACTGTTTCCATGGCTGTGAGTGGGAACAGAAGTGTTGCTGTGTTGCTGAGGTCAGGATGTGATATAACCACTCCCCTGCCAGCAAGGCTGAAGCAAAGAAGGTGATGAAGCAAAAATCACTCCCATTATCACTGGGGGATTATCAGACATAATCCTGCAGGGTGAGATGAGGTCTCAGGGAATAAACATTGTCCTCTAAGTGTGTCCATCTCTGCACACTGCTGCTCCTCCCTGGCAAATCTGGGGTAACATATGGCCCAGGAAATCAAAGCTACAGACCCCCCTCTAACTTCTCCAGGCTAACACACAGCTCTGCATCATTGCACATCACCTAAACACTGAATATCTGCTGCACCTTTTTGTTTGTGGGTTTAATTTTCAAATAACAGCCAGCGAAGGTTGTGGGTGTAGTGGGTTGATGCTGGCTGGATGCCAGGCACTCATCAAAGCCTCTCTCTTTCCCCTCTGCAGCTGGACAGTGGAGAGAAAATGTAACAAAGGGTTCATGGGTGGAGATAAGGACAGAGAGAGATCACTCACCACATACCATCACGGGCAAAACAGACTTGAATTAGAGATATTTGTTGAATTTATTAATAACAAAATCAGAGCAGAATAATGAGAAGTAAAATCAGACCTTAAAAATACCTTCCCCTCTCCTCTCCCTCTCTCCCAGCTCTGCCTCCTCCCCTAGCAGCTCAGGGAGACAGGGAATGGGGGTTATGGTCAGTTCATCACCCGTGGCTTCTCCCACTGCTCAGGGACAGGAGTCTCTCCCCTGCTGCACCCTGGGGTCCCTCCCATGGGAGACAGTTCTCCAGAAACTCCTCCAGCATGATTCCATCCTGTGGGCAATAGTTCTCCACAAACTGCTGCACTGTGGGTCACTCTTCCACAGGTGCAGTCCTTCAGGAACAGGCTGCTCCAGCCTGGGACCCCACAGAGTCACAAATCCTGCCAGGGAACCTGCTCCAGCATCGTCTTCTCTCTCCACAGGTCCCTGCCAGGACCCTGCTCCTGCACACGCTTCCCACAGGGTCACAGCCTCCTCCCAGGCATCCACCTGCTTCAGTGGGGAGCTCCTCCATGGGCTGCAGGTGGATCTCTGCTCCCTCATGGATCTCCATGGGCTGCAGGGACACAGCTGCCTCTCCATGGTCCTCGCTATGGGCTG
This sequence comes from Pycnonotus jocosus, assembly GCA_013400435.1. Classification (NCBI taxonomy): domain Eukaryota; kingdom Metazoa; phylum Chordata; class Aves; order Passeriformes; family Pycnonotidae; genus Pycnonotus; species Pycnonotus jocosus. The sequence continues at coordinate 36,011 of VWYP01023488.1, read as the reverse complement.
CAGGGGAATCCCAGCTCTGGTGCCTGGAGCAGCTCCTGCTCCTCCTCCACTGACCTTGGTGTCTGCAGAGCTGTTTCTCTCACATATTCTCACTCTGCTCTTCTCTGGCTGCAATTACACCTGCCCAATAACTTTTTTTCCCTTCTTTTTAAATATGTTATCAGTATTTCTAATTGGCCCAGCCTTGGCCAGCAGCAGGTCAATCCTGGAGATGCCAGGGATTGGCTTTACCTTGCTTTTACTGGATATGGGAGAAGCTTCTGGAAGCTTCCTGTAGCTCTCCTATGACCAAACCCTGGCCATGCAAACCCAGTACATGGATCTGCATGGCCCCATTACAGCATCTCCTGGCACTGCAGTGCCTCACCCAGGAAAGCCCAATGTGTGTTATTTATGTGATCACAGAAGGGTTGGAAGGGACCTTAAAGAACATCCAGTTCCAACCTCCTGCCATGGGCAGGGACACCTCTCACTGTCCCAGGTTGCTCCAAGCCCCATCCAGCCTGGCCTTGAACACTTCCAGGAGTGGGGCATCCACAACTTCTTTGGGCAATCTGTGTCAGTGCCTCTGGGCAACCTGTGCCTGTGAACACTGACACTCCAAAGAAGTGGTGTGACTCAAGGCACTGGAAGGACTTGTGGGATAATTAAAATCATCACTATTAGAGCTGATATTGCTCTACAGCAGCCCATTCAGAAAGATTTTAAGCAGCCCAAGCCCTGGCAAACAATCCCTTGTGAGTTTGCTCCTAGTGAGCTGGAAAGCAGTGGGACAGCACTGAGAGTGATGGCTGCAGAATTCCTGCTCCTGGATAACCATGACAAACACATCCAGCATCCCTGCTACCCCTTGTTACACATGGAGCTGGGGGATGCAGTCCCTTGGGATACCAGGGAGAGCAGGAGGTGTGTGGGGCTGGGGTGAGGAGCTGCAGGAATGGCCAGCCCCTGCACACCCTGCCCTGGAGGGGAGAGGGCAGCTTGGGTCTGCTGCTCTGATTAAACACACCTTACACCAGGGTCATGCTGGCACTGACACAGTTTACCACTTTAACCCTGGACTTTCTGGGCTTAGGGAAATTACTTGACATGCCCCATTCCTCACCTGCTGTCTGCCCAGTTCTTTCCTGCTGGTTTTGTTCCTATTGTAGCTGCTCCACTCCAGATAAAAAGAAAGAAAAATGTGAGTGGAAAAGAGGGAGGCTGAGGCATACACACATTTCATTTTTGTGGGCCTTTCACTGTATTTCATCTTTCATTTAACACACTGGTGACATTTATGTATTTCCCGAAATGCCACCTAGGACAGAAAACAAATTAAGAACAACTTGACATAAAGGGTGAGGTATCCTTCAAAGGGCTTGGCTGGAAATGTGCAGAGCAGCCTGCAGGCACAGACATCCCTCTGTGCTCAGCCATCCTTGGAACCTCTGGGTAGCAGTGGAGAGATGCTCCAGCTCCATGCAGCAGATCAAAGCAGCTCCTGCTCCTTGGTTTTGTCTTATGTGATCCAGCTGCCACTTGGAAGCAAAGCTTCTGTCTGGAAAGTAGGAATAATTTTTGCACAGAAGTGCTCTCTCAACTCCTCCAGCTGTGCTTGCACTCTGTGCTCTTCTTCCATTGCTTTAGTGACCTGCCCTTTCTAGGAAACTGCAGGCAGGCACAGAGGAGACCATCACAATAATAATATTAGTAATAATGGTGATGATGATGATGATGATGAAGGCAGCTAGTGCTGGGATGCAGATAGCTCCTGGTTCTGGGACACTCCCTGGGCCACGCACACCAAGGCAACAGCAACAGGCTGGTGAATTATTTTGCCTTTCTCACACAGGAGCTTTGGAGCTAATAACACCCATCCTTTACCAAGGAACTGCTGCTCAGAGCCTTAATTTGGGTGATGGATAGTCTCTGCCAGGAACAAAACACCTCTGCAGTTGTAGCTGACAAGTTTAGTATAGTCAGGTAGGACCACACTTCTTATCCTCTATATTGTATATCCCAGAATCACAGAGTATTTTGGGTTGGAAAGGACCTTACAGATCATCCAGTTCCAAACCCCTGCCATGGGCTGGGAGATCTTCCACTAGACCAGGTAGCTCCAAGTCCCATCCAGCCTCCAGAATGAACACTTCCAGGGTTGGGGCATCTGCAACCCCCCTGGGGAACCTCTTCCAGTGCCTCACCACCCTCACAGTAAAAATATCTTTCCTGTATATAACCTAAGTTTCCCCTCTTTCAGTTTGTAACCCAGAATGGTTTTAAACCTGCTGTGGCAGTTTGGGTGTGCAGCTTAGCCCATACAGACCATCATGAAGACCTTACCCCTCCCCCTGTGTGTGTCCTTCCCAGGGGAAGGGTGGGATGCTCCACACATCCCTGTGTCCCAGACCTGAGCACAGCCCTGGGGCTCTCCAGTTCCAGGCTCAAGACCAGCTCTGGGAAAATCCCTGGTATCTCCCTGGATCATCATGCCCAATGCCAGTCCCTGAGGGGAGCACAGAGGCTTCATTAGCTGATGTTTAGGGAAGGCTTTGGGCAGGAAAAGTGTATTCAGCGTAAAAAATGAATGAGCATCAGTAATGACAAAAATGTGTGTGATAGAGGGAGAGAAAGACAGTATCAGAGGACAGAATGCTCAGGGAGCTGGGAGCTGGCCCAGACAGAGCCACAGAATTCCTAGTGCCCAGGCAGAAGGCATGGCTGCAGCCCTGGCTGTTGGCACTGTGTCCTTCAGGGACCAGTGGCCCAGTGGCTTGCCCCACCTTGTCCTGGCACATGGAGCAATGGAATACTCAGCACTCTCCTGGGGAGCAGCAAGCAGGAGATTGTCCTTCCATCATCCCTTCATCCCAGTCCTCACACTTGTTGGGCTGAAAACCATGCAACCTCCCTTTCCTGTGAAATGGGTGGTCCAACAAATTTCTCTCATGTTTTCCTCCCCTCTCTCACTTTTCCTCCCCAGTGCCCAGTTTTACATCTCTAAGGCTACACTGAGCAATGACAGTCACACAACAGCACTGGACACCTTGCAATGGGAATACAATCCTCTGCCTATCCTGTTCATTGAGCAGATCTGCCTGTACAGGGTCTGTAACAAAACTACCAAGCATTCAGCAGGTCTCTTACAGGGAGCAGCCCTGGGAAACCAAACTCACTCTACCTCCCTCTTCTCCTAGGATTGATTGTCATCCTTGGTCCAAATCAGGAGGCTGCAATTTCCTTGACTACAGGGCTAGGTCAGCATGGAGACCTCACTAAAGGGAGATGAGCACAGTCTCTGGGCTTTCCTTGATTTTGTGGTGACATTGGCTCAGGCTTTGTGCTGAAGAGCTGGAGAAGGCACGGAAAGGAGGAGCTGAGAGCATGAATGCTGAGAGCTCAGCAATGACTGAGAGAAGGTGAATTTGCTGACTCACGTGGTTTCCCTGCTGCTCTCCAGGATCCATCCCACACTGCAAGGAACCTGCTAGCATCCCTGTCCATGGCTTTGCTCCCTGGAGCAGCTCCTGCTCCTCCCAGGCAGCTCAGCTCTTGGCCAGCAGAACAGAGGCTCTCTGCAACTCCAGTGAATTTCCCAAAGGCTTTGATGGGAAAGGACCTTATAACCCTTCTCTTCCCAGCCCTCTAGCAGAAAAACATCTTTGATCTCTGGTGTATTGCTACAATATCTCCCTTGTGATGTGGTTCTGTAAGAGGGAAGGAAATGTCCCTTGGTCCCATCCCCAGGTGAAGGTACAGCTCCCATGCTGGAAGTGCACTGTGCCTCGTGCTCGCGGGGAAATGAGGACACTTCCTCCTCCCTCCCTGAGGAGCACAGCTGAGCTGCTTGCAGGGAAAGTGCTGCCAAGCTCCCCAGATGAACCACATGTCACTTCCCACGTCCCTGGCGTAGCAGCTCTGACACTGAGTTAACAAGTGCTGCCAGCACGCCAGGAGCATTCCCCCTGCTGGATGTTTTTCCAAAGCAGATCCTAGCTCTGAGCCCATTTCACTGGTGACCCACTGCTGCTGCAGGGCAGGGAGGCAGGGCAAATTATAGGGGAACCAGAACAATTGTAGCAGGGACCAGGAGAACCTCTGGAGTGAGATTGATGTTCCACATTGCAGTGGGTGCCCGCAGCAATGGGATCTGCAGAAGGTTGGTGCTATAGGATCCAGGCAGGACTGAGTACAAAGTGCAGCAGGACACTCTGTGCTGTAATCTGAATTTCTGCTCAAAAGCAGCTTTCCCAATACCAGTGCTGGGTGCAGCCTTTCACAACTACAGCTTTCCCAGCCAGCCCACTCCAATCTAAAGGGGGAAAGAAAGGAAAAGCAATGAAAACTGTTTGATATTTCTCATTCAAGAGAAAGAGAAAGAAAGATTCAGAAGATGGATGTTTGCCACAGGGCTTCACAGACGTCTTCAAATTTCTTTTTTATGATAAATATCACATGTAACCTTTGGCAAATCAAAAACTTACACTCCATTAGATCATCTCATTTACTTTCTTGTTTGACACCGAATTATAAGATGTAACCAGCTCCTCCTGTTGAGTCCAACAGCTTGTGTTTGACTAAGGCACAGATTTCCCATCTGTTCTTCAGTCTCAGTCCTTTTTGCTGCAACATCACACTGAGAGCTGGTACAGATGATCCCCCTAAATCCTTCAAATCCTCTTCTAGACACAGTGAGTCCCCATTCTATAGGCACTGCCTGTGTTTCTTGTTGTCCTGTACATCCCACTGCATGGATCAATATTCATCCTACATTGCTGGAAGAGAGACAGGCCATGGTACAACTGCTCTGTCACTGATTACTGATTATCCCACCAGCCTTTCTGCAATCCCCAGCTCTTAACAGCAATTATATATTTTTTTTCCCCTCAGACTAGTGGCAGAGTTGATCAGTTCTGGAATTAGCAGCTCTGTCTCCAGTTTCCCATTAACCAAACAGAAAATTTTATTTTGCCTGGAGCCATCTGCACCATTTCAGACTAACTGGGAGTTGCACTGGTTATTCCTTTCAGTAGATCTGGATCATCCTACACCCTGTAAGGCTCTGACACAGCTACTGCTCTACAGCAGCCCCATCCACAGGAAGACCTCAAGAGCCCATCTTTAATAGAAGAAGGGGAGGAAGCTGGTGAAGTGATGACATAGAAGGATATGGAAAGTCTTGGATTTTGGCTTAGTTTAAGACTTTGTCCTCTTGTTTCTTGCTCTTTTGGAAAACTGGCACAGTGTTCCCTAAAACCAGCACAGTGGTGCCTCCAAGTCTCAGCTACTGGAGGCACAACAGAGAGGAGGTAAGAGAGGGCTGACGATGCCAGAGCTGACTGGGAAGCCCCATTTCCTTGAAATTATGCTGGGATTTGCAGAGTTATTTTCATGTGGGATTAGAAGGGAGCCTCAAACAACATTAAAGAAACCAAAATCCTGCAGTTTTGTTTTGGAAACACAGACATTTTTTGAAAGCAAATCTGGCTTCCAAGATACCTGGCAGCTTTTGGATCAAAATAAGAGAATTCCCTGGGGTCTCAGGGCTGCTCAGGGGATGAGCAGCTGCCAGGAGAGACCAGGGCAGACACCTCTGTTTAGTACAACAGGGACATGGAGACTTTTTATTGATTGCTGCGTATGTTATTTTATTATAGAGATCCTCAGAATCTGACATGAGATTTTGCAGAAGGACAGTGGTAGAGGTTTTGAGAGGGGAAGGAGGACTAGTAGGAAAGGGAATAACCAATTTCATATCCTTCAGTGCATTTAGCCAGGCCCACCTGGAATTATCATGATGCCAGCAGAGCACATGGGTGCAGACAAGGCTGGGAATGAGACTGGTATGGATGAACAAACATTTTGTCCCAATGTGTTTTTCTCCTTTTGTTCCTGCACTCATGGGCAGCCAGCCTGCCCCACAGAAATGCTCTGTAATATTTACGATGTATAAATTCGTGTATTTTAATCTGTGTGATGTATAAATTAATGTATTAAGCATATCCAACTGTGATATATGCTATGGGTAAATTCGTGTATCAAAATATATTGTATGTATAACCTGAACATCGTGTTGCAAGCTCTGACTTCCAAAAATTGTAAAAGGCTTATCTGGCTGCCAAAACTCATATCCATTTGTAAAAGTCTTCAGAATAATAGCAGGGCAGAACCACCATTTGCAACAGAAAAGATGTGGCTGACAGGAGATGGCCCAAGTCGTCAAGACATCAACACCTGATACCAATCAAGGAGGGAGGACCTGGAGATGGAGGGAGATTCAGCATTTCAATGGAAAATTCCAGGAACCTGATTCAGATGCCAAACTCCTCCAGGAAATCCTTTCAGAACCAAACAGTAAAAGAAAAGGATGGCATTAATATGCCCTCTGGACAGAGACACACAATGAACTTGCCCCAGGGCAGAAAAACTGTATAAAAATCAGATCCTGGAACCTGGAGTTTGTGGATGGGGAAGGCCAGCTAGCTTGAGACTGTCCCCCTGCCCACCCAACACCGGTGTTGCTTGTCTTTATTGTGGCTATTTCAAATTGGTTTTGGGAATTGTAAAATAAATTGCTTGATACTAACTGATCCATTGTTTCTGATCCATTTATAACACTCCCACTTCTCTCCCCTTGCTGCTGAGGGTCTCCGAGACATGTCAGGTTCCAATCATCCAACATAACAGGAGCTGTTGTGAGCACAACCCCAAAATCTGCTACCCCTCCTTCTGCTCCTCCACCCCATGGGCCCTCCTTGTGCACAACCCAGGGTATCCCAATGCTAATTTGAGGCTGGGGGCTACTGCCAGCAGTAAATGTGACTGGTTCAGCAGGGAGAGTTCTGCTGCTGAGAAAGCAGCTCCACATCAGCTTCTCCATATCAGAACTTAAAATCAGCCATGCACAGCTGTGCTGGTGCTGCTCAGCAGTGAAGGAGCTGATGCATTCCCCGCTGTGGATGTGAAGATTATACTCAAGGAGGGAAATGTTTTAAGGAAAGCGGAGGCTCAGCAGAGCTTTTGATTACAGATTTCAGTCCTTGAGTGATAACACAGTGAGGGTCCCGAAATAAATTGACACATGGAGGTTTTTAGACACAGGCTATTATCCTTCAGGGCTGATTTGAAACAAATCTTGGGGGCTAATTCTAAAAGACTGAACACATTGCACATCAGGGCACAGCAGGCATTAACACGTTAAAGCCTAGTCATCAAACACACCTTTCACTCATAAGCACCCGAGAACTTTGCCATTTAGCAGTCAGCCCAGCCCAGGATGCTTTTGAGATGCCTTTGTATGCCAGCCCAGGGGCTAGGACAGAGACCAAAGCTCCTTTTCATTGCTGTGAGTCATGAAGGCATCCTTGGGCAACAGATCCTCCAAAGATTTTAGTGTTCTTCAGGCTGGCCCTTTACAAGCTATCAAGCATCTTCCTTGTGCAATCTTTACCCTGTCCTATCCTGCCCAAGCTAGATGAGTAATGATAAAACCCAGCAGGAGGCCAGACCCTATTTGCTTGGATTTTCAACAAGACTGAGCCTGGGGAGAAGGGCCCCAGCACAGGTTCTGCCCACGGTGTCAGTTTGGAGCCTGCCAAGGCAAAGGAAAAGCAGTGGTTTGCTGCTCAGCTCAGTAGGAAGGAGATGGGCACCAGGAAAAGGGGAAAGGAGTGGCTGGAGGGCACATGGAGATGGAAGGAGAGAGAGACACTGCTGTTCAGGCTACTGGCCACTGAAGCACTGCTCTCACACTGTGCAGGGCTGTTCTGGTTTGGGTTCTGGGGTTGCTGAGCCCTTATTCCTCCTATACAGCCTGATCCAATGGCAGGAGAACGTCTCCTTCCCTGTGCTCAGTGGTGAAGAAATGAGGCATGGAAAGGCTGAGGATCTCAGGGAGCAACAGCTCAGGCAACCCCAGCAGCACAGATTGCTCATAGCTTGGGCAGCCCTTTGGGAACTGTAGGGCTGCTCCAGAGATCTTGGGGCCTTTTGCAAACTTCATGGCAAGAGCAGAAATGTGAGCAGTCACTGAAGTCCCCCGGGGATGGCTGCTGTGGGTGGCTTCCCCAAACGACAACTGCATTCAGGGGGTGGAATTCCTGGGATGCATCCCAGAGTCTGGGGCTCTTGTGACACACCAGCTGCCCAATCCAGCCATGGTGCCTGGCACTGTTCCTGTGCCACCCTGTTGTGACCATCTGCCAAAGCAGAGCAGGTGGGACAGCAGGGTGGGCACCTGGTGCCTTTCTTGTTGTAGTTCACAGCTCCACATTTCCACCAAACTGGTCCATGAAGTGGTCTGCACTAAGGTGCCTGAACCACAGTCCTGCCCAGGCACGGTGTGGACACAGGCTCTGCACAGTCAGATCTGCTGGGGAGCTGCAGCTCCAGGGAGGATGTGGGACTGAGTTGAAAAGCAGGGCAGTGACTCTGTAGATGGATGTAGCTATTTTTATAGTGCATGTGAGCTGGAGCTCTTTACATTTCCCTTCCAAATGGTGCCCTGCAGTGCCCAGGGGACATCCCCCAGAGAAGCTGACCCTGCTGAATGTAGGGCTCTGGTGGGCAGGTGGGAATAGGCCCAGCATGGTTTGTTCTGTGTGCTGGGCAGGCTGTGCCAGCTTCCCTGAAGGAATGGCTTTCAGCCACTGTCTATCCAAATGAGCATGCTCTTGCCTTGATTTGTCTGGAATTTTTCAAGGGAGCCAAAGCTCAGCATTGCTGAGAGAGAACATTGTAATTTCCATTTTGAGACATCATCACTTTCAGTTTTGTCTTATTTGCCTCTTCTTTGCCTTTCCCCTGACCTTGAGGTTGCATGTTATGATAAGGCTGCATCCATACTGTTACACTTTTACCTTTTAAAGGAATGTGTGCATCCAGTTTGCTGCTGGAGATGGCTCCTGTGTTGGGTTAAGTCCTGAATCCACCCCAGAAATTGCTTGAGGAGAGCTGTGGCCAAATTTATGTCTAGGGCTGTCCCACCAAGATGAGTGTGCAGACAACTGGGCACCAGTGCCTGTACATTGCATTCACACAGATGGGGCCTTTGTGTCCCTCTTTGGGACCAGGCACACTGCCACCATGCCAGGATCTTCTCTGGCAGCTCAGGGTCAAGGATTTGCCTTTGTGGAAATTCAAGTGGGAAAGTTTCTCACTTTCACTTCTCCATGGCTTTTATCTTCATAAATGAAAACACTCAGACATAGAGGAAATAAATAGAAAAGTGGAGGTGGTGGGAGGAAAGGCAGCAGTGTTGAAAAGAAACAACAAAACATTGATAAGAGGGTTGTAGTATCAGTTTAAAATGAGGTTCCAGCTGAGAAATGCTCTGCACAGGCAGAAAAATGAGTGTCCCTTGGGCATGGAAGGGCTTTGAAGGGGTTCAGCATGGATAAAGGGGGTCTCTTCAGCCCAGATCCAATGATATGACCAAGCCTCCCTTTCACAGGCAACCTCCTTCAAGTCAGCTTCAATCCCCTGAGGAAATTTTTTCTGTGCCTCTTCAGTGTAGAAATGGTGCCATCCCCTGCCTAAGCAACTTCAGAGACATTTTTTAATCATACCCTGTATGGTGGGGGAGAGAACAAAAAACATGGTTACAGTGTAGTACCAGATTCCTGAAGGGCAAAGGGGTCGAGGAAGGCTGGTCATTCTTCAGGAAGGAAATCCTAAAAGCTGTCCCCATGTGATGGAAGGTGAGCTGCTGGAGAAGACTGGCCTGGCTGAAAAGATAACTTTGGCTGGAACTCAGGGGGGAAAAAAAGAGTTTACCAGCTTTGGAAGAAGGGGCAGGGAACCCAGGAGGACTACAAGCATGTTGTGAGTTATGCAGGGAGAAAATAAGGGCCAAAGCCCAATTAGAAATTAATCTGGCTACTGCTGTAATAGACAAGACAAAACGTTTGTATAAATATATTCACAACAAAAAGAAGGCTAAGGAGAATCTATGTCCTTTATTGGATGTAGGGCACATGTAGTGACAAAGGCTGAAGTACTTAATGCATTCTTTACCTCAATTTTTAAGTTGTTTAAGACCAGTTGTTCTTCAGACCAGCCATGACCCTGAGCTGGAAAACAGAGATGAGGGGCAGAATGAAGCCCCCCAAACGTAAGGGAAAATGGTCAGTGATCTGCTACACCACTTAGACAAACAAGAGTCTATGGGGCTGGATGGGATCTTTACCCCTGGAGGTATATAAAATACCTGTAGATGTAGTGCTTGGAGACATGGTTTAGTGCTGGGCTTGGCAGTGCTGGGTTAAAGGCTGGACTTGATGACCTTAAGGGTTTTTTCCAACCTAAATGATTCTATGATCCAAATTTTAGAGAACAAGCTCACTTTTGTTTAGATGAAAGGTAAAGCTGCAGCCCCTTTTGCCAACCTGGATGCTACTGTGTAGGTAAAAATCTGTTTACATGGTTTAAACTACCCAGGCATTTGCCAGCCTTGACAAATCTTCCTGATATCTCCATAGCAATCTGCTCTATCTGGAAAGGATGCCCTTTTCCCTGACTGTTCCAAGCCTGTGCTCTTCCATAAGAGTGCTTTTGGCTTGCATGCCCAACCTAAATATGTTCTCTATGAAACACAATTTTTGACTCTGCGTGGTCACAGGAGACAAACGCCAGTAAATTGAGTTGCCAGATAGGAAAAAAAAGTCAAGCAGATTGGACTCCAGAGGCTTCCAGCATTAGGCATGGGAAGAGATGATAGAAGCCTCTGTTCTGGGCTGTATTTTCTCTGGCGGGTGGCAGCTGCTGCCTTAACCTGCTCAGTGCCTGAGTGCACCATGGCCAGCTGCCGTGTCTCCAGCGCTCCCGGGGATGCGATGCCGCGGGTGGAAATGCAGCTGAGGTGCCTGGGGTGCTGCAGACAGGAGGGGCAGGGCTGGAGGTGCCTGGGATGCTGCAGGCAGCAGGGCAGGGCTGGATGTGCTTGGGGTGCTGCAGGCAGGAGGGGCAGCGCTGGATGTGCCTGGGGTGCTGCAGGCAGGAGGGCAGGATTGGAGTGCCTGGGGTGCTGCAGGCAGCAGGGCAGCGCTGCCAGAGTTGCTGTGCTGCCGTACCCACCCAGCGAGTGCCATCAGAGCTCAGCTGAGGATGTGGAGCAAAGCTGAGATGGGCAGTGATGGAATGACTCTGCCCATCCTGGGCTGGACCTCCGGAGCCAGCAGGATGGGATGGGCATCAGTTAAAGAAGAATAAGGTCAGGTTGGGAAAGATGCCAAGGAGAACAGTGGTTAGACAAAACCCGTGGGTTTTTGCAGGTTTTGGGGCACCTCAAAATTTCCCCAGGCGGAAAACAGGAACTGCGGCAGCGCCCACAGCCTCCCGCCCATCCTGAGCCCCAGCTAACCACAGCTGAGTGGTTAACCCGGCAGCACCAGGGCTTGCAGAGCCATCTACTGACAGAGGGATGCAGCACAAGGAGGGATTTTATTTACTTTTTTTCTCTCATAGCTTTTTTTCAACTTTGTCCATGCAGTTGAGGGATTTTTTGCAATACAGCCCCTGGGCAGTACAGACAGTGTCGTCTGGCTCATGCACACAACTCAGCACAGGAATTGTTTTACTCTGCCAGCCTGATACCTGCTCTTTTCTATAAGAAATGTCCCAACATTTCTCCATCTTTAGCTATGGATCTGTCGTGCAAGACAAAGAAGGAAGAAATGAAACGTTTTTTGAAGTATCCTTGGAAGCCAGGAAACAGATCCTTCCCTCCTCAAACTGGAGCTCTGCTTGGAATCACAGCACTGTGAAATAATACAGAATGGGAACACAGGCCTGGAAGTTGCTGGAGGATGCAGCATAATCCAGAGCAAGAGGGGCAGGCTGAACAGAGCTGTGCTGAGGCCACAGGGCTGCAGTCCCCGAGTTACCAATGAGGCAGGGGCACATCTGCTCTGACAAAGTTTCTTTCCATGCCTTTTCTCGGGGCAGTTTTTTTATCTGCTGTAAATGTACACAAGACCCAGCACTTTTATTTTGCATCAGGTCATACAGCTCGCTGCCTTCTCTCCGACAGCAGCAGAAACAAACCTCTTCTGCCTGACCTAAGTCTGCGAAACAGATTGTGTGTTCATTCCATGACAATACACACTTCTTTATTTGTGTGCAAACAGCAGGCTTCAGAAAGAGCATGATTCTCCTTTGCTAAGTGCTCTGTGCCTTTGGGGTAGAGATGCACCTTTCCTTTAAAGCTATAAACAGATTCTTGGGTTTGCAGGGTGGATGCTTCACAGAAAGCAGAGCTTACAGCCGGCTAGAAAGAGCTTTTGTAGCAAAATGTGGATGTTAGGATGGAGTTTGAGAGGACCATAGAATGGTTTGGGTTGGCAGGAATCTTTAAAAATCACTTTATTCCAACCTCCCTACCACAAAATTTCTCATTAGATCAGGATGCTCAAAATCCCATCCAAGCTGGCCTTAGGGTGACTGTCGCTCTCATGGCTGCTGTAGTTGCTGCTCATCTTGTCCCAGATGAGTGCTCATCTCCTCTCTGCTCCCACCCTGGCTCACAATGTTGGTTCCAGGCATCTAAGAGCCTCTTTTCCAGCAGGAGCTGGGCTTGCTTTTGCAGTTTGGAGAACCCCTGGGGATTCAGTTTGTGATACTTTGGCAAAGGTGAAATGAAATCACAAATAAAGATGAAAAAATAGAGTAGCCAGGCTCAGAAAGCCATGATAGCCACTCCACTAGGAAAAACGGGGAGGGGGGTGTGGGGAGAAGAAAGCTATTAAAAAGAAGGTAGAAGCGAAAAGCTTTTAAAAGGAAGGTGGGAGAGTTGAGTCTTTGTGCTATTTTTGGCTTGCCCAGAGTGGTATAGGCTGGAAGATTGCTGCTGCTGCCTTATTAGAATATGCAGAAAAGGTGAAACTGGATCATGATACTCCTGACACAAAGACTCTCCCCATGCACATGGCTGGCCTCTTTTCCCTGAGCCTGGCTTTCATGCTGGCATATCTACACTTCTGTGGGCAGGGGCTGATATGCACTGAACAAATATTTCAGTTCTGTGTGTGCACAGAATACTGATAGGAATGGGCAGGTGCTATGCATCACATAAATAACAAATGTTCATTCTCTCCAAAAAAACCAACCATGTGTGAAATAGCATGTTACATACTCCAAAAAAGAGCCTTAATTTTGCCCATTATATTGAAATCCACCTTCATTGTGTGTCATCAGTGCATTTCAAAACCAAAGTGTGAAAAATGCCCTTTATGTATTTGTTGCTTACTTATAACATTTTATTTGATTGATTTTAAGGATTTTTTTATGACCGCAAAGCAAGCCTGGGCTGAAACATGGTATCTCTGGAGTATTTTCATTAAGGCAGCTATCTCTGGGGTGCTTTATTTGCCTGACTGATGTCTGTGTTTTGCACTACATTCCCTGTAAAGTTTTATTGTCTTATCTGGTGTTACATTAAAGAAAAGTCAGAGGCATTCTCCAGTGCCATCTAACAACAGTGTGACAGTGCTGTTCTCAGCCTGCAGCCAGTGCAAGACACCCAAAGGGACACGATGCTGCAGGTGGACAGGTGCCCTTCCTTGCTGGATGATGAGAACAGTCCTTCATTCCCTTCCAGGAAGGTCTGCATGGCTTAGGAGGAGATGGAGCTGGTAACAAATAAGGAGAATATTGGAGAAGAAAAGTAAATAAGAAAAGTATTGGAAGAAAATAAGAAAAGTATTGGAGCAAATCAGACTGCATAGAATCATTTAGGTTGGAAAGGACCCTTGAGATTTAATCCAACCATTGACCTAACACACCAAGCCCACTACTGAATCATGTCCCTGAGTGCCATGTTCTACATATCCTTTGAATACCTCTGGGAATGGTGGCTCCACTGCTTCCGTCTCTAAGCTGGGTCAGTCATCTTCATCTACTTTGCACCAGCTTGGTCTGAATTGTGAATACAGACTTGTTTTCTGTTTTCACTTGACATCTTTCCCAGAACTGCTGCATGTCAAAGGCATCAGGTGACAAACACTTGGCAGGGTCACCTGCTTCCCTCCAGCCCTGCTGAGACCGTCATGCACTCCCAGGAAAACATCTCAGGAAAACATCTCTGAAAAATTCCCGGAGAGCCTTGGAGGCTGGGTCACCATAGGCTGCTGTGACATTTGCAGCCTCCTGTCTCTCCTTTGTCCCTGACAGAGTGCAGTGGAGAGAGAGCACCAAGATCACATGAAGGTAGCATTGGTCAGTGTGGGAAACACAGGACATTTCTTCAAACAACTTCCTACACATTTGTTCACAGCCAGGCCAGCTGAGCTTTCATCTTAGATCCATCTGGACAGGAAGCTCTCAGCTTTCCTGGTGAATTTCACTCAGTTTGCCTTGATTAGGCCACAGCACTTCAAGACAACAATCAATAAGATCAGATTCCTTTTGGCCTGCCCCACACAAATCAGCTGGCAATAGCCTTCATAGAGCTGTGCATGTGGGCCTTGACCAAACTGGACAGCTCTGCATGGTGGGATAACTGAGGTTTGCAGTGCCAGCTTGAGGCAGGTGGGTGTTGATAACACACAGGTACATCATATGTGTAAAATCATCAAATCAGGTTGGAAAAGATCTTTAAAATCATTAAGCCCAACCTTTAATCCAGGGGTTGAGGGAGGAACCTGCTGCCTGTGGCTTCAGCAGGAGGACCATGGGGTGGTAAAGATGGTCTCTCCTTATCTCTGAGGGTATCTTGCATGGCCAGAGTGTTTGTGGGCAGCCCACAATGTTCACCCAACCAAAAGGGCTCAGCTGTGGGACTGGCAGTGCAGAGCTCAAGCAGAAATCAGCTGTGGGGATGCTCTCCTGCTTGGTTCATGGTATTGACAGGCACAGGGAGGATGAAAAAGGTGAAGGCTTCTTGTGACTACCTCTCCTCCATGCTCAGGAGTTACAGTGAACCTTAGTGTAATAAATACAACTCCTTTGACATTTCAAATAATTTTTTTTCAGGCAGCTCCTCCAACTAAAATCCTTTCTGAATGAGTGCCATGACCAAGACACCATGAAAAAATATGGAGGTTTTTTTGCCAAATGCTCCCTTTCTCAGGGGACTTCTTGTGAGATCTTGAGTTTGACCTGGTTTTGGACGTGTTTTTTGAAGTAATGTGACATCATCTTAGACAATGAGCAGACTGAACTTTGTGGACCAACCCTCCTGCTGGATGTGGAGAAATGGCCAAGTGCCCTCTTAAATGGGGTTGTGATCACATGGAAAGAATTTTTGGCATAAGGCTAACTCTGTGCCTCTAGTTTTGCTTGGAGAGCTTTCCCAATATTTACACCTAGGAAAGGATGCACAGAGAGAAACATGGCCCTCTAGAGAGCAATGCTGGAAGGCAAATTATTCATGCATTTACTTAATACAGGATCTTTCCTACTTTAGAGTAACTTTAATATTCCTACAAGAAATTTCCCATTAAAAACATCAGGTTCTGTAAAAACTCTGTGGTTAATTAAGGGTTGTGCATGCCAGCATTAATTATACTTTGTTAGACTATAGTTAAAAAAGGTTTAATTTCAAAAATTATGTAATTAGTGCAATTTAATCTTTGGTATGGTTTTATTAAATCATTATGAATAGGAAAAGTATTTTAAAATTAAAAAAGAATAATATTTTTAATGCTCTTTTGAGGTTCATTGGCTTCCAGTTTTACTTGACTCTGTTATACCAGAACATATGTTAGAAAGAAGATTTCAAAATTCCATAAACTTGCAAAAGTTAATTTCTATGTATGATGTAAACTTTACCACCAGCTGTCACCTTCTGCACCGCTGGCATATATAGATGATATGAATAATAGCTGGGTTTTTTTAATATCATCTAATCACTAAACCAAGAATTTTACCAGTGTGTTATTCTATATGACAGGACTATCAAATAAATGTCAGAAGAATAACCTATGCAGACTTTTTGCAAAATATAGCAGATATTTGATAAAACAGATATTTGGTAAAAAAACTCATATGAAGAATGTGTCTTGTGAAATTTCACTTTGGTCACTGAGGAAAAACTAGGACAAGGTTTTATAACTTTTTAAAAAATTATTTTCTTGAAATAATTGTCTCCTTTTTTACATTATACAATAAAATCATGATTTCAAGTGTGCTGCTGAACTGAACCCAAATACACACCTGCCAACAGCTCCTACTGGAACACAGGGGGCTGAAGAGCTACTTTAATGTGAACACTGAGTAGGTTTTTTTCCTATGGTCACACAGAGTTAATTCATCTTTTACTAGTTCTGCTTTCTTCAGCACATCATACGTTAGTTGTATAATTCCCCATGAACTTTTCTCCAGGACAGAGAATGGCTTTCCAGAAATATAGGTCTAGCATGGCTCTTCACACCTCCAAACTTCACCTTTCTGCATCTGCCTAAATTAGATCAGCTTTATTCTTCCCCTCTAGCAACTTTCTCATACAGGTTTTTTCCTTTGTTTGCTGACAACTCAGTTTATTCTGAAAGAGACATGTCCATTCATGGCCTCTCCCTGAATTCATACAGAACATATAAAACTTTAGTGTATTTCAGAGCCAGCTGGTATGAAGACAAAGCCCAAGATCTGCTGAAAAGACTGCTCTGTGCTTCATGAACATCTTATGCAGACATGGGGCATGCAGAGAAAGAGAGCACAGACACCTTGTATAAAATAGAAAAGTGGTGATTGAATAGTTCAGAATTCAAAGACTGCTCAGATCAGAACTCTTGCTAAAGCTGAAGCTCAGCAATCCTGTAAACTCTGAGTGTTGTACACCCTGGATGAGCATCATGTAGGGATATGGCTTCTGCCAGAAAGGGGGGACAGTCCCAGAGACAGCTTTGACATCCTGAGCCTCACTGAGTGGCTGCAGCTGGAAATCACAGCTCAGCTACTCTCATCAGACACCTTGGAGCACAAGTGGAGAAGAAGCTGGGCAATGGAGCTTGGGCATGGGGAGCCCAAAGTTCTCTTGCTCCTTCTGCATCATTTCCCTGGCTCAGGAGGTTCTCAGTGTCAGCATGAGGAAATACTCCTTCCTCTCTGGGGTGAATTTGAGGAGGGGCTGCATGGTGGGAATGGATCAAGCTTTGCCTGTGATTAACAGAACTCCAGGCTTGGAAAATGCTAAAAATTTTATGTTCTGGGTCATATTTGATTCTGAAAAGCACAGGGATTCATTCCTGCCAGGTGATGAAAACTTGGCAGTTAAACGGTTATCATGGACATGTTCCATGACAAACAAAATGTTCCATGACAAACCTGCCAAGCAGGTGAGAAATGACCCCGGGTTAGCAGTGAATCCTGCAAGCAGAGATGAGGAATTACTTTTCTTGGCTCAGCCCACTCAGAGGTGCTGCAGACCCAGGAACAGAGCAGTTCACCCCCAAGCAGAGACAGACCACGTGCAGAGACCCAGCACCACAAGTTACTAGCTATTTTCTTATAAAATAGAATTTTGTTGTTGTTGTTGTTGTTGTTGGTTTTAGTTTTTGTTTGTTTGGTTGGTTTGTTTTTTCTTTTTGTGAAACATTAGAATACTCACACTTTGTCTTTTCTCGTATTTAGTAATGGTGCATCCAAAAAGGAAAGGAGGTGTCAGCTGATGTTCTTTAGCTCAAACAATATATTTCTTGTAAAACTTCACAAGCAATTCATATCTGATTAAAGCTGGGCAAAACACTTTTTTCCTCTAACTTCAGACCTGCATTTCTGTTATGCTTCTCATGAAGGAAAATGTTTGTTGTGAACAATAAAAGGAAAGTCCCACTTTCCTGTGAATAGCTGTAACATCAAACCTCAGGCTTTTATATAATGGGTTCCTATTCTCTCCCTGGACCAAAGGGCAGCCTAAGTGAAACATTCCCAAGAGGAGATGTGGAAAAAAATCCCCTAGAAACAATAAAAGATTTTCCAAGCAACCAAACACTCAGATTTTGTCTAGTGCCAAGTTTCTCTGCTTTGCTTTTTACCTGACTGTCTGCCAACAAATGCACAGATTATCCCAGAGCAAGACACAGGATCCTTTTCCCTGCAGCACAACTTTCACAGGGAAAGTGGAGACCAAGCTGATGGAAAAATAAAAAGAAGTAGAATTGCTTTGTAAAAAGCAAGAGGACAAAGATGTGCAATACAGATGTGAAAGAGATGGATGACTCATTGACTAAAAGCAAAGATGCAGCCATTTTTACCACCATGTAAAGATTAATTAAATCATGTTCTGAATGGGGGCACTGATGGGGATTTCCTCTGTGCCTCTTCAACTCACTGTATCATTCTGTCATTTTCTTCCAGGGAGGAAGAAAGAACTTTACCTGCATTGCTGAGCTGTGAGAGATCAGTTAATGATTGAAGAGGATTTTAAAGATGGGAAGTGTGCAGCAATAAAACTGGTAAATACCAGGTGGCTCATGCTTTGCCCTCAGCTTACAAAGGCAGTCAAGCATCTGGACTTTTACATTTTCATTCCATTTGGAAGAGAAGCTCAGTTTGTGCTTTGAATCATGCTTAGAGAAATGTTGCAAAAAACTACTGTCAAAACTCTCAATTCTGTTAAATAAAAACATATTAAACAGTAGAAATAAGAAATATGAGAGAAAAACAGTATTATGGAAACACTTCAGGACTGTCAAAATACTGTTTCCTGGCTAGTGTGGGAAACATTCAGAAAATACTCAGAAAATATTTGAGTTTGGGTTTATCCAACCTTTGCAAAAGCAGCTGTTTTTTCATACGGTTACGTTTCAGGTATTCAAACAGAATAAAATGTGCTTTCAGTGGTCAAATAGTTCCTCTCTTGCATGTCTATTTATAAGAATAAGGAGATATCATTGCAAAAAAAAAAAATCTATTTTAGTTAAAATGTATTTGCTTACTGTTATCTGTCAGAGAAAAGCTAAGCTACTGCCCTGTGTGACAGAAGTCCTGAATCAAATGGGTTTGGGCATGATGAATTCATATGACTACTATAACCACAGGGATAAAAATGAAGAGCAGAATAAGATATAAAAAGGAAATAGAATGAAAAATAACATTAAGACATTCTCCAAATATATGAAAGATAAGTTAGTCCAACATGGGACTGATGGGAAAGGAGAAATAATAATGGGTGACAGGTTTAAGGCCTTTTTTCTTTCAGGAGTCACTTAAAAAAAGGAAGTTTGTTTAAAATGGTTAAGTAGTTGTTGTAAGCAGGATGAGATATTAGTGATCCTCTCCAAGAAGGTGGTGAGGACAGATGAGGTTCCAGAGCCCTGGAGAAGAACAATCAGGGTGACTGTTTCCAGAAAAGAAGGAAGGGAGGTGCATTGGAATTGTCACTAATCAACCTGAATGCATTTTCTGAAAAAATAACAGAACAGTGTTTGCAAGATGCAGGAAACATCAAATTAAGAAAAGTCAAGGCAGGTTTGTAGTTGGTTCCACAAGTAAGATGCTGAAATATCCTTACCAATCTAGACAGCATTGACAAGACTGCAGATGGAATACATGTCCTTGGTTTGGGAAAAAGACTTCAGAAAAGGTATAGCCAGCTAATCCATTTCTAGAAACCTCTCGACATTTCTAGAAAAGAGAGCAGCTGGAAGAGTTTTTAGCAACCCTTAAACACAAAAGGACTCTTGAAAAGAGGAAAAGAATTGTCCTTTTTGTACATTGTGAAGGGAGATAGAATAATCAAATTGCAGAAATTACACTTGCACTGATGTTTTGAAGTCTCAAGTCTTCCAGTTTGTGTTTGCTGCAGTAAATTCTTGCACTCTTGCACTGCAAACCAGCCTTGCTCCATGGTAGGTGATTTGTTTACACTAAATGCTCTCCTTTGTGGGAAGTTGATCTGGCAAAAATCATTGTTGTACCTCAAACAATGAGTCACTGAGCTTCCTCTGTAGCTGGACAAATGAAACAACTTTCACAATCAACCAAATAATCCCTGTGGATCATGAGTTCTGATGGTTGGAAATCCTTGCAGACAATCATTATAAAATTTCCTTCCTCTCTACACAGGCTCCTTCTGAATAATAAAGAGTGCAAGAGAACCAGGGTAACCATACAGTGCTGCTCCTGGTCAAAGAATATCTTCCTACGATCTTTTCTCTTTGAACTTATGCACAAGAGGGTGGAAGATGGCAGAAATACATCTTTACTTCCTTTCCATAGCAGGTTCCTAAGACAGACCTGCAAGGCAGATGGTAGCTGCAGACAGTTCAGGAGCAGAATTCACAAAACCCAAATTCTTTGTGAGTTGAATGGGGAAGTTCCCAGACCAATGTTGGGATGGTGACCACCAGCAGGATGCTCATAAAGGTAGGAGCTTCCTGAAGGTCTCTCTTTGCTTTTTGCCAAATTTTGGTTTTACAGATTCACATTAAAAAATCCAGCAGGCAATTCCCTAAGGGGCTTCAGCCCCAAATAAACAACCTCCCAGTCAGAAAAAGAGTTGCATGCCATCGGTATTTATGGGCCCATAGGGGCCTTCCCTTAACAGAGGCAGAGGTGGAGTCTGCTGAGAAAATCTTGTTAATTAGAGTACAGTACAGTGGGGATNCTAAGTAGTCCTTTGCCAAATTTAAGTCCAGAGAGGTTTAATTCAGACCAGTGTTTACTGTAAAATGTGTGGGTAACCCTGGGATTCACACGTACCCTGTTCCTACTGAAAATGCTGGAAGCTCCATAGCAGACTGTGGGCTTCAATGTCCTCAGTGCTAGTGAGGCTCTTAATTTTTAAGGATCAGAATTTTAACTGAGCTTGCTGTGTATGGAGCCCCTGACAGTTAATTTTAGATTGTGCTGCTGTGAACAGAAATGTGCCATTCTGATGCAGCATGTGTGCAGTGTAGATACGGGGCAATTATTGCTGTGGCCTGCTGCCATATCACCATTTTACTGTCCCTTGAGAGGAAAACAATGTAGATTCATGTTTTGCTTGAGTTCTTTATTTTGGTTATTTTTTCCTGCCTGGTTATTTTTAGTGCAAAATTGTTCCAAATTATGTCAAGGACAGGAGAAGTTGAACTAAAACCATGATCGGAAGCGCTGCTGTCTGAGGGATGTTTCTGTGAACAACAAAGGCCAGCGATATGTTCTATTGCACAACCCTAAAGAAATCTCTAGAAAGCAAAGTGCTGCCTCTGTTATCTCCTGACAGTCCCCAGTCCAGCCTGTCCTGGTGTAGAGAGGCTGGCTGTCAATTTTAGCAGCTGCAGGATCAGAAGCTCTGATATGAAACAGCCACTTTCAAGAAAAAAAAATCTCTGTGTAAGGACATGGGCTAGCTGGCACAGTCCCTCCCCTTCCACTGCTTTTGGAGAATACTCCATATTCAAATTCTGACATCACTTGCAGGTTTATATCCTCTGCTCAAGACATTTTACATCTCCCTGGGCTATTTGCTTTCGAAGACAAACCCATGGTGTTTCCCAGAAATTAATCAACAAATCCACAACCTCTTTTGCTGGCTTGGGAAACAGCAGCATGGATGAATGCTCCACTGATAAGGTTTAAATGTTGAGTTGTCAGAGGTACAGGTACCTGACAGCTCTTGAGGATTAATTAGGGAGCACAGCTTTCTCTGTTCCTGTCTGCCTGCTCCAAAGAGACAACTGTGTTTCCTTCTCTTTAATGAATGTGTGCTATAATAACAGCTTGCAAATATTTTACCTCTGGAAGCAATTACTGAGTTTGTTTTAAAAGCTGAGCTAACACTGAAGACATGTTTACTCTCCAAGCAGACACCCTGTATTTGAGCTATTACATTTCTTCTTACTATTTTTAAACCAGCGTTTTGCAGTTGTGAATGCAAGTTGCTTCATCTGCTACAGCAAACACTCTAATTTGTTAATAAATTAGCAAAAGGGGAATTGAGGGAGAGGTTTCAAGAGCAAAACAATGTGTTGGGAAATCACCTCAATTCCAAATTCAATTAGAAGTGTGTGATACTGCCAGATGTTGTGGAAGCCATAATGAGCTGTGTAATGCTCACAGCCCCTCTGCTCCCCTCCCTCCGAGTTCTTCTCCATTCGCTGGTGCCTGCAGCTCCTGCTCAAGACATTTTACACTTCCCTGGGCTCCTTGCTTGGGTCCATTGCTTTCTGTCTCCTGTGAGAAAACGATGGCAGCAGCCAGGGATAGGGCTGGGACATGTTGGACACTGGCACTTTCTAAATCCTTTCTATAGCACTGTAAACCTTAATCTAAAACAATCTGCACAGATTAGGGCCAATCTCCATTAGTCTGCTCTTGGGAGTAGCCTCAGACATTTTTTCTCCTCACTTACTAATTGCCATGTCAGGGATTACTCTTAGTGGAGACCACCTTTGGAAGTGACCATTGACAGGAGTCTGAGTCACAGAGTCAAATTCAAGGGAAGTTGTTCTTTTCTGAATATGAGAGAGCTGAGGAAGATGCAAGCTGGACAAGTGAAGTTATTTCCATTTTTTTTCTGTGTTATTTTTCCTTCCTTTCCTGGGGGAAACTTGATGTCAAAATCCTTCTCTAGCAATTAGGAAATGTAGGCAGTGTACCACACCTCTTCTGCTCATGGCTGTCTACATAAGAGCTATTAACTCACCTTTGAGAAGAAGGCAGCATTATATCCACAATGGGTGACATTGAATTTTGGAAAGTGGTATCCCATTTCCCCTCAAAATTCTGAGCTACAACACCAGCAGAATGTGGGAGGCATCAGAGCCACCTCCTCTCTGATGACACATTCAAAGTCAGGCTGAATGGGGCCTTCAGCAACATGATGTAGTTCAGGATGTCCCTGCTCATTGCAGGGGCCATGGACTTCAAAGCTCCCTTACAACCTAAACCTCTCAAAGATTTTTTGGTGCTGTTTCAACTCAGTACAGCCCTCTACCCCCATCCTTCCTTTGCTCCTTCCCCTTGTACCCTCACTGATCCTTTTTGCTCCATTTCTTGTCTCCTTTTGGCATATTGGTGAAGAGAAGAAAAAGGACAACAGATGGAAAATAGGGGTACAGTTGCTGTCCCTGGGAGCTGAAAGCCAGTGCAATACAGCCCTGGTTCTGTTTCCTTCCTACATGGGGGAGTTTAAGATTCCATCACACAGTAAAAGTACAAAACTGCCTCATTGTCTCAAAAAGCCGTGTAAGAATCTAAAGTAATTTTTTTGCACAATCAAAGTTGATGAGAGGTCTTCCCACCAAATTCACAAGCAGCAGGACCAAGTCTGTACAATTAAAATGGGAGCTCCAACATCAAAGGCAAGCAAAGAAAGGGCACAGCATGAGCTCATGGGATTGTTTACTATGCAACTGTGCTGTCCACATTTTTAAACCTTTTGCTTGGATCTCATTTTCCTTTGAACTCCAGAAAACGTGCATGTTTAGGTCCACTAAAATACATTATGTTTTCTAACAAACTACAAGGCAGATTAGATCAATTCTTCAATCTCATGTTTTCCTCTTGAACACTGCAATCAATTATTTTATGCTTGGTTGGATATAAAACTAACCCAGGCACTTTAGCTTTATTTCAGAATGTTCTGTATTCCCAACTGTCTAATTTTGCTGGGAATATGCCAGGATCTTCTCATCCATAAAGGTGAACATGCCCAGATCTAAACAGAAGGTGCACAGCTTTACTGTGAAAATACTGGGTGAGCTGGAAGCACACAACATTTTGATGGATACTAAAGAGAGGCCAAAATCACAGGCACTTTTGTCCAGGGAAAATGAACAACATAGAGTATGCTGGTGAATCTGAATAAATAACTTCAGAAGAAAAAGCAGCTCAAGAAACATTCTAAAGATCTGAAAATCCCAACAAAAAAACCACCACTGACAATGTGAACCATTCTCAGTTACCACTCCAGCTACTCTCTGCCAGTGACTGTCTCCTATGGGCAAGTGTTTTCCTTGAGCACATGGGTAGTGTATGGTAACAGTCAGAGAGCTCTTCTATTCTGTAAAAAAAAGGTCTTAAAAGTATTGGGAAGCTTGTGAACTGGTCCTTGTAATACTGGAAGAGAGACAGACTTTTATGTAATTTACAGGAAGTGCTTTTAGCAACTTTATGACTACAATCTCAATAAATATCTATTGTAGAAAAAACACAAGGACCCAAAGAAGCTTTCTCAGAAAAACAAACTATCACAGGCTGACTATGCTTTGCAAAAACTATACTCAGAAGCTTTGGTTTATATTTTGAAGAAGTAACCTGCAGCCTTCAGATCCTACTGGGCTAAACTCTGTTTTTCTAAAATCTGCTTTTTGCTCTATTCCTCCTCTTCCATTAAGTCCTTCTGATTCTCTACCTGGGCTGGACTAGCACTGTTTTCTTGTACTTCTTGGAATAAAATTTGATCTTGGCCCGTGTAATTTCCCACATTTTGGACTTTTAGGAGCAGGTTTTTTGAGGACAGGTGTTTCACAGTGCTTAATGCAGGTGCAGCCTTTCTCCAACAGCCAAGTAAACCACACAAGTGCTCTCAGCTTTTCTACAGTATTTCTGGAGGGCCCTGGATGGCAGCCATAAGGGCTGGCTTTGATTATCTGTGAAGGACTGGTGTGAAGATTGTTTTGAGCCCCAGCCCAGACACCTGAGAAAATTTTCTTTCCCATCACGCTAATGAATCACTGTGTTTAAAATGACAGCATCTTGTTAAAGGTGGAGGAGGTAAAAAAACCCCACTATGTAATGACCAGGAGCACTTCTCCCAAAGCTAAGCAATAAACAAAGTTAAACGATTTGAAGTCTCCTCCTGTAATTTCAAGGTTTGTGTCTCCAGTACTAGACCCCACTAGACAGACTCTGAGCCCTGTCTCTCCTCCCAGGATAAAAAAAGCTGATGACTCAATTCTGTACAACCCTTCAGCCAACCCGAGCTCGTTGTCTCTTCTGGCACTTCTAGTAAGCAATCTCTTTTTGACCATTCTTCTTCTTCTTCAATAATTTCTACCCCAAGATCCAATTTCCCCCTAAGACCCTCCTTACTATGATTCCTTCTCTCTCTTATTTAATATTTACTTTCATGCCCTAAAGCTACAAGCTGTGAGAGATCAGACCAGTCACTCCAGGCCTGTTTTGGCTTGGTGAATTGGCTCAGGTTTTTCTTGTGTTATACTAATTGTGCAATTTCCTCCCCTTTCTCATGTCTTTTTACTTTCTTTATTTTTTTTTAACAGAAATTCTCCAAATATGAAGAACTTAAATGAAAATCCAACATCTTCCAGATGGCTTCTTCAAACACAAAAATTAATCCATTTCCCAAGGTGCCTTCCCTGCTTCCAGACTCCAGCTCTTTGCTCCCTCTTTCCAGGCTGCCATCCTTTTAGAGCTTTCTGAGTGGAGCTCCCTTCTTTAGACCTCAGGCTTTTGTCTCCAAAGCTGAGCTCAGATCTATCTGAAACAAAACCTTTGTGTGAGGTAAGTTTCCTGTCCAACACTTGTGCTCATTTCCTGGAGAAAGCCTTTGTTTCCCTGGTCTGTGTTTGCTGTGTGGGCTCTAACTCCTTATCAGCCTTTTCCTCCCTCTGACCTCCCGTCTTTTCAGCTTCTCTGGTTTGCATCTGTGCGTGGAGCCCCTTTGCCTTCCCAGACCACGGACTTCCTATTCTCCTGCTCTGGCATTGCCCCACTGCTGCTTGGATGAAGCTTTGCTCCCATGTGCAGACTATATGAAATTGGGGGTAGAGGTTTCTTTATGAAAACCAGGCAATTTATGAAATTAGACAGTCAAAAATACAGGCAGTTATAACATACATGTGACTGTTATAACCTCTTTAGACAATGACTTGAGAGGGTCCTTAAGGTAGCAGGTGAATAGCTGGAGCTTCAAAGACAAGTATAATCCTGAAGCTTATTACAAAAATTATCAGCATTTCCTACAAATGACAAGATACACAGAACAGACCTCTGGATTAGATACCAACTCTTTTGTTAATGGTTTTAAAGAAATAAAAATGGATACAGAATTTAAACAAAAATGAATAGTGTGTGTGGAGGTGAGGAGGACAAGGAGAAAAATGGTATGGGCAAAAGGAGATTAAACTGTTGAAAAAACCCAAATACACATAAAAGGTGACACAGCAGAGGAAGAGGAAAGTGAGGACTGTATAGGGCAGTGCGGTTGTACTGACAAAAATAAGTAGAGTAGAAGGAATAAAGATCTTCTCATTTTCTAAGACAAGAAGTCACCATGTAAAAATGACATAATGGCTCTCGTATTTTCCTCCCTCCCTTCCTGCAAATGCAGCCCAGGAGAACGCGATTACTACATCACATGCATCTCATTTTCTAATGGAAGTTACAATGCTGTTACCAGATACTGCCATGACACTCATCCCACTATGACTTTCTTCAAGGACCTTGTAGAGCAGAACTCCAGAGTGTAGTAAAATTAGACATATTTTGTGTCTCTTTCCTGTCTTTGGTAGGGGTGAAATTCAACCCTGTGTGTATTTTATGTGTCTCATAATAACACCCACTCATTCATTGCAGAAGAGGCATTCTATTTTCCTCCTGTGACACTTCCTTGGGATTGCAGCTGGAAGATGTGTCACTGGGACTTCTCTTTGCTCCCTTGCTCTGAACTAGACACTTGTGGCAGGTGCTGGATTGGCAGCCTCACAGAAACAGACACTCTAGGCCACAGCTTGCACAAGGGGAGCCAATTTAAGTGTCTGGCTTGTGTATCTGGTGTGATGGCACCTATCACTGCTGCTCAAGCACAGGGGTTAATCAGCAGCTGTCAAACAGCACTGTTCCAGCACTCCTGGGCTGGGATGGTAACTCAGTGTTGTGGGGCAACAGCCAAAGCTAAGAAAAGATTTCAGTTCTAGATTTCAGCTTTTTTTTTTTGCCTTTTTTTTTTTTTCTTTTTTCTTTTCTTTTTTCTCTCCTCTTATAGCAGGAGAGAGTTGTAGTCTTTACTGCAGGTCTGTGCCTCTACCTGCCCCTTTAAGGATGTCCTTCTGGCAATCTGAAGACTGTCCTTCCAGGAAAAAAGCAACAGAGGGGAAAGTGGAACTATGACAACCCATTTATAAGCCCAATCTGGTGAGAAGCAGCTGAGGGAGCTTGGGGTGTTCAGCCTGGAAAGATGGAGGCTCAGGAGGGACCTTCTTGCTCTCTACATCTCCCTGACAGGAGGTTGTAGCCAGGTGGGGGTGCTTTGTCCTCTCAAGTAAAAAGCAACAGGACAAAAGGAAATAGCCTCATGCTGCACTGCAGAGGTTTAGATTGGATATTACGAAAAAAATTCTTCCCAGAAAGGTTGTCAAGCACTGGAACAGGCTGCCCAGGGGAGGGGTTATGTCACCATCCCTGGGGATATTTAAAAGATGAGTGAGTGTGGCCCTTTTGGGCATGGTTTAGTGGTTGTGTGAACTTGGCAGTGCTGGGTGAAGGGTTGGACTCGATGATCTCAGAGGTCTTTTCCAACCTAAACAATTTCATCCTTCCATGTTATGACCTCAGACTGCAGACTGCCCAGCTCACTGAGATCTTTACCATGACTGCTGTCACCAGGACTCAGATTTGGCACTGCTAAGCTTGTTCTGGCACCTGTGGGGTGTGTTGGAGTTACTCCTGGATGTTTGGATGTCAAAGGCAAAATGAGAATAGTGAAAACCATACTGTACATTGTATTACCCTATAAAGGTACACAGATGCCTGTGCCCGTTGTTTTCCATGGACTGGTAAAAACTTGACCCTTGTGCCCAGGACTTCTAAAAAAAGAATAGCTGTATACATACAGCACGTGCACACACACAAACATACATTCTATACATTTGTATGTTCATACATGAACTTAGGGAATAATGTAACCAAGTCCTTTTTCCTGCTGCTAATGCAAATCACTGAATAATAATCCATTACATAAAAGGAACAAGCTTCATCCTGAGAACCATTAATGTCACTTCTCTCCAAACTCCTATATGAATGTTGTTCCAGAATATCATGGCAGTGCTCTACCATAATATCTCTTTTCCAATTTCCAGTCTAAGCACATCCACCACCATTTTGTGTCTATTGATTCTGAGCAGTGCTGCTTGTAAGCTTTAGTCATGAACTAAATTTAATTCTGAATTGTCCAAACTGCACTGTTGATTTTGTTTGCAAGGAAAACAGAGGTTTAGCAGAACATAAAGGCAAAACTAACACAGAGATGCTGCAAAAGGATTTGTATGATGGCATTTGCTTTATCAAATTTCAGTCATCAAAGTCTAAGGTAGTTGTATGTTTTCCCTCCACAACCACCAGAAAGATGCTGGTATCTCTCCAGGGTTTTTGTCACTCAGGCACTTGTTTCATCATCTGATGAACTGTTTCCCATCAGTGCCTGCTTCTTCCTTTCCATAGATTGTCAAGTGAATCTGCATCAGCAGAGTAGCTGAAACATGCACCTAAAAGCAGATGAAATGATCCTCTCCTCAGTGTTTATCTCAAAATCCAAAAGAATATTCCAGTCAACAACACTCGGATTTTTTGCTCATTGAGAAGAAAAGGGATCAAAGAGAAGTCACCTGGGATGTCAGAGAGATGTTTTAAAAGAACTAAACTCTGTAAATCTGCTCTTTATTAACATGCCATGAGACAAAAAATCATGGAATCTTTAAACCATTTTTCTTTCTCAAGAAGTAAGTGGCTTTTAGAATATTCATTGCAAAAATTACTTGAATTACAAATTGGAACAAAAATAAGTTTTGGAATTCTGAGTTCATATGATAGAGCTCTGATTTCTATGATGGAAAAAATGGCTGAAACAGGAAATTTCCTTCCTTCAATCCTATGCTGCTCTCTGCCCTTATATCAGACCAAGATCTTCTAGGAGCTCACTCTGAAAAAATATGATCTTTTAGCAGACTAGTGTGTTTAACCAAAACTATTGTTCTCCCTTTTGTTTGTGACAAAAGGTAATGAATGGAGACTGGGAGTTCCTGAGTACAGCAGGAGCTCTGGAATAACTATTAATATGAATTTCTGAAAAAGAAAGAATTTGATGTGAAGGGCCAAGGCATAAGGACAAATTAGATAGAAGAAGAGATGCTGATTTTCCAGTCTGGGCTGGAAATAACACAGATGGAGAAGTGAAAAAGAACAATAAACATCGTGTCTGCAAACTGTTCTCTGAGTGGGTGTTTTTGGGAGAATGCCATTTAAAGGATTCAGCTTTTGGTAGGATAAGTAGTGTTACCCATGCCCAAATTTGTGGGTAATCAACTCACAAATCAGCTGATGAATTAGTTAAGTGTTGCTTCCTTAGAAAAAACACTCAGGTTTCCAAGTACCTTTGATGATACACTTTTGGCAACTCAAGGACACGCTGGAACATGTTCCCCTTCCCTGTCGCACATCCCCCTCTGCATTTTTCCATGGGCAAATGGAAGTCCAAAAATGCAACAAACTATTCCATATTAATTTCTTTGTGGTGTTTTCCTCTACACACAAAAAACTTGCAGTTCTTCGCACATTTATGAGGAGAAGTAGCAATAATCTCAGTTCACCATCCCACTTAGAATGAGAATTCAGAAATATTTTACTTATCAGGCTGTAAATCCAATCTTCTGTTTGCATCTCTAATTTCATTGGCTCTGAAAGCAGAACAGAAGCTGCTTTTCCTCTTTCAGGCTGAGATTTTGGTAACAGTTAAAGTAGGAATACAGAGTCAAAATTTACTTGTAGCCAATGAGTGAAACAGAAAATTCACATTCTGCTGCTTTAGTGGGAATACACTGTGGAAAAATGAATAATCCCCAATATGTCAACATCTTAGGAGGGAAATTATAAGGCAATCAGGTGCTTCTGAAGTGCTCAGCCTGTTGTTTGGCTCAGTTTGCTGCCTCTCTAGAAAACCTGCTGTGTACTGTTGGCAGTAGGCATTAGTGCCCCGAGGGAGAGGATATACAAGCCTGCAGGAATGTAGATAAACATCGAAGTTCTTACTCTACACAACAACAACAACAAAAATAATCAGTGAAAGCCTTCAAAGTGCTGCCAAAGGGCCCTTCTTCATAGTCACAAGTACCTTACTAAGAGGAGAGCTTACATTTCTAATTGAAAATATTTCATATTTAATAGATCCAATAATAATTCTGACTTTTTTTGACAACAGAAAAAAATAATCTATAGGGTTTTATTTTTCTGGGGCCAAGCAGGGAGAAATGTGTGTCCTTTCTAGCACTGGGCAATGTTTTTTTCTTGTAGTAATCCCTCATAGTTTTGTCAGTTGTTATTTACATCATAACTTTCAGAACCAAAAATGCAGGGAACATTTTGTAAAATTTTATAGCTTGCTGGAAATAATTATACACCTCGCTAAAGCATCTACTGGCTCCAGAAGCTCATGGAGTTCAGCTGGTATAACTGAAGATGAGGGTGTGCTATTGTCAGAGGAAATAGTGTTTTATTATAGAATTTTCTAACAGTGGGTATTTGGTCAGCTCTGGCAATTCCAGACGAATAGAATGACTGCCCTTTGGGAATGCTATCTATAAACTCAAAAGCGGCTGAACAGCACTCACAAAAAAGCTGCCAGTTTCAAGAAAATTAATGACAATCTGACATTGTTGGAGGATGAAGAGAGAAAAGGCTTTGTGCTGAGTTTAAGGCATGAAGTGTGTTTGCACTGCTTTGTCTTGGCCTCTCTGGGGAAGCCTGGGGTATTGATGGGAGCATGCTGCTCACAGCATTGTCAGCTTAGGCAAATCAATACAGAAAAATGTAAACTTACAGGTAACTTCACACCCCTTTCTCTTAAATGCTCCGGAGAGAAAACTGTGTCTTTGTGTCCTGGAACCTTCAGGTGTGTTTTTGCTGTACTTCCATTAAAAAGCAACACAATAAAACCACAATAAAACCACAACAAACCACAACAAAACCACAACTAAACCACAAAATGCCCCCCAAGACAATCATACCCAAAATAGTTCCCCGAGTGCAAGTAGCTTGCACCTAATCCAGCCTTTTGGTGATAGACTGGTTTTGTTTGGGATTTTAAAACTTCCAGTCGGATATAGTTCAGCTACAAGTCCATACTGCTCTAAAGACTAACAGTTCCCTGCTTTAAATTTTCCTGCTAGGTGTCGAAACTGAACTTACTGAGCACAACCATCAGATGAGCACCAGAACCAGCACAGGAGTGTGAGAGCCAGAAAGAGAAGTTCAGTGTCAAGGAGTGACACATTCCAGTTGCTGTGTCAGTGCCTCAGCTGCTGTCGGCAACCCCACTTCCAGCACAGAGTGTCTGTACAGGTATCAGTGACTATCTTTGAATAAAAAAGCACTTTCAGTTGATACCATCATCCTGCCTGTGGCACAGAAATGCAGGCACACATATAACGTGTGTGCATTTACTGTGATACGAGTATTTATGTATCAAATGTTTTAATAAAACTCACGGATTTTTGAGCAAACTTTGTATCATCTGATCACTTCAAGTTGGGCTACATTGCTGTTAGGGATGGAGTGAGGGGAAAATTACATTGCTAATTACATTGCTGCATGTTTTGTGTGAAGTCATCTCTGCAGAAAAAAGGCTTTGTATCCTGCTCACAGAGCATGTGTGAGAACTGTTACAACAACAACAAGCAGCTCCCCGTTACTTTTATTTTGGAAAGACAAAATGGCTGAAGGCCACAGCTGTTGATTTATTCAGATGCCGAAGGAAACCATTAGCCCATTGGACCCTGAAGATGAGATTCCTTTGTGCTAAATGTTAATATAAGGAAATCCCAAACAGAGGCTGCCAAAGGGACATAATACAAATGCAAAATGCCATGTGTACCTAGAAAGGAAGGAGGTAGATGGTTATTTATTAGAGAAGAGAAAAAAAAAAAAAAAAGCCAGAGAAAAGCAGTTTGCTTTTTTCTCCTTCTTCTTAAGTACACTGTGATGTACAAACTGTGAGATGAAAACTCTTGTGTTCAAATCAAACAGAATATTTTTGAAACACACAGCTACACATATGGTTGTACTGTTAACGACTGCATGTTCGTGTAAACTGGTTTTTATCAGTATAATGTAGATGGAGCTGCTCCACACACTCCCTGCTCTTTGCAGCTTTGCTTTAATTAGTTGTAATAGCCCAGTATAAATGAATTGCATCCTCAGAAGAGAGGTCAAAGAAAAAACATAATAGTTGTCATCAGATAGGCAACTCTTTTTTCAGATTGCTGCTGTAATGGCCTCATGGCAGAAACATGATTAATCATTGCCTGTACTTAGCCTGAATTTCACAAACATCTCCCTCTCTCCCAGGTCTTTTCTTTCAAGATTCAACAGTTAGAAGTACTAACATACCTGTGCAGGAGTGACACTTCTAATACTTCATTCAGAACTTTAAAAATATTGAATACAGGACAGGCTGTCATCTACAACAATGCTTAAATCAACATGAGGTGCTACTTGAAGGATGTATTTTTATATGTCACAATGAGGCCACAGAATTGAAAGTTGTCCTGGCCCCCTGTCTTGTTCTTAGCCCAGCAAAAGGAAGCTTTTGGCATGTGGCAAAGTAATGACATGAGGAAAAGGAACAGTACTCAGTAGTCAAGGCTGAACTGATTATAGCAAAAAGAATGTGATTGACTGAGGAGGTTGATAATAATGAAGGAAATAGACCAAGAGTGGTTGAAACAAAGGACAGAGGAATTTGTTTCCGCTGGCTGATGTTCCTCTACTTTTCCAACTAAGATTTTAACCAATAAAAAACAAACCATATTTGTGGTGTTGCCACAACAGTTTCCAGTTAAAGACAAATCAAACCAGGATAAACTTCCAGTGTCCATATAATTTCCCTCATTACGGTTGGTTGCTGGCTTAATGGTGAGGATGCAAAATATGGTTGGTTTTTGAAGTCATTTGTAGTTATTTGCAGACCAGTTCTTATAGAGTTCTTATAGATCAGCACTGACCCACATTCCATGGTTTGAAAAATATGGCACTAGGACATGATTCTTTCAACAGCCTGAAAAACAGCCACACAAATTCCTTAGTATCACTGGCTGTATTCTGGTGATCCTTGCTGTGTCCAGCTGGTTACAGTTTTTCACCCTCCTTTAGCAATCATCTGCAAGACAGAATCTGACCAGTTGCTCTTGGCCTGGCTGGAGGGAGCCGTGCTGTACCCAAAAGATCCAGCCTGTGACTCTGTGTAGCTGCTAAGATGTCCCTAATGGAATGTCTACAGTGGGAAGGAAGAACAGGAAAAGCAAAGTTTGCTTTGCTTCTTTGCACAATGATAGAATCTGAGAATCATTAAAGTTGGTAATGACCCACAAGATTGAGTCCAACCTTTGACTGGACACCACCATATCAACTAAACCAAAGCACAGAGTGCCACATCCACTCTTCCTTGAAGAGTTCCAGGGATGGTGACTCCACAACCCTCTGGCAGCCCATTCCAGTGCCAGACAACCCTTTCACTAATGAAATTCTTCCTGATGTCACTCTGAACATCCCCTGGCTCAGCTTGAGGCCATCACCTCTTGTTCTGTCCACTCCTCACCTGGCTGTCCCCTGCTCTCAGGGAGTTGTGCAGAGCCAGAAGGTTCCCCCTGAAACTCCTTTTCTCCAGGCTGAGCCCTGCCAACTGCTCCTCCTCAGACTTGTGCTCCAGACCTTTCCTCAGCTCCATTCCCTTCTCTGGACATGCTCCATGCAACCACCTCCACAACAGGTTAAAAAAAAAAAATAGATTCAATATTAGTATGCAAGCTTCTTTCCCCCCTTGCTTGAAAATCTGCATTTTGATACAATTTTTATTTACAAAAGAACTGCTCTGTGGTTTTGCATTTTCTCCCTTATTTTTTTAATAAGAGTCCTGCCTCCTTCTGTGGAATAAACAGATTCACTCTTCACTGATTATGCAGTGAAGGGAAAAGTACTGTGTGCGTTGAATGACTATTTTCCTAGTTTGTATGTTTTTAAATGAAATATATCTGCTGCTGCTTCAAACCAGCAGAGGGAGTTTGCTCATCCATATAATTGTAAACTTCTCAACACAATCCTATTATTTAGTACTGTTGTTACCTGGCAGGAACTGATACTGAAAAGAAAAGGTGAAACTTTACCATCCTGCTGTCTAACTCCTTAGTGCTAGAAGCTGCTTGCGTCCAGTCAATTTTTACGGATATCATTGTGCAAGAAGTTGCTGTGATGAAAAATGCATTAGAGAATTAAAAGCATGAAAAATCAACTCAGCTGGAATGTTTGGGAGCAAATTATTTGGTTAAAGGGGAATGTATAATTATTGCAGTGCATATGCCACACAAATGTGCATGAAACCACTGTGTGAAAACAGCTGACACTTTTTTTTTTTTTGAAAAAAAAGTCAGTTCCTTTATTTTTTGCACTCTAGAGAGAAGCTTTGAAAGTTCCTGGTTTAGGTTTCTTTATTTGGAAATAGTGGAGTAATTTTAAGATAACCACAGTGGCAGAAAAGGTCAAGTGAAATGTTCACTGTAGTACTAGGGAAAAAGTCTCATTATTGCTAGGTTTTTTTATGAGAGAAAAGAAATCCACTCCAGTGGTGACCAATTATATCATTCTTGTCATGTGTTATAAACCTGCATAGCAGGAACTATACAATGATCTCGCTTCTAAAATAAAATTGTAGCAGTTACTGATGTTAACAGTGGATATTATCTTGATCTGCAAGTATGTCACAACTCTTCCTCTCTCAAATGTAAGTAGAAGTTTAGATATTCCATGAAGCTTAATCATAAAACAATTAAAATGCTAATCTTTCATTTTAAAAGGTTTTGTTGAACAGATTTGTGAGACAATTGTGTTATTTTTGGGAACCTAATTGGATTTGAAACTGCTCTGAAACAAACACGTACTTTTGTAATTCCACAGAGTCAGACTATCAATTCTCTATATCTTGAACTGAAAGAAAGGTCTGAACAAAAAGCAAGAGCCAGTATTCCCTATATATCTGTTTGAATATGAGTAAAACTATTTCCAAAGGACTGCATAAATACCAATTATTGACTAATATCCAAGGGAAAATGGTTTGTTAAATTTTTCAGCTTTTACTGAAGTGGAAAATGAGGAAGGAACTCATTGTAAGTGATTTAGAAGGCAATTTTTGGTAAATAAGCATTTAGCACATGCTACCAGACATAAAGCATAGAGAAAAGAAATGAAGTAGTCACATGATTTAACAGCTGAGTGAAAACAGTCAATAGCCTGGCACAGATGTATTTTCTTTACATGTATTACAATTGCCAACTCATACAAGAATGCTAAATATGGGTGTCCATGCTGCTCTGAGTCACACATGAGCAGTCTCGCACTTTTGAAAACCTCAGTGCCGTGAAGTCTTGTCAAACTCAACAGAAAGTGGAGCAGACACAACCGCCAATGCCACACACCTCATGGGCCACAGCCCAGCTTTAGACAGAAAACTGCTCAGGCTGCAGGTGATGGATTCAGCAGCATCGTGGGCAGTCACCCACAGAGAAAGAGACTTGGGCTCAGCAGCCACAGAGGCTCCCTCAGGAGCCATCCCATTTCTGCCTCACTGGTACTGGAAAGAGGATGGAGGCTGAAGCAAGGAACCAGCAGATGCTGGTGCATTATCGTCGGAACAGATGGGCTTGGAATAAAACTCAGGTTTTGTACTCAGGCTGCTAAGAAGCTTTGAGCCCACCCTGGCCAGAGTTATCAAGGCATGTTGAAATAAAACAGAATTTCACAAAGCCAGCATCTTACCTGTCCACAGTGTAAAAACCAAGATCCAGGGCTTTGCTCTCCAGCCTGTTCTAGGCAGAAGGAAGGGGCAAAGGCAGCTTTATGTCAGGATGACATAAAGTGAATGAACTGAGTGAATATAACATGAGTGAATATGAACTGGAATGAGATTTGTCCAGCTTCCAGAAGGAAGCTTCCAGAAAGAGGGCTACATAGAGCTCCTTCAATGCTCTGTAAACATGTACACTGTGGGCATTTTATTTCCCACCTCTTGTTCATGCACACTTAGCTTTGTGGCAGAGTTTAAAGAAGGAAAAACTGTTACATCAGATAAATTTATAATTCCTCTTATCATTTATCCTTCTTTTTTT
>VWYP01023487.1:57752-71396 GCA_013400435.1 Pycnonotus jocosus | reverse complement strand
AAAAAAAAAAAAAAAAAAAAAAGTAGCAATTTTAACCACTCCCTTCTACTCTGGCATTTCAGCCAGAAGCACCTGTTCCCTTCAGGGAAGAGAACAGTCAGTAAAACAGGACAGACACTAATGTTTATCCCTCTGTGACCAGCTGACTGAAAACACCAAGGTCATTCAAAGACTCATCCTGTTTTAGAAGAGAGAAAAATTAACTCCCTGAATTTGTGCCTTTGCTGTGACATAATTTGAGCAGAAAATAACTAATGTGATACCAAGCCCACTTTTAGCAAAATAAAATCTCAAAAGCAGCAAAGCAATAAATGAGTATTAGTTATAATT
This sequence comes from Pycnonotus jocosus, assembly GCA_013400435.1. Lineage (NCBI taxonomy): Eukaryota > Metazoa > Chordata > Aves > Passeriformes > Pycnonotidae > Pycnonotus > Pycnonotus jocosus. The sequence goes on along the minus strand of VWYP01023487.1, from coordinate 71,066 downwards.
TTGGATTTATGTTCATAACTTAAGAAACAAAAAGCCCTGAACTCTAATTCATATCAAATCCACATGATTCCAGTCTATGTCTCTTACCAGGCTTCTTTTTTGATTTGAAGTATGAACTTTACCCCTGATAGAAAAACAAACAAACCAACCACACAAAAACAATAGTTCTTCTCAGTTAAGAGCTTGTTTCACATCGTGGGGAGAGACTACAATGTTCAAAACCCTGTCTTATTTACTGGGTATTAGAGTAGCACATTTTGAAAAATGTACAAGCACTAACTTCTTCTGATGTTTTTAACTCTGGCTTTGCCTTATTGAATATATTTCACATTTAAGAATTGAGAGCTGCAGTCACAGAAGTGTTAAATTTTATTCACAGATTTGGTATTTATTGAACTGGGATAATGTATTGCCAAGTTCTCTGAACCAAGTCCCAATCTCCATTTTGCTCCATTTTTCAGAGGTCATGGAAAAGCCAAAAACACTTTATCAAGAAGTGATGAAGTAAAGCAGAAAAATAAAAAACTAAACACAGACTTATAATAATTTTTTAATCTTAATAGATCAGTTTAGGTTTTTTGTTTAATTACATTTGACTGGCCTTTTGGCTGAAAGAATGGAAATTATTACTAGAAGAAGAAACGGTGACAGGAAGGTAAAGAGAAAGCTTCTGTAAACTGACATTTTTGGATCAGACCAAATTAGCAGAGACCTGTCCTTTTTTCTGTTTTTCCACTCTGCCTAAAATGAGTTCTGGAAAGCGACCACATCTCAGTACCCCTGAACTATTGATCTGCCAGGAGACAGATTCCAAGTTTCCCTTTTTTAGCGACACAAGAAATGCTCTTCTGAAAAAAGAGATCATCAGGAGTGAAACCACATGCAAAGCTGGATATACTACAGCATAATCATTAAATTTATGTCACAGATTGATGGGAGAAGTGAACAGAAAACTCACTGGAGCTTTATAAAAGTGTAGCATTGGCAAATACCTACAGGGGATTAAAAACAAAACCAAACTACAACAGAACAAGGATGGCAAAAAAATGACAAGAAGCAAACTCAGATCACTTAAACAGGCCTTTGATAAACTGGGACTATTAAGACCCTTCACCTTTTTCTGTCTCCCCAGCACTGCATAAGTCATCTCTGGGCAAATTATTTTAACATTCAGTTTTCACCTGATAGATCTTTTTGCTTGTACAATCCATTTTGGAGGCATAACTTGTTTTCTTTGCTAAGATTTCATTTCCTCCCATCTCAGAATTTGATGAAATCTATTTCTTAGCTCCTCATCTCCCAGTGAAAGCTGACAACAAGCATCAGACAAAATGTAGCTGTCCCATATGAGGTAATTCATTTCTGTCAAAGATTAGACATTTTTTTCCCTTAACATGAGATGACTGATACTGTTCTCCAAGATCCAAAGGGACAATTTAACCACTTAAGTGCCAAGAGATCCTGAGGGTTGGCTTTTCTCCCCAAAGCACACAGTCCAATGGTGAAAGCCTCCAGAGGGTCTGGTAATCTCCTTCTTTTTGATTTGAGGCTTTGTCTTGATAAATTCAGGCCTAATCAATATTTTTCAGTTAAAAAGTTCTGCAAAATAGCAATATTTTGAAATTACATATTTGAACACTTCTAACCAGTTAACATTTATTTTCTCCTCTGTGCAGCACAGGGAGGAAACCTGACATATGTGAACTCATTTATGTCTATTCGTGACCTTAATGGCAATGAATTCTTTTGAAATGCAGCTCTCACCTGACTTCCCACCTACTTTAAACCATAATCATCCATCAAAACTCAGGGAGACCCAGACCATGTCAGCTCATCATCTTATTGTATCATTTGACAATTGTCTGGCATTCTATTGTATAGAAGTAAATGCAAGAAAAAATTTATATTGATATATTGTATATTAATTACAATATGTATATTATATGTTGCATAACGTAATACCAATATAATACAATACTAATATAGTACATAATATATAAATACACATAATTATATTAATTTGTAAAAATAATTCAATATTGTAATTTCTTACATACACATCTATAAATGGCTATTCACTGACAGTGAAAGGGGAGAGGAAAAATGAGTTCCAAGCCCCTCTGAGGCACAGGTGGGCCATTCCCAGCTCCTGAGACTGGGAACACTCAGGGAACCTGGGCTCAGTGGCACCAGGGGTGCTTGGAGTGGGCTGCCTCAGCTGCTGCAGTTCAGTGATGCTCCAAAGAACAGCAAAGAGCAGGTGAAGGAACAGAAACAACCCAAACAACCCAACTCAATCCACCCCACCCCACCCTACCCTGCCCCACCTCTCTCTTCCACATGGCTGAAGGCCCTCGGGACCCTTTGGCCATGAAATCTGCTGGGTCAGGCCACAGCCACAAGCACAGCAGATTTTTGAATTTCTGACACTTAATTGAAGCTTTTCCAGAGAGATAGATGAAATAAATAGAGAACAAAACGTTTTGGTGCTGGCATCTGATGTTTTCCTCAAGAAATAGCTCTTGATGCCAAAAATACTCGGGAATCAGCGTTTGAAAGGTTAATTAGATTCTCCATAAGCATTTCAATTACAGGAATGAGAAATTAGCCCATTTAATACATATTTAATATGTATCCTGACACATCCTATTTGTTTCAGATTTTCCCTGCCACAAGATTTTTCTTTTGCAGACGGCTTTATTAATGGCAACATCCTCTGGCAACGTCATGTTTACAACTTAGATCACCTCTGCAGGCCAAGGGCTACTCTCATCAAGATCTTTAGTTACAGTTGTTTACTCCTTCCATCAGCAACACGAAACCTGCTCTATGCACAGCACCACAGCAGCCCAGAGGTGAACTGAGTGCTGTGCTTCCCACACCAAACCCTAAATCTGAATTCTGCACGATGAGGCTGTGCTTGAAGACCCAAGATACCCTCTGAGTAGCCATGAATTATAGACAGAGCTGCCCAACCTTGTTAAGTGCACAGGAGCAGCCATGCAGAAATTCTGGTGCGTAGTGCACCCTCTGGATTTCATCCTCGTTTCAAATTACATGGAACCAGATGCAGTTAAATAAGCATTTGTGAGATGAGAACAGTTTCATGTTTTGAAAGAACAATTTTCTTTCTGAAAATGCAGCTTTATCAAGTTCAAAATATTTTCCAAGAATATACTAATTTTTCCTTACTCTTATTTAGGAAGTGTCACTAACAATGATTCAGCAAGATGTAAATATTTAGTGTGAATTTCACTAATTCAATTGCAGTTAAACTTCTATAAACAAAAAATATTATGAGTAGTTCGAGTGCTTTAACAAGTTACGTTCCAAGTCAAATAAAAAAGCCTGAAACATTAAAAATTGGTGACAGATGAACAAAAGGGAATGGCAATAATTTTGAGAATAAATGCTGGTACTGTGTCACTGAACAGTCTGTGCCAAGATGTGAGGTTGTTTTATTTTTCTATATCCATAAGATTAATTTATAGTTTTGCCCTTGAACTCAATAAGGGCAGAGAGCCACCTAATATCTACCAGTCCATGGGGAAAGAAGTGGGTGAAAAATTGATTTGTACCATGCTCTGTACAATATCTGTGTTCTCTCTTTATGTCTTCTGGGGTGGGTTTTTCCTGTATATGTAATTCTGAAAGCATTTGATTAACACACAGGATAAAGTTCCCTCAGACTGCTCTAAAATAAATCCAAACAATTTGCCAGTACTGAGCAGACTGACACAGTCTCTGTGTTCCATGGATCTATAGCAGTCAGCCCAAATCAGTTCTCATTCACAGAAGCTGAGCCCTCGAGCTTTCAGCAGAAATGGGATTAGATCTCTGCTAACAGAACCCAAGGAAATGTTTAAAAAACAAAATTAAAAAAAATTCTACATTTCCAGCATTTTTTTTTCAAAAGTGATCAGAAGTAGAAATTTTTTTTAATGAAGAAAATAAAAATTGCTAATTACATTTTTTTTTTTTTGCTTCCCCATAACTAAGAATTAAGTCCACTTATATGCATCTTAATGAATGGACAAAAATATGCTCAGTAAGGACCTCAGCAGGCACACACAAGCTGATCAAATAAGAACCTCAGAGTTCTGGTGTGACAACCCAAGCTTTCACTAGTTTGACCATTTATAAATGATCAAAGCACTTCTCAGAAACTGCAGTCTTTGAAATGGAAATAATAGTTTTTATCTTAAATTTTACCTTTACACGGGTTTGGAAAGTTTTGTTTTCTTTCTTGAAATAGGTTATATGTCATAATTGTAAATCAATCTAAAACTGCTCTGTTCTCTTTATTCCTCCATCTCCTAGTGCTAATCCTAATCAAAACCACCAGTCCCATCCCTCTGGGCATTAAAAAGAATTGTTTCTTAGTTTTCAGGATTTGTAACTCCAATTATTTTTGCAATTATTTGCTAAATTTAATTTCTGATCTAGTTCTATAATCCCAGTTACAGTTTCTGATCAATTATTTGATGCAACTTCAAAATAAGAAATCTTAAATTGTGCCTCATGCAAGATTCTGATCTATGAGTGCTCTAAGGGTTGGCTATTGGTAGGAATAGCTCAGGAAAAAAAAAAAAGCAAACCTTCCCTTGGGATTTAAATCACTTGCCAGTTTTTCACAACAATTTAATTAGGAAAATTAGCAAGGGAATACTTTGGACTACTGCAATATTTTGCAAGTTTTCAGTTTCCTACCAGCATTGCTTCCCCCTCCAGCCCTGAATGACAGATCTGATTAAGCTGTTGAGAGGAACAGTGGATCATCTCTTGTGGGACCAAGAGAAACTTGCAGCCCCATCACAATTTGCAGATTGCAGAAGGCACCTAAAGTGCATACAGGTCATTCAAATTAATCAAATATTAACAACTTAATAAGACTGGATTTGATGGAGGAGGGTGGTGTGTGCATCCATTCCAGCTGAAGTTGCAGTTAAGATGATTTTTAGTTCTATGTTCTTTTCTGCTCATTTTGCAATTTAAGCATATCAAATATTTTGATGTCATTTTTGCTCCTGTGACATATTTGAGAAATCACTTAAGCACTCAGAGGGGGAGTGGCTCACATCCAAACAGGTTTGAGAATAAGAAAAGCTTGTTGCTCAGTGAGGATCCTTTGTTTCTTGAATGACTCTCCTTGTCCTAAAGGAGACCTTTAAGGTGAATTCTGAGCGAGGAGCAGAGCTGGTAAAAACATCAATCAGGAGTCAATGATAGGAGGTGCAAGAGGCACAGGGCTTTGGTGGCCAAAGCTGTGTTAGAACCTCCCATTCACAAAGAGCTTGGCTGCAATTGCCACCTGCAAAAAAAGCAATTTGGAAAAGACATTGCAAAGATAAGGTTAATGGAATTTTCCTACAAGCAGCTCCTAAGGGATCCTCTGTTAAAAGAACCACTTTCCACTTTGGATCTTGGTTTATTTCAGTTATCAATCTTACAAATTAAGGCAGGCTTCTGACAACATAAAGTGTTTAAATAATATGCAGTCCTCCTTGAACTCTTACAAATTAGCCAAAGGAAATGTTTAAAAAACAGACCTCAAAGTAGCATCATCCAAACAGCAGAATTTTTCTTCCCACAAGGAAACTCAAAAGTGAATAGCAACAAACTGTTTACAGTAAAGTCAGAACAGAAGCTCTGTTGACTTTCCCACTTTATTCAACTTGAGAACTCTGTCTGATAAGAGAGGTACCAGCAGAAAAGCCATAGAGATCATAAAGCACAAAAGTAAGAAATAGTATGGAAACTAGCACAACTACAGTGAAATTGGTAGAAATTAATATGCTTGCAGGCAAACTAAGAAACAACAAATTACCCGAGTCACTTAGATGTTCACAGATTAGAAATTTTCTAAACTTTGTTTCTTTTGTTCTTGTATTTTAGTACGAGGCTTACAGAATACTTTTGTTGAGGGGAAAGCTGAAAATATTTTAAACAAATAATTTGTTAAAAAATACCCTCCATGGAGAAATATGATGAAATTATTTTATTTTCTTGAACAGAATGCTCAAGGGAGATGGCATTTTCTAATTTTAAGACCTAAAATAGAAAACAGGATGTAGTAGATGTGATTTAAGTTAGGGACAGCTGTGTTGAAGTTGTACAGTAGGAAATGCAATGGTGTTACAGACAGGATAAATTTAGACTTGTGGACTGTTTTTTGTACCAAGCAATACTTTTTGTTTCTGATCCAAATAACAGAACACAAGCCACTGATTCTGAAGTGCTCTCATAATCACATAGTACTGTGAGTATTTCAGCCCTCACATCAGAATCAGTCTGCAGACCTTAGTGACAGATCCTGGTTTTTAGATCTGTGTTAAATGGGTTCATTTGCACAAAAACAAGGCACTCATAACTCACCTGCACGTCAGATACAAACCACAAAACTCCTTTGGAATCACACCACAGCCAGGCTATTGTACATCCTGCTCCCATCAGTTTGCCTTTGAGATATTCCTTCAAGCCATTTCCATATCTTACAGGGACATTCCTGTATTGTTGGGGAAATATTAGAGGAGCACTGCTGTGTCATCTCATCCTTGGCCTGAGTGGGGTCAGGGCCTGGCTGGCACCAGCATGTGGAAAAGTCTGGGAATGTGTTAAGTCTGACAGTCATGGGAGTTTTGGCAAGTCTCCCTCTGGGGAGCAGGGAAAGTGTGGTTTATGGAAAGGGAATAATGCTAAAAGTTTTGCTCATGATGGCTGCCCATAGTGCTAAACTCCTATTTTACACAGAGTTTCTTCTATAGTATTGGATACTGTTTAAAGAGTATAATGTAGAAAGATATGGACAATCCCAGCCCTGAATAGCTTGTCCCTCCCTCTATATTTCATGTGTCTGCAGCCACACACAGACAGGGTGTTATAGAATAGATTATGCTCTGAAAAACAATGCTCCTCTTTCTATATATTGGAGAAGGACTCTGCTCTATTCATTTAGCAGGATAAGGTACAATCGATGACCCAAAGCTTTCTGTCATTCCTGTGAGTTATACCTTGCCTTTCCTCTAAGTTATTGAACAGGAAGACAAAAATTATTATTTCATCCATAATTCTATCTGTATTGATATGTGAACTATATAAAGATATTCCAACTCAGACTGCACTTCAAATTTAAGGTTGTATGTGCTGTTTGGCAACAAGGGAAACAGAATTTTTTCCCTCAGCTGCCTGTGGTGGTTTTTTAGAACTTGAAGGAAAGCTCCATATGAAGAGAACTGTAATGTTAGCCAACCTGCCAATCAAGACACTAATCCTCCACTCATCTCCACCGTCAGGAGACAGATACCTGGAAGCTGGTATGCAAGAGATAAAGGGGAAAGCTGGACAGGAACCAGAAAATGTTCAAAATAAAAATTAAATTCGTATGTCCAGATATATTTTCCTTAAAAAAAAAATCTAATATGAATGATACTAAAGACTTTTGACCCTCACAGATTAAACAGAGCTGTACTCACATACTCGTGGCTGTTGGTTGCTTCCAAATACCCCCTGGAACAATATTTTGCCTTTACTGCATTTCCAGACAAAGGCAAAGTGTTCTTGAAAGGGGAAATAACTGCACTGGTTAATTTTGAGTCACATCAATGACTATATAAGGCATATCTAGCTATTTAAAGAAATAGATAATATTTTTGTATTCCAATCTTCACGTCTGGATACAATAAAAACATGGTGAACTGGAGAAGCATCAAAACTGTAATATAATATCCAGAACTCACTGGTCATTGAATATTAAACATTGTGTTCTTCTATCCACTGCAAAAGAAAGAAATGTAGGGATCCCTGTAACTGTGCTGTCCACTTGTACTGTTTTCTGAGGCATTAGGTTCAAGCAGACAAATTGAAATAATTTAAGCAAGGTTTTTATTTAGATGTTATCTTCAGATATTGTAAATAATTCTCCGATAGTTTTAAATGTTATTTCTACCCACGACTCTTGCTCTGTAGCATATACCCAGGCTATTGATAACAGTAATTTGACACTCCAAGTTTAGCTGTTTTGACTACAAACAGAAGTAAGTTACAAGAACTGTTCATGCTCAGTGATGCACTGATTCTCTTTTTTGAGATTAGGCTCATGTTAAAACTCTCTGTGAAGTTATGAATGAGAATTTTGGGTTTTGTGAATATTCTTGCAATACTTAAAATTGGCTGGCTCCCGAAGTGTGCCTGCCAGTAAAGTAATTTGCTGGAATACTGTTGGAAAGCAAATACAGAAGGGGTGTGAATACAGTCAAAGAGAATTCATTTGCAAATCAAATGGATGGTGGAAGAGGAGTTGCATTCAATGAATTCAACAAAGACACTGTCACAATAAATACAAGAACATTTGGCAAGGATAACCTTTGCAAGACTTGCTATCTGTGTTCTGCAAAGGTATCCATATGTGTGAAGTTCCTATCTCCATGCAGGATTCTGTCTATTCCAACAGATGCAGAACTGGCCTATTGAACAGCTTGCAGAGCCAGATCACTAGACTAGCATTAACATTTAAAGCTGGAACTGAAACAGCTTTTCTGAAGTCATTGAATAAATAACTAGCCCTTGTATATAGAGGAAGAGAAGTTACATAATGCTTTATTCCTATTTTATCTTTTATTAGAAAAAACAACCAAGTACTACCATTATTATCATGACAGTGTGGGAAAAAATAATTAAAAAAAAAAAAGTGAATTGTACATTAGTAAGAACTAGGCACAGGATATTTATATTTTCACTCTCCTATTCAGGAGAGCACAGAAAGATAGTCAGCAGCATTTAAAAATCAACAACCCAGGAAACTATTATAAGATTCATGAAGAAACTGAAAACCAGCCCTGTTTACCTCATATCTCACAAGGGTAGGCATGTGCACTGCCCCAGTTATGGTCACTTGCCTCAGGGGAAATTCCTTCTCACCGAGATCACATCGTGGCTCCCTGTCAGCAGCTGCTCACAGCTGACCTGTCCTAAGCATCTGCTGCTGTTGTGCAAAAAATCCTGGATTCAATGGACTCATATTCTGCAAGGGGCTGCCAAAGTGCTCGCCCTGGCAGCACAGCACAGCAGCTGGGCAAGGAGCTGCTCCTTACCCTGGCCTGTGCTACAACAGTATCAAAACCCTGACAGGAGATCTTAGCATTCACCAAAACAAGAAATGTCCATTTCTGTTTTGTTCTCCGGGCTTTTGCAAGTGAAATCAGCAATGAAAGAATACAGGCACACTTCTCAACTCTTATCCATCCCCTTCCTGGCTGTAATTGGCTAAACCTGACAACTTGAGTTGTGACTTGACTTGTGATTTGACAGTCTGAGATTGTACTTTTTAAATAAATATAATTACATTCCCTTTCAGTAGAAAAGTTTTAAAATAGAAGAATTTAAATTTAAAATCAAGCAAAACCATCTTTTGAAATGTTTGTCCTGGCTAACATTTCTAATATTTTGATTTCATTTGATTTTGAAATGAAAAAGTTTTGAAACCATAAATTTTTTGGTAGGTCTGTTAATTTCTGACAGATTATAGCTAGTATCTGTTGAGACTCAGGAAAAAAAATCATTGTACAGTTTTCCTGATACCTTAGGGAAAAAAAAAAAAAAAACAAACCAAAGTCTGAAAAGTCTGTCCAAGTTAGGCAATGACACTTGCATGGGGTGCAGGTTCCAGCTGAGTTCTAGAAGACAGCATAGCCCACAGTCCCTGTTTCAGTGAGACTGCCCAAAGCAGGATTATTATTATGGTACACTTGGGCAGGACTGAGCTTGAACCAGGCTCCAGAGATGAAAGCACATGAACTAATCTGTTGAGCTCTGAAGTTCACTGCTGTGCTGGTTTATAGAAATCCTATTAGCAGTGTGACTGAGGGGTCAAAAGATAAGATAGCAGACAGCTGGAAATGATGGATCAGACAAATATTTTGGACAAGAAAGGTATTTCTTGGACATGTTGTACTTAACCATGTATTATACAACCAGGAAGGACTGGTGACTAAAGGGTAACAGATTCTTCTATTGCCTCAGAATTTTTAAGTTTTAAAATACTTCTGTGCTATCTACTGGGCCATCTCGTGTCACAATGACTTAAGATTCATTTTGGCTTCAGCAAGACACTAGATAAGAAATGCATATAGCATACACATACATTTGCATATGGCAAAATTGACAAATGATATTCCATGCATTTTGTAGCTTTTACTTCTTGAAACCTTTTACATTTTCTATTGTCTGCTGTCTTGAAATCCTCTCAATATGTGCATTATTTCCCTGCTGTAGGTAAATGGCCTGGCTCAGAGTCCACGGAAATACCTAGAGAGAATCCCAATTATACCACCAAGTTCATATCCCCTAAGAATTCAATGTGCCTGGAACTCAATTTCTAAAAGAATGACATCAGCAGACTTTGAAATAGCAGGCGTCACTAAAGCAGAAAAGTCTTGTTTCATGTATCATCCCACTGCTAAGAAATTTATGGTTCTTTCACCCAAGGCAGATGCTGGGGATGTGTGCTCAGATGGCACCCACAGCCAGGGCAGGTTTGGGTGTGATCTACATCTGAACTCTGAAAGAATAAATAACACTTTACCCCTTTTGATCAATTATGGAAAAAATCTTTAAAATTCAAATTCTGAAGAATTGGTTAATTGTTCAAAATGTCTTGTTCTACTAAATACGGTGGTATTTTAGTATTTCAATCTGTTTAATTCTTTATTGTTACAGAAAACAAACTTGAAGGTCTAACTATGGCATAACTCAGTTGATGCTGAATTTCAAAGCAGACACAAATCAATACCTGAAGCTTGCAATTTAAAAGAGTCAAACTACAGAAGTCAAAACTGAAGTTGGCTAGATAAGGAGCCAAATGACTTGAGTAAAAAAAAATAATCTCACTTTATGTGAATTCAAAAACCACTGTATTCCTGTAAGACCAAGGCTCTAATGCTGTCTGGGCTTTGCCTTCCGAAAAATTGGAAATAGAGAAGGTCCACAATGTGCTTTTCAAATGGAATGCTGAGAACAAGCAGTGAAAATACAAAGCACAGAAATAATTAAAAAGAATAGGTCAGAAAGTATTGCAGAAAAGTTAAATTAACAAAATCATAATGAGCTGGATTTTGCAAAGGAAATTAAGTAGTAAATATAAAAGGTTTTCATTTATGAAGGAAAAAGGAGCAAGGAATGGAGTAGTCTGAAAGCCCAGCGGAGGTAACAATAATCTTGGTGTGCTTAAATGCAGAGTAATTAAGAACACATAACGATAGAACCAGGGAGAGCCACCTAAATTATTGAAATCAGTCCCCTTAGATCACAGTGAGGACAAACAATAAATATGTTGTTTTTTCCAACATGTTGCACAGACCATGCCCTTTGCAGTCAGTAATGCTTTGCAGCTCCATACCTTCCCTCATACCAAAGTTCAAGTCAAGTTAAAAAGCTAACTGCTGAAATTAATATATGGCATAGTAGGGGAAAAAAAAAAAAAAAAGGCAAGAGCATCCCTGAAGTATTACAGAATTGGGCAAAATTCCAGATAACCATAGAAAAAGAAGTAGCCATCTAGACAGGAGGAAAATGTTGCTCCCCTTCCAATCTCTACATTTTTATCGGTCTTGCCTGACAAAACTTTCCTGCCTGATTTCAAATATCTAATGCATAGTAACTCCAGATTTGAGTTTTACACACAGAAAGCAGAACCTAGCTAATGCAGCTGGCTGTAAGAGGAGCACTGACATTCTGCCAGCACAGCACTGCTGGAGATATGGGTTAAATACAAGAACTGGGAAGCTGATGGAAAGTTACCAAAAAGGGAAATGTACATTCAGCATTGAGGATGGACAGAAGGAGGTCCTAAAAGATGGATCTTGGCTGACCTACACAGAAGAGTAAAAGATGAGTGTGCTCCTAAAATATAGAGATTTCAGTGCCCATAGAGATTGAAAATCTCGGATTAACTCTGCATACTCCAAGAACCATTTAATTATTTTTATTTGCATGAGGTGACAAACCATGTTATTGATGCTGGAGTCACTGATGGATTGCACTCAGGAAATTAGGCTCTTTCCTATCCCAGACAAAACTGCTGTTTTCTCAAACCATTAATTGAATAACTCTCCTTAAAGTGCTTTTAGAGAATTGTAGTGTTACAGACAGATAGAGTCACTTGCCTGGAAAGTGATTTCAATCTTTTAATAATTTCTCTATTTTAATGCATATTTTGCCATCAAAGATGGAGTAACACTTAGTCCTTGCTGTAAAAGACTTCATATTATTTTGTGTGAGAAGCTCTTTGTGTTAAACCAAGCCCTCCAGAAATAATTTCCCACTCCTAATGCACACCCATTTCCTTACACGGTGCCACAATCCATAGAAATGCCTGTAGAAACATCTTATATGTATCACCAAATATTTTTCAGTGCAAAGATGTTCTTGCCATTTTTGTTCCTTCTCAGAAGCTGTCCTAGGTTCCATCTCCCCTCTCAACTCCCTTTGTGTGGCTTAAAAGAAATGATTCAAACCTGAGTCCTTAATTAAGAAAGGTAATACATCTCCCATGTTTCCCATCAAGCTGACAATGGACCTGGGACAATTTGATGCTGTTTCCAAATAAAAAACAGTCAAATGAGTATTAAAGGAATACTGTACCTAGTCATAATTTCCTCACTGGCTATGACTACCTTAATTTGGACAAAAGCATTTCTCAATAATGGGGTCATAACACTGCCTTTGGTAGAAAATCCTCAGCAGAACACTGGATACTGGTGCTGTTTGGAGAGGGCACAACAAAGTCATCTGTCACCTGAAATACTCGTTTGGGGAACCTTTTATGCTGGTAAAATCCTGAAATGTAGTGATCTCAAGCTGGAATGCTTTTCCCTCTTTAAATTACAAGTTTCAGTGAGTATAAAAGTCTAAATAGCATGGCAAGCTCATGTGATGGAAAGTACATCCAGTGGAGTTTGTGAAATGTTGTAGATCTGATCCTATACTGATGAATTCAACTTTACTGTCCCTAAAATAGGAATGGTAAAAAACTTTTCTATTACCTCACAGTAAGTTGCTGTAAATTGGTATCAACTCCATTACTTGCAAAGCATCGTTGTGCTCTAGAAATTGGGAACTGGACTTCAAGTCAACATCGACAGCAAGAGTATTAAAAAAGAGCCCCTTTCCCCAACATTGTCACCAGTTAGCAGCTGTAAGTCCGTGACACATCTTCTAAACCACAGGAAAAACAACTTACTGGTCAGGGAGATGATAAAATGTTAGGAATCTGAAAGTAGAGAAAAAATAGAAACAGTTGTAGCTACTCTTTTTTTTTTT
>VWYP01023487.1:33659-54675 GCA_013400435.1 Pycnonotus jocosus | reverse complement strand
TCCAGGAGGGCAAAAAGACTCTGACCACCTGAATATCGGAAATCATAATCCAATACAGGCTGAGCCCACCTACGGTGAAAATGTCCTTTAAACACTTACCTCAGTTTTGTAAATAGGCTATTCTGAATATTAGATAAGTGTAATTAGAACAGTTGGGTTTTGGAAGAGATTTTAAGGAATTTTAATCAGAACTACATCAATGGCAGTAGTGAAGAAATTAATATGTACATATGTCTCTTTATATTTATTATGATAATGATAAATATAAAATTTATATAAAATATAAATGATCCTGCCCATCACTTGGGAATCCAGCAGTGCCCCCTTCATGTGGCATGGCCAGGAATGAGAGTGCCCATGTGCACCACCACAGGTTTTGTTTTACTTGCCCTGAGTTCTGTGCAGCACAGCTTGACAATATGCAAAACCCAAAGCTAACTAGGCAATCTACAGTAAATAAATACATATCTCTAATGAGCTGAAAAAGTAAAAGGTCAGAGGCTGATCTTTTGACAACATCCTGAGGAACATGTCCAGCTGTTGGAATCCTAACCTTTGACATCACACAGTCACCTGATTTTGAATTCTTGAAATAATACTTGAAAAAAATTGTAGGTGTTTTTCATATGAAAAATAAATTAGGATCACAAAAAAAAAAAAAGTCTTTGCAGCACACCTTCAGAATTGTTTTTTATTTTTTTCTTTTATATTCTATTCAGCTTTTATCAAAGTGGCTACATCAAACTAAGCTCCTCTCAGAGGGCACATCATTTGAAGCCAGTAATGCCAGAAGAGAAGCTGCCTTTTCAGAAATGCTTACATTTTAGCTAACTGCCTTTTCCCCCTTGACCAGTTCTAAGTGGTAAACTCTTCAAACTTCCATTCAGCTCCAGAAAAAAAAAAATCTTTTGTTTGCAAAATCTTAAAAAATATAAAACAACTCTAATACTTCCATCACATTGTGTTGTTCGCAGTAAGCCTTTAGGAGAACTTTAAAACACTGCCAAAATTCACATGGAGTTAATCTCTCTCCCTTCCACAGTATCAGCTCGGGGCAGGAAATGTAAAACTGATTTCTCCTCCCCTTCCCATATGAACTATGCTCTCGAGTGGGTAGCTGGGAGCCTTGGCAATTGAATACCAAATATGTTCCACACAGCAATAGGTGTTTCAAGCTCAATATCCCTCTTTGTGGGTTTCAATAAAAATACAATCAATTTTAAACAGATCAGAAACAAAAAATGTATGTTTGGATAAATCAAGCAGTCATATCACTTCACATCTATATACAAACACAAATACAAATTAATCCTGAAGAGTCATTTTGTCCACAGGGAAAAAAAAAAAAAGAAAAAAGAAAAAAAAAGAAAAAAAAAAAGGCAGCTCCCAAACACCCATTCTCAGCAATTCAGTGCTCAGTCAGCAGCCAGTGAGGGCTCCTCCAGTGCCTTTGCTCTGAGTGTTTATTGCCCTTGTCAGCAGGGCTGCTCCCAGCCTGATCCTGCAGCCCTTGCAAGCCCTGCTCTGCCAGCAAGAGAAGCACAAACATTGCTCAGGCTCCTGAGTGCCTGGTGGATAAGGGACAGGCTGTCAGGGAATGGTCCTGATTTTTCTGTTCTATACTGATCATATTTACTCACACTCTCGAGCAACTGCAAGTAAAACAAACACTGCTTTAACACCAGGTTTTTAAAGAGAAAATAAGCAGACCAAGGAGAATATTTATCTGTGTGTTTCAGTGTTAGCTGTGGTTTATGACACAGCATTTCTATGTGAAAAGTACAGTGATACTGTTCAAGCTTTTTTTATTCCCATTTAATCCATGCTAAATTGCATTTGTAACAAGCAGCAGTATTTTTGCCCCCATAAGGTTGACAGAGAGGCCTGCCTAGTAATTGTGCTATTCTCACACTGAGTCACTGATCTTTAATATGATCCCTTTAACTAAGGGGGACATTTCACACAACTCTGGAAAAAGCAAGGCACTCAGAACAGCAGATGAATTAGCCTTCTGCAATTTTTCCTATTGTCATTTTGCTTCTATTGGTTAGAAACCATCTAACAAAAAAATTATTACAAGGCATAAAATATGAGCAGATTGCCCATCTAGCAACTGTTTATGTAACTTTTGAAATATTTATACTGAAGTCTTATCATTCTTCTTTTTCACATATTTGGATTTTGCTCTTTCACTAGTACAGAAAAGAAAAAAAAAGAATATGTCATGCTGTAAATTCGGATTTCTTTTTTCTTTCTTTAAAATTTAGAGCCTTGTGACATTTTCAGGAAACTAGAATGTCAGTTAGACATAATCAGTAATTCATTTAAAGTAATTGCCTTTAAAATTGTCTTAGGTTTCTGTTATGTCTTTCAGTTAAACATGAATTGTAAATACTCTCACTCTGATGTTTCAAACTGAGATTCAAGCTAACTGCTTTGCAAACTCTGGCTGCTGCTCTGCCCCATCAAAGCATCACGAAACCTTACATTAAAGTGTAACCAGCTCTTGGTGAAACAGGAGCAATCAACAACAGGTACAACACAACGTGGAAGAATATTACTTAGACAAAACTGCAGGGAAGATTTCTGTAGGCAAAGTGGCCTTGAAGACAGGTTCAGAACAAAATTAGTCTGACAAAACAGGTAAGAGGGAAAAGACTCATTGGGGCTCCATGGCAAGAGGCCCTGAGGCAGGACCACAGGGAGCAGGGGACATGCAAGGCTGAAGAAGATTGTGCGGTTGGTGTGTTCTGCTGCTTTGTTTGTAACATCTTAAGGGATCCAGGGGAAAGAGCCTTGTGCAGCTGTAGCTGTGTGTGGACAAAGAACTGCTTAAATGCAGGTACTTTCTTTAAATTTCTGAAAAATTAATAAGAAAGAATCTTTGAAGGGGTAGCTGATCCCCCCTTGGAGTCTGACAAAATCACTTTGAGTGTGATGGTGGTCAGAAGTCTAAACAGATGGAGACCACCACAAGTGTCATAACACTTAAAATTTCACCTTTTTCTCACCAAATGAATAATATATTAAAAAAAAAAAATCCTGAATTTAGGGGACAATGCATATTTACAACACTTTTCAGTCATGTGCAGCTAAGTTGCCACTTGTATTTAAGCTAATATTGAGGCATTTAATTACTTTAAACCAAATACAAATCTCTTTAGTAAGAATAGCACTGAATGTCAAACAAAACTGAACTGCATAACTTCAATGATGAGCCCTTCAGTGACTGACATCTGAACATTTTAATTGCATAAATATTCCTCTATATCCAGCAACGCTTCTTAATACACCAAGTTTGGAATTGTGTGACTAATGCTGCCATTAGCTAGATTGAGGATTCCTGATTATTTGGACTGTACACAAATTGCTTTGCAGCAGTTCAGCTGCAATGTTAATGCAGCTCGTGATCATTGAGATGCACGAGAGCAGCAAAATGCAAACGCAGACATTTGTTTTCCAGCCAATCTGATAGAAGTGTAATTCATATCACTCTAATGAGGTCTGCTTACTTCCTGTCTTTTCTGAAGTCTCTACACCTTCTCAAGGGCAAAATTGTTTTCTAAATAGAGTCTGCTTGAATTCAGTCTCTTCTGTTGAAGTACTCCATCAGAGAGAACTAAAATAGCTCCTATTTACACATAGACTCCATCCTCATAATATTTGCATGTTGTCTGGAAGCCTGCAGCCTTCTAAAGCTATAAACAGCTCACAAAGTCACACACTAATTTCTTAAGGATCAAGAAGTTGCTTAAAGTCAGAAAAAATACAAAATACTTTTACAAGTCAAGAATAAAAAATGAAGGTGCACTGTGTGACTCTGTATGTGATGGAGTAACAGATTTTGGCACTATTTCAGCTTACCTAGCCACATCTGCATTAATAGCAAGAGGAAGGCCAGCATTGAACATCTGGAATATTTTCTGGTTAAAAATTAAACAAATATCAAAAAACTCAGCCTCCCCTCCCCAGCTCCACCAAACCAATAAAAAACCAACCCCCTAACAAACACCAAGCATCTCACCCAGTCAAAACAGGAGCACTAAATTCATGAAATAGGGACAATTAAAAAAATCAAAAAGAAACCATTTCTGATATTCTGGGTCTCTTATTTGTAACATTATCCATCCTAATGCTTTCACAGACAAGTGTTACCTGAGCTCATTGGCTGCCAACCACTGAATTTGGGCACCCTTCTAAGAAAAGTGCTTGGGAAATTGGGTGTGCAGCAGCCACAGTATTGATCAGTGGATATTTTCTTTAATATGCTGTAGCTGTTTATCTACAGCCCTCAAATCTCTCTGCTGGCTCTCTTTTTTCTGTCAGGAAATAGGTAACACACGTGTGTGCACATAGGCCATTGGGATGACTCAAACACTTTGGCTTTTAAAGGAAACTTGTTTCTTACAAATCCTCCATTTTCACGTGTTTGTTTTCACTTCATATTTACCAGATGTCACAACTTCACTTTTGTTCATGCATCAGAAAACAGATTCAGTGCTGTTCTTCTCTGTAATCCTAGAACAGATTTAAGGATGACAGATAGAAAAATAATTTTAATAATCCTTCCGTTACCTACCTTCCTGTCACCTGAGAAAGTGGTAGAGGAATGCTCTGCCTCAGCTAAACAAACATTTGGAAATCTTTAATCCCTGCTTCTGACATATTGGTTTAATTGGTCCTATTTTGATCAAGCTAAATTAGGTCTCCTGCTCTTAAAGTAGAGTAACTCTGAAAGAGTTGCCTTAATTTCATTTTTGCTGTCTCAGGGCAACAGAAAAGCCCATGTAATCCATCCAGGAAGCACTCATTCACCTGTGATAGCAGGTGTAGCTGAAAACACAAAAAATACCCTTCCCAGTAAGAATTTGCACTCATTCAAGACGTGCTGGATGTTCCAGGGATAGACAGGAAAAACCATGCTCTACTTATCTCTTCCCCCCCGCCCCAAACAGATATATACTAAATGGACACTATAACTATACACTAAATATACACAATATATTAAAAGTGAATGTGGCATTTCACATTTCACATTAAACATGAAATGTAAATGCAACACACAATATTGTCAAGTGACCTCCCTCCTCACAGGGACAAATGATCCCCTTTGGAAACTCCCCAGACTGACCTAACATGCTCCAACTCCCAGCCAAACACATCTATTTCTCCAGGAATCATCACAAATAATGCCTTTTTTTTTTTCTTTTTTCTTCAGAAGGCTCTCGCTCTGACCAGAATAATCTTTACATATCAAACATTCATTCTATCATAATCACTATTAATGAAAGGGCCAGAAAGGAAGAACAGACTTTGTTATCTTCTCACCACCAATTTCCTTGAGAGAATCAGCAGGAAATAGATCAAAGGCTGACATATCCAGCAGAAAGTATCCATTCCCTGACCTTTCCTTTTGCCTCATTTGCAGAATTTGGGAAGTATTTACTTATCTTCTCTCCCCCCGTCTCCCCTTGCTCTCTGCATCCCGGGCATTTCTGGTATCAAGAGAGCAGAGAGCTCCTGCATCCATCCAGGTCTTGTCTTTTGACCCCCCCAGCAAAAACCTCCTTATTCCCACTCTGTGCTCTAAGGATTTATTTACCACGATGTGCAGTTGGTTCAGAATGATTTCAGATGTACTCCACAGAAATATAAATAATTTCACAGCACAGAGCAAAGTTGGGCTTTGCCCTAAGAGCACAACTCCTCTCAAAGCCTCCTGCAGGTCCCCACACACAGATGTGAGGGGGTTTGGAGTTAGGAGTGTATGAAGCTTCTCTGAACTGAAATTGCCCTGTCAAGAACAGGAACTGCACAGGATGAATTTTAACATACCAGGCCTAGATAAATTTTTAATGGAAGATCATTTAATCCCTATTAAGCCCTAAAACAACTAACCAGGATAATAATAGCTAAAGCAAGCACAAAGGAAAGGAGAAGGTTCTATATTCTATTCATTTGCTTTAAGATAGACTCCTAAAAGTAGGAGAAAGAAGATTTCCAGGAAGATGGGGTTAGTTTGACAGTGTATAAATAGCCCGAGCTGAGGATGTAACAATTACTCTGCCTCTCCTAACACTGAGCAGGGCAGTAACTAGAACTGAGCTGACTATGGAACTGGAATATTTTGCAGCTTAGATTTCTTCAATGAGGCTAAGCCAGCTCAAAAGATTTCAGTGTTGCTCTAATACACAAGCCTTTGATGTTTCCTCATCTTTACATCATAGAAGGAGCTCAAAGGGTTAATTAAAATTTAATGATATCGGCTGTACTTTGAAAAAGTTATGAACTTGGGTGAGATCAATCACTTTCTTGGACTGTCTGACTTCAAAGCAAACATTATGCAAAGGAAAAAAAATTCTCTCATTCTGCATTGAATTCATAAGCAAGGATTTCCTCATTAGCGGTCTGTGCATGGAGGAGATTCCAAGTTCAAACTGGAAGAGGTGAGGTGCCAAAAAAATGGTTAATCAGAATTTCATGCCTTTGATGGCAGCCACATGTTGAATGAATGCATCACTGCAAACCAGGGGACACTTGAACAGTCCCAAAATAGGAAGTGAGGGATTAAGGCATGAGCAATATTTTTTTTTTTCCAAATTCACAACTCGTTTGCAGAGATTTAGCTAAAACCTCATTAGCTTGTTTATTCACTCTTAGTGACATTCAGCAAAATGTCAACTGAAATAAAAGTAAAG
The DNA here is from genome assembly GCA_013400435.1 of Pycnonotus jocosus. Taxonomy (NCBI): domain Eukaryota; kingdom Metazoa; phylum Chordata; class Aves; order Passeriformes; family Pycnonotidae; genus Pycnonotus; species Pycnonotus jocosus. The sequence continues at coordinate 47,977 of VWYP01023487.1, read as the reverse complement.
TTTTTTAAAGTGTACACGTCTCTAGTTTGCATTTGTGTTTTTATTTATTTACTATCTACATTTTATTTGAGCTGGCAGCTTTCACTTTCTGCAGTCTTATTCTGGCCCGAAGGTATTACTATATTTTCTAAAACAAATACACTTCAGATGACAAAATTATGAAAATCCCCTATAAGAGATCTGAGTTTACCAGTGACTAGTTAGATTTATCATGAAGATTAAGAAAAAATTATTTTAATGCACTCAAATGTTGACAGTAAATCACCATCTCTGCTCAGAAAATGCTGTGTAGGGAGCCTCAGTCAGCTCCAACCTTGTGCCTTCCATCACAAACCTACTGAGCAAAGGTGGAAATATGCTCTGTGGTATGATTCCTCCTGGAGAGTGGTTTTATAACATATTTAATATTGTTCTTCATAACAATCATGGGATGTATTCAATCCACCCAAGCGTTCAAAGCTCCAAAGTTCTCAGTGTAATTATACACTCATCAGGAAACATTTATTGCCTCACTCAATGCCTAAAATATATGTCTGGGTTTTTAAACATATCTTTTCATTGAATGGCTCCTGTTTGCAAATTCCATATTTTTTAAAATGTCTGACTCTAGACATCACTTTATTGAGAACCACCAGGTGTGATGTTGGGCCACAGCACAAGGAACAAGTCAAACTGCTTTGTGCAGAAATGCATTTCTGGTGTACACTGAAAGGTTTAGTGAGGGTGATACCTGTGAAATTTGCAACCAACTTCCTTTGGGGACTTTTTCAGACTGCTGTGATTGCATCATTTATGAGAAGAAAACCATGGGCATAACATTCCCTGTTAAAGATGTACTGGTTCATCCAAGCCCTCTCATTGCAATGCTGGCTTGCCTTCCAGCTGCTCTTCACTAATGAGAAAACCCCAACTTTGGTGGGGGCTTTTTGGTGGTGGTGTGGGTTTTTTTGTTTTCTTGTTCACTTTTTTTTTGTGTGGTTTTTTTGGTTGTTTTTTTTTGTTTTGTTTTGTTTTTTTTTTGGTTTTTTTTGTGCCAGCAGACTTTTAATTCAATGTAATGATGATTTGCCAAGTCACCCTGCAAATCCACATCTTCTGATTAATAACTGAAAAGGAAGTTCTCTGTTGGACAATACTTATTCTCAAGTTCCCAGCAGGTTGTCAGCATTTCAGATGGCTTGTGCAGGCTCACACTATGCTGATTTTGGTGGACTAGTGTCGTCATCAGGAAGATGATCCTTTCCATTGTATCATAACAAATATTTCAATAAAATGCTGGATTTTGAGTTTATAGATTTCAGGTAAATTTGCTCTGTGGTAAAGTGTTTCCATTTAAAGTGCAATCAACCAGGTTTTTTAGATACAAATGAAAAGGCAGCAGTAGGATTTAAAGAACCAAAGCAACAACAAATTGATTTTATTTTTGGCACTGACTCTTTTTCCCTTGCACCTTTAATAGAGAGAAATTCTATAAAATCTATTTCTACTTTTGAGGTGGAAGACAATAATAGCTGTCATTTTTCAAGGGAAAAAAAAATTACCTAAAAATGAGGTAGAGCTGTCTTTCACTGATGTCAAACCCAGAAAAAACAATAGAAAAAGGATGAGAAAAGGAACAACAAGACAGCAGCTCATCCTTTCAGACCTGTCTCTCATTTCCTGACAAACCTCTTGGGCAAAGACAGACAGACCATAAGGTCTTGTCAGCTCCTTGAGAATGGCAAATCCATACTCACTCAGGACTGTTTGTAACAGAGTTTATAACTCCTGTCTGGGCAAAAGAGGCTATGGAAACAGGTTTGATCAGGTGAATGTGACTGTTTCTATAAAAAGGGCATTAGAAGGGAGGATGGCAGGAGAGCAGCTGTGTGAGAAAGGACAGGACAGGACAGGAAGCACAGAGGAAGGGTGGCCAAAGTCTCTCACTCTCTGTGGGGCCTGGGGTCTCTCTCTGCTTGGTGGAGGAGGATCCTTCTCTTCTGAAAAATGCCTGGGAGTCTCTTTGGCAATCCAGAGGTGCCACAAAACAACTCTTAAAACTCAGCCCCCTTAACCCTTTCAGGCCCCAGTTCCAGCTGAAGTGCATGGGTGGGATAGCCCATGTTGTGTTGGATGTGATCTCATTTGTCTTTGTATGGACGTACAGAATGAAACCTTTGATTCAGAAAGTCAGGCTTTGATTTGAAATAAAGAGTTTGTTTTCATACCAAACATGAGTGAAAATTGCATATGGTTGGTAATTTACATTATTTGGGGGGGAAATATTCCTCTTATTCAGCTAAATAATTTATAAATGTTCACACATATAACCAGCAGTATTCATGTTTTTCTTTTAACTTAATATACTTCTTTCTTGTCTAGTGGTTTTCTTCAGTGAGATGGCTAAAACACTGGCCAATCATAATTAAAGAGAAATTAAATCCACTTTTTTCCAAATTAACCAGAAATATTTTTATGCCTTTTTATTGACTTTCTGTCAATTTATTTATAAATTTCCAGTAGCCTTGCTTATCTTTAAAAATCACAAGATATTTAATATTAAAACTAAATATTTTTCAATAATAAAGTTCAACAAAGTCACAGCATATAAATACACAGGATTGTAAAACTACTAAAATAAGTTAATCAAGGGCATATCATGGGACTAACTACTACATTTTGGTGTGTGATTTTTTTTAGTTACTAGGTTTGGAGTCAGGGATGCCTCTTTATTAAAACTTCCATGCTGTACCTCAGGCAGCTCTGTTCCATAGTATCATATTTGTTCATTTGAATCATTTCTTAAGTCTAGTCTGCTAGATTTATACCTTAGATTAAAAATCACTGGTAATGCTGCCAGTGCTATCAGGTTCTCTAAGCAGTTCTAAATAATGGGTACTCTGAGTTCATGTAGGAAGTTAAAATAAGACATCAGCCTGGTTTAGCTGTACTACAGTAAAATTTGAACAAAAAGTGAAAAATTTACTGTGGCACACAACTCCATTATCAACTGCTTGCAATAAAAGCATTTTCACGATTAGGTGTAAGTAAATGAGGAGTGCAAAGTGTTCAAAATGACAATCAAAGTATTCCCATAGGAGCTGCTCCCTGCAGCCATTTCTACTCTTGATGATTACAGGTGATCAATGTATCAGGGACACACAGAGCACCCGTGCTCCCCTGCCAGGGACACAGAGTGCCCTGGGGACAGGGAAGGGGCAGATCAGGATGGTGAATACAGGGCAAACCATCCACCAGGCACAGCATCCACCATGGGAACCTGCCAGGGGGAATCTCACACTGGGAACTTCCATTATACCAGAAAAGACCTTAATGGTTAATGACAATTAGCTCTGACATTTGGGAATTGAAAAGGAAGCCAGGAGAGGGACAATTCAGTCAGCTCTCAGACTGTGGGTCTTCTCAAAGACCCTGTGCAGCTGTGACAAACTTCTTTTACTTTTATAAAATGATCTCATGTCTGAGAAGACCTCGAGGAAGGTGTCAGGCAAAGAAACAAACCCTTTTTGATGACAGATGATCACCTATCTTAATAACAGCTTTTACTGTTCACTCCAAAGGCTTTCAAGTTCTTTATTTTAAAAATATATAACATTGCTAAATGCAACGCAAAGTGCCTTTGGCTACTGTCACTGTTATCTCTTTCTGTGCTTCATTTTACCCATAAAACCTCTATGCTGTGAAGGGGAAACCAGTTTTAAAAAAAACCAACAACTTCTTTTTTTTCCTCCTCCTTCACAAAGAGGCATTGTAGGAAGACAAATGGGACAATGAGAAAGGGGGAAGTGTATGCTGTACCCTTTCCAAAGCACATTTATTCTTCCCTAGCATGTGTTTCATTGCCTCTCAAGGGTGCAGTTTATCTGCTTTTCTACTTGCAAGTGGATACAGTGACTTTATACCCCCTGAACATCTCCTGTTACATCACTACCACCCTGAATACCAAAACCATGACACAGATTCAAAATGTTCAAATGTTGTGGTTCTGTTAAATACTCATCAAACCACAAAGTTTTTAAAAATTCCAGGCTGAAGGCCTAGATTCCCTTAGTACATCTTATTCTTAATAAGTCTGTTTAGTCTGTGGAGGACATGAATTATTATTTCATCCTGTGGAAGTTGAAAATTGTGAGGGGGAAAATAAAAAAAAAGAACCTGTGCTTGGAAATAACAGGATTGCATTTTGGTGAGCTGTCATTTGTATTGGGAATGTTGATCATTTGGAGCTTTACCTTGGGGGCTACTTTTGGTGTTGTTCTGTCTCGGTGACAGTACATTCAAATGATTCCTCCATGTAACACTTATGAAAGTGTGAGCAACAAGTGAGTTTTTATGTGACTTTGTAATTGTGGGAATATAGCTACACTCTGCATCCCACTGTTAATAGCAAGCTTGTGTGAAATAATTAATTGTATTTAAACTGTCATATGAGTTTAATATGTAGGTGTTAAACTGCTGCTTTTGGTGATTTTGACATTCCTAACAGAGAATCTATCTCAGTTCTGTATAGATTANAAAAAATAATTTCATTTTTTTATAAAAAAAAAAAAAAAAAAAAAAAAAAAAAAAAAAAAAAAGAGGCACAACGTATTAGTTAGATTTTAGCTGGAATTTCAAATGGCAGAAAACATGAAACACTTTAAGTGCTGTGATGAGTTTACCATTAACACAAGAAAAAGATATAGTTAAAATTCAGTTCCTTTGATAGCATTGTTTTCTGCATTTTTACCTATAAAACAATATAAATATAACTATTCTGCATTGATCCAAACCAGAAAAGTATAAAAATTTTACATTTCTAGCTTTAAGATAGATTTTAAATAAAGTGTTTTGACTGCATCCTTGCACTGAAGTAATTGGAGTTTGTGTGTTGTTGTAGCAGTGATGGTTTGAGTGCAGAAAAAAATTGCAGAAATAAATAACATATTTCACTAGACAAAATGATTTCATTGGAAAAAATGAGACACATTTATTCATAATAGCCATTCTTCAGATCCTAAAGAGAAGCAAAATATGTGTTAGAAAAATAATCAATGTAATTAATAACCTAAACATATGAGGGAAAGTGTGATGAACACCTTTGGAGCCAAGAGGGGTGACAATGCCAAAATCCATTCTTTCAGGAATAAAACGAACTTTTGTTTCAGCAAGTTATTTCTTAGATGATGGTTACACTCCCCTGCACCCATTATATTTAAGGGTTATCACATGATAAAGCTAAACACATTTTCTGGTTCCAAAAATTGCATCTTATATTATATCTCAAATTTTCAGCTGCCTGTAGCTTAATAGAAAAGCTAGACCTTCAATGCCTGGTCATAGAGGGAGAAAAATTCATCAATAGTAAAGAGATTGTACTTCAGTCCCCATATTACAAGTGTCAAGAACAAGCAGTGCATGGGGTTTTGAAAAGATCATTGCACAGATAGATAAAATTCTTTCTTTACAGATCACTAGGAGACCTAAGCATCAGTGAACCCAATTTTTGAAGCCTTCAGAGGGACTGCACTGGTGGAGATCCTGCAGTGGAAGTACTGGGTGGCACAGCAGCAGGAGCACGCCATGCTGCCCACACACTCCCGGCTGGAATTAATCTTCTTCATAAGGCACACCCAGAGTCATGAAGTGAAATCATTGCTTCTGGATGAAATAAGGTCTCATGGGTAAAGCTTGGTTCTGTTACTGTGCTCAGAGATTCCTTGGCCAGCACAGCCAGTATAAACTTCTCACTATACTTACCTGCCTCTTTTGTAGTTTAGACCTGGCCTAGGCTTTGGCTTCCACACACAGTTATGCATCTATTCATTTGTGAAATTAGGATTTAAATAAACAGGACACCTGTGGAGTACCTACTGCCTTTAAAATTAATTCAACATATGCTTTTGTTGTGTTTTTTTTTTTTAATAACACCTAGATTTGCTCTTATCTGAAAATGATATCAAAACATCCTCGCCTCTCCCATTCTTCGCATTTCCTTCAGTATGCAAAATGTTCACATTTTCTCAAACTAAAAAATGCAGCAAAACAATAATCAGTCACCTTGTATTGCCAGAATATTTTGATAGTCAAACCTCCAAAAATATAAATAAATGTTCCTGCATTTCATCTTCTCAAGCAGCAAAAAGTGCAGCCACATCTCGGTGGAGATCACAATGACGAATGAATGACACAGCTCTGTAATGAAACAACTTCCATTTACAGGGCCTGAACTCTACCAACCTTCCTGGGCTTGTCTGAAGGTTGGTACAGACTTTCAGGATTCCAGGGGGAGTCAGATTCCATTAAACATGATTTTGAAAACTGAATTTGTCTAGCCAACTGTTAATGCTCCACAGAAGCTGTGTGTGGTCTCAATATTCTGACGGCTTCTCTGGGTGCACGTTAAGGACTTGAACACCTTGATACCTCAACAGCTTTCTGGATAAACAATAAAACAAATGGGAAGAGAAATCCCTGTTAGTTTGCCATGAATTATTTAAGCAGAACTCCTACTGGTGCAGGAGGTCAGCAGGGGATGGCACATTCTCTGTGCCATCTGCCAAGAACAGCTCAGTGCTGGTGCTGGGAGCAGATTGACAGAATGAGGTTGGCTGGGGCAGTCAATAAGACACAGCCAAAGCTTGGCACCCACACACATCCCAGTGACATTAATGAACTGTGTGAAGAGGAGAGCATCCACGCTATTCTTCAGAACAGAATGCCTCAACAGCCTTGAGAACAGGCCAGACAACCTTGCTTTCCCAGTGGCACTTGTACAGCCATACGAAATGCAGAGGAACAAGGAGGAGAAGAATTTGGAAAATCAGAGGTATTCAAGATTTGTCTTTACTGCTAGATTACTTTTTGCAAACCAAGTCAAGAGAAAACTGCAAATGTGCACTGATACTGGGAGCTGAGTGGACTGTCTTTCCACCTACTGCATAGCAAAGGAGCAGCCACAGCTCTGCAACAGAACCAGTAGAGAGAGAGAAGAACAAAGATTCAGCAGTGCCTGTAACAGAAGCAAATCCAATTTTTGCTGTGTGTTCAATGCCTCTATTTTGTAAATAACAACAATGAGAATGCATAAACCACTGTACTCTGAATCTGACAAACCCAAGGATCCACTGAAATTTCTCTGTAGTTCAACATGCAAAGTTATTCCCTGAAATATGTCTGGCCACAAAACACCTGTGCTAATGGCAGAAGCTTCTTTTGCTGCCTTTTCTCGTCACCTCAACATGGTAATGAGAAGAGAAAGCGTGTAAAGCTGTGAAGGTTAGTGGGATTGCTGGTTCCCATCAGATACCCGACCTGATAATGAATGACTGACAGGCTCTCTGAAGGGAAATGCATAACACAGGCAAGAACCTGGCCCTCAGATGGAAACTTGATGGCTGGTAAAAGACTTGTTAAGATTCACATCAGAATCAGGAATATCACTGCAACTGCTTCCATGACAACAAAATATAATGTCATAATGCATATTATGATTTCATGACAGGATGATGTCTGTTTATCCAGGCAGCCTCTTCAGCACTGAACAAGAGTGGAGGATAAGAGAATGCATACTAATAATAATAATTGAAAAAAATATATTTTTCTTTGTTACAGATATAGAAAAAAAAGGCTTATTAAGGGCAGCTTATTTCCATCTCACCTATGATCAGTATCTACAGTAATAGTACCTATATGCATCAGATTTCAAAACAGTTGGGTTCCTTGCTTCCCTCAACTTTTTTTGGCCTTTCAATAAGTATATTAATCATAAAATAGATTGTCTCCTTTTTCATGCACAATATAGCAGTGATTAATGGCAAATCATTAATGTTTCCATCTCACCTTTTATTTCTATCTCCTATGAGAACCATGCCCTATTGTCTCTGTTCCAGCACCAGGACTCCTCTGATTTACACACATACAACTGAGTTTTATACCAGGGATCTGCACAGCACGCTACTTTCCTGTCCTGCAGACACTCCATGTATTAATGCACAAACATCTCATTTTTCTTTGCTTGAACTGATAGAATTTCTGTATCACAGCTACTACTCAGATACATATTCTACTCATATAAATCCCATCAGAATTATACATAAATGTAGTGGAATCCTTATGTTAAATCCTGATCCTTGAAAATGGTTTCTCTGGGAAAAGAGAACACCCTCAGGGATCCTGCACAGGTGGAAGGAAACCTCATCTCTCATGTTCTGGTGGAGGGGATGAGGGAGAAACCAATGACTTGCACTCAGCTCAAGTGTTTGAGCAATAATCCAGAGGTCCTTTGGAAATACAATTTGACTGCACAGTCTGATGGAAGTACAACAAAGCTGCAGAATAGCTGGAAAATCCCAATGGCTAACCAGTATAATCCTCATTGGTTGCCTAAAATGCCATCTGCATGACCTGGACTGAGCAGCTGGAGGGGGTGAAAGTTCCATGACTGGTACTGCTGGTACCCCCACATGGCAACAAGCTGTGAGAATGATTTCTACACAAAACCACTTCAGCAGCCCCCCTATCTGTGGCCCAGTTATCAACCTATCAACTTAATCCAAGAAGAACACAAACAAAGTAAATAACAGGTAAAACCATGTAAAATTAATCTCCTCATTCCTGCCAAGAACCACTTTTTCCTTTTCTTTNTTTTTTTTTTTTTTTAATGTGCCCATCCTCCCATCCTGGGAATGAATAAAGGTCCACACTGAAACCAACATCTAAATGGTCATACATTAAAGCAACCACGATAGGGCTGTGATAAAGTTACTGCAGTTCTGTTTTAAATGATTTTCTAATGTCAGGAACATTATGAATTCTTTGTGAAAAAGCACATAAACCCTTAAGTCTTCTATTTTTCATATTTAGTTTAAGGATTTCACTTCAACCAGCTTTCTCTATTTCCTTTTCAGAACTATCTTTGCCTGAGTGGCTAAGACTGCCAGTGAATACATAACAGTAGTTAAGCAATAATTTTCCCCTAGGAGAAAATTACTTTTTGCATAGAATAAAAAGGAATTAAATTATTTGAAGCTCAAGAAATAAATTTCTCAACACAATGAATGTATTTCTTTATTATTTTTAGTGCAGAGGAATGCTTTTTTCCAAATTATGTGTGTAATATAATAAAGACTGCATGCATAATTTTTAACCTTTCTGAAATAACTATGTAAAAATTATAAAAACAGTCACAAGAACAATGTTCATGATATGCACGGCCTAATTACATGCTGAGAACATTTGTTCTGATTTTTTTTTTACAGTCTGAAATTCACCTTTTTTGTTTTCAGAAGTCATAGATATAGCAGAGCACACTTTTCAGAATAATGCAGCTGTCATAATAGGAATATGCAAATCATGATTATTTAAAATGAACTTGATCTTTTTCCCAAAGAGACTTTTATCAAATGTGACTCATATAGAAAGGTCTTATTAGAAGATAAAAAATATTATTCCCTCCTTTGATATATTACTCTTAAAATAATGCTACTGAATGAGACAACAATCACGTTCCTTGTACCCAGAAGCAGTTTATTCCTACTCAGTCTTACACTTAGCTACAATTACTTTCATATTTGCAAAGGAAAATGTTAAAATATTAATAATCCAGTAACCTATTCCATGGCAGTGAGTCACTGGTTTGAATTTTTGTTTCAATCACATGTACATGAAGAGCTAAACTGTAATATAAGCACAGAAATGGGAGTAGGTACATCATAAAGGTTGTAATATCAGGTCTTAATATTTCCTTAATATTTCCTACCAGTGTATCCTTAATATTTCCTGCTACCATGAAATAAGCAGGAGCCCCAGCCACAACACACTTTAGCAATACAAAAAAAGAGGCATGGCTGTTTATACAGATGCACTTCCATTTTATTGTGTTCCATTCATGAAAGAAAAGTTAATGGCTGAGAGAATTCTGGTTGGAATGCCAAAGTGCAACAATCCCAGTTCAGAGTTTCCTAAAGATTTCCTTTTCCTTTCAAGCAACTGAGGGAATATTTGTAAATGTCATTACTGAACATGTAAATGTTGCTCACGGCATTAAACTCCCTCAGGGCAGCTATGGGGACACACACACTTTAGCAGTAAAACTGCCCATATTACAGGGGATTTACATAAATGCTCAAGCACCAGAGGAAAAACTGTTTAAAAGGACACACCTAATTGTGTTTTTATCAATCCTGATGAAAGATGAAGTTTCACACATATAAGGCTCCAACATCTCAGAAGGAGCTGAGCTCTCAAGGGAGTTGAACGGAGACAAAAGCAACCCTATTTTGTATGTCAGATTTTGAGGACATGAACACCACACTCTTGGCATAACTTCATTTTTATGAGGAGTTTTCATTAGAAAAAGTGTATAAAATCTCATACCTGGATTCATTATTAAGCCTGAAACAAATAAATAAACCATTGTTTCCAACTCATGCTAGTCATCATACTTGAAGAAAAAACTCTGATAAATTTTAATTTTATTTTCTATTATGTGAATTAAACAATTGCACATTTTGCCATTTAGCTCCTGATTAAATCCAAATGTATATTTAAAGAATGAAATTAAAAAAAAAAACACCTTTTTTTTTGTATGGTTGCGATTTTAAAATTTAATACCCAGTAACACTAAAAACTCAGTAAAAATGTTCTAAACAAATATCAGCAAATATTTACGAAAATGCAAACTCCCAGTTTGCTTTAGTATTTTTAAAAACTCTATTTCTTTTCACATAAAATTAGTGGGTTTGTGTTCAGGTGCGGGTTTTGTTGTTTGGTTGTTTTTTTTTTTTCCAAATAGAAGTTTCTTACTGGAAAGAAAACACTCACGAAACTCACCAAAAAATATGTTTTAATTTAAAGGTTTAAGTAGGATTTGGTAAGGAGCCATCTTGACACTGACTGCCAGCCTTGCTGATGTATTTAAATCCAGTTCCTGTTTACCTGCTCAGAGCACAAAATGTAGGAGACATAGGGAGATGGCAAGTGACAGGTATGGAATACTGAAAGAAGTAATTTGATTGAATTCAATTTGGAAATTGATTGAAATTCATTTGCATATGAAATATGTTTTGCACTTCATGTAGCTGTGGTTGTTTGCAGAGCTCAGTTTCCAGGAGCTGAGGCTGGGGGTCCCTGCAGGAGAAGGCAGAGCTGGGGAGGGGCAGTACAGGAGGTGCTGCCCTGGGGACCCACGGTGACACTCCAGCTCTCCCACCCTCCCCTGAAGGCTCCTGCTCTGCCGGGGAGCTTCTCCTCCCACCTTTGTAAAGCTTGAAATGGTCTCGAAGCTGCAAAATGATCAGCTGAGAAAATCCAGAAGATTTCCAGTCAGACAAAACTCTTCTGTATTCACCAGATCTTTGATAGCTTAAACCAAGTGAAAAAAAAAAATGCTAAATGGGTAGGAACAAGAAAAAACACAATTGAGTTTTGCTGCCCTGCTTCTCTTCCTGGCATTGCTCTCTCCATGGTGAGTGATAACCTCAGCCAAAGCAGCAGAGACATACACAGAGCCAGGTGCACTCATCTGTGCTTTTGTTCTGGGCCGTGTTCCCCCTGAATTCATCTTGGATTTACATCAGCACCATGAAAGGGTCACATTATGATGTGACCTGAAAAGAGGTTTTTATATTTCCAGTGTAAACCTAAGCTAATCAGCAGATGCCTCTTCTTAAAATTCTACTATTCCATTCATTCATTCTCAAATTACTTATTAATTTAGCTGATGATTTCCTGTGGCTAATCTTACAGACCTAAATCTGCTCCTGTCTTCATCCTTCAAAGAAGAATTTAAACCTCTCTAATGTAATTCAGAAGTTCAGATTCACTTTCACATATCCCCGTATCTTTTCTGCTTCAAGTTCATGTCCTGCATTTAAATGAACAATGATACAAAGAACTAATATTTCCTTGTATAATTTAAATTTTAAGACTGAAGACTTAGAAAAGAAAAAGGAAAAACACTGTTATTTAACTGTTTTCTTGGGCAATAGCAGCTCTCCATTGTGAGTAGAAGGTTCTTTGCATTAAATCTCTTTCCTTTTTACTGGGGAGAGTTGTATGTCTGCAACATTAAAAAAAAATTACAAATGCCAAGCTGTTCATATTTGATAGAGAGCTATCGTGAGTCAAGATTGTTTAAATTCATCATTGTTTTTCTCTAAGCATGAGAAATCTTAAATGGTATAAAGAGCTGTTCTATACCACCAGACATGAATTTCTTTGAATTGAATTAAGCCCACTTCACCAATTTCAATATCAATGAATTGGGATATCTCCTACAGTAAAGAGAGTCAAAGAAGAGATAAACTCACATATCCTTGCAACAATTATGATAATAAATTCATCTTGGCAGATAGGATGACTTTTTCCAAAGAATAATTGTCCCTTCCTGGTTGCCAAGATACAGAATTTTCACTCAGAGCATATCTTGAAAATTGGGAGCATTTGAATTTTTACGGTAATTTTAAGGTGGTCAAAGGGTAATGGTGAGTAGCTAAACAAAAATCATTTTGTTGAACACTTAACAGGACCTGAACCATCCAGGAGATATCATGCAATCTCCTGCAAATTCCACTTATGGAATTAATAGGACAGTACAAGCATTTAAATCTCACTGATTCCACAATCCTTTCACCATATATTTCAATGTGATTGTCAAGGTTTGCAACAAAGGCAGAAGAAAAAAAAAAAATAGATGTTTACCTCCAAAATATTGTGCATTTTTAATGGCAGGATACAAGGGATAATTACCAACAAACATCCCTCTTAAAGAAATCAACTAAATTAAATCCTCAATTTCAAAACCTTTGCAATAAAGGAGAACTGTGAAGAAATACTTCAGCTAAGCCTTTTCTCCATTAATGCTCCCAGTCTGGATTTTAGTGAGCAGCCCTGATACAGTGATTTTACCACTGAGTTGTAGCACCACGGGGAAACCATGCTGAGGCTGGAGAAATGGGGCATCAGGAAAAGGCTGGAATATCCCTCTCCCTCCCAACCATACACCAGAACTATCTCCCATGAACTCTCATTCACATTTCATTTCATCAAACAAACCACTTGCAGACTAAATAGTTGCTTTGACATCTGCACATCTGCAATGCAATGTGTGAACACTTAAAAAAAAGTCATTTCTGACCACCTAATCCACTTTGCCTAATCCACTTACAGCTCCAGTCGGGCAAAAATTTGATCAATTTGCTGTGACTTGAAGAGGTACACGATGCTATGTGCTGTGTCCCTGCACTTGCACATGACAAACTGATGATACTAGATGGCACTGAGAGTGAAATAACGCTGAGAATAAGCCAAAATTCTTCAATGGAGTAGTTTTGCATGAAATCTGCATTATTGGAACAATTTTTTTCAGGAATATAGTGCTGATGCAACAGGAAAAAAAGAGTCCATTTTACTGCATTATATTAAATCACTATTTTGAAACAGAGAATAGTGTTTATACATATCAACAGCAATGTATACTGTATTGCTTGTTTTGACATTACCAAATCTCTGCAATCAGATTACAGAACACCAAGTGAAAGGAACTTAACTAGTTTTTCTATTACATATGACTTTTATGTTATAAAATCTTCAGAAAACCTGCACCAAGTGTTTGGTACATTTCTGAGTGACTGGCAGAGCGTTTCTAACCTGTCTGTACAATTAAACATATTTTAGTCCCTAACTCACACATGAATAGCCTGAGCTGACATTCACATTTTGCTTCTTGGTTTAGTTTGCCTTGGTTTTAGTTAAAATCCCCCAGAGCTGGCAGGGACAAAAGTCACAGCAGCACAAGGGAACTTTGCAAATCAAGACCAGATAAACACCAGGCTGCTGATTGTTTCCTGTTCTGGGATGTTCTGCAATTAGAGGATGCTGAAGCAGCAGGCTGTTTTGAAATGTTTTTATAGGATACAATTAACATATTAAAAATATACTTTTTAAACCTATGGCTATTGATAGTTCTTGAAACTCATTCTGGTCTCATTTCTTTCCTCCTCTCTTTTCCATATTTTTCCACACACAGCTGCCATGTGCTTGAATACAATTATGTTATCATTACAACAGTGGAGGAAATTGTAAGGATGATGGTCAACTATGGGCTGAACTGCCTTTAAGGCTGTATTTTAGTACATTCAGGAAAAGAAAGGAGTGGTTAGTAACAGCTGTAAGCAGACACTCCTGTTGCAAACAGAACTGTGTGTAAAACACTGGTAAATCACAAAATGAAAGACTGCTGGGTTTGCTATATGAAGTAAACTATTGGCTATATCCTTACAAAAAGAATAATTTTGGGCACAGAGTGATTAAAAGTTCTGAAGTACCATTCCCCCCCC
>VWYP01023487.1:0-33643 GCA_013400435.1 Pycnonotus jocosus | reverse complement strand
TTCTGAAAAACCCTCCCCCCCCCCCCCCACCATTTTCCTATTACTACAGTTTAGTTTTAATCATGGCATACCCCAGCTTTAAAACAGATTTTCCAGTTTATTCAGATTCACATTTTTGGTGCCCTTCCACAAGAACAGGGGCTGTCATCCCCTATACATAGAGCTGTGTGTGATGTAGTTCATTTGGCATATACTCAAGCTCATGAATGGATGAAGCACATCCAATTAATGCTGAAGTTTCTTTGAACTTCACACTGTCAGGAGAGCAGGAGAGTCTTATGCCAATTACTGCAGTGGATGGGACTGAAGGACTTCCCTCCTTGTACTATTCCAGTGAAGACAGGAGCTTTATACTTTCACAGGAATTAGTCTCACAGTGCTTAAAGACCAGGAGTACTCTTCCTAATCAGCAATTCAGCCCCTTGTTGCTGCAGACATACACCTTATGAACACTTATATAAACATGTTTTGCTCCATTTTAAGTGTTATCTGCTATGCCAGTCAGAGGTGCTGCTACACATTTTAATACCATCTATACTTACAACTGCTGATTTCCAATAGAAATTGTCAAGGGGGACTTGTAATATTGCTGTGAGAATGATATCCCTCAACATGAGCAGCTCATCACATCTTCCAGTGTTTATTCAGCTCCCACAGCAATGCAGCCTTACTGGGCTGGGGTCCAGTATATGGAGGTATATGAGGTTTACAGGCATTTTGTGCATCTGCCTCCCTGTCCAAAGCTCTCATCTTTTGCTCTTTGACTGCTGCAAGTTCTTTCCCTGACTCGGTATGTATTTGAACCACAAAGTTCCAGTTCCATAAGGTTAGAGGCCATGTGTTAAGCAGCACTGGAAGGTGAGGAAAGAATTCCCCAAGCGGCACTGGCCAGATTGTAGGTGATGAGGAGGATCTGCATGAAAATAACATGGCCATCCAAAGCCCCCAGTTCTTCAGCCTCAATGATCTTTTCTAAAGCAATATCAGGAAGTGTTCAGCATTTTACAGGGAAAAAATGGCCAGGAGTAGTAAACAGAAAAATAGAGAAGCAGAGAAAGACAGAGGAGTTGGAAAATGGACAGATGAATGAAACAAAACCCAGCAAAAGCAGCCATGATTGCCTGACAGACAGCTCCAGGCAATAATCAGTGTGTCCCAAGTCCCACAGTGTGTAGATCATGGAATGGTAAAAGCTTGCTCAGTGTTATGTTATGCAGATGTGGTACATCAACAATGAGCACCTAATTTTTAGATAATATTGGGTTTGTGTGTTTTTTGAATTGGGAAGATCTCCAGAAGGATTTTTTTTTGTATTATTTTTAATACATACTTTAACACTTCTGTTCCACAGCAACAAACATTAGCTGCATGTCATGAATATGGGGTTTTCATTTGGTTGGTTGGGTTTTTTAAATGTCAACAAGGGTTTGTCTGAACTTAAGACTGAATCAAACACCATTCAAGTTCTCAAGTGTGCAATAACAGCAATATTTGAAACACCTGTAGATTTTTTGACTGACACCACTGTGCTAATACCACTGTCTTTGTCATGCACCCTACAGACTCCCAAATCCTATATACAAGTGCACAGCATCCATCACTGATGACTCAACTGCTCTTTGCCCAGCAACACGCCACAGACCTTTTCTGTCACTACAAAAACTGAAAAACCTAAATATTTGAAATCCCTTTTGCTGTTTTTTCTTCTGAGGAGCAGCACTATCTAAATGTGGGCTTTATGCATCGCTTTTACAAAGCCTTTCATCATGCATGATATCTTGTTACCTTAGATGTTGAATCTTCAGTAGGGGCTAATCTGTGGATGAGCTTTTTACAAGCCCCCTGCCGTGGAAGTCAAATCAAAGTATCCTTATGAATATTCATGAGCAAAACAATGGTTACTTACTGTGCTGGGCGGCCCTGGAAGCCAGTCCAAATGGTTTTGATTTTGTGATTGAAATTCTTAATGGTCGTAATTATCCGTGGCAGCCATGCAGTACTGAACAAGATGGGTAATGGAGACACTTAACCCCCCTCAAAAAACAACAAAAAACAGCAATCCTGAAGATTCTAATGCTCATGTTGTAGTTCCTACAGGGCAATTAGCCCCTACTAATGATGTTTATATTTATATGCAAATGTATAAGAAAGAATCTTAACAGATACTTCATATTTATGCTCCTGGGATCTGACTATCCCATCTGTCTGCAGAAAATATTTCCCATTAGCTGTGTGTGTTGCTGATTTGGCAATAAAAACTATTTAATATCTAGTAATTTATTTTTGATTTTATGTTTTTCCATTTCCTTCAGCTCTATCATGAGAAACCTCTGCTTCGTGAGAGTTACATAGCGCATCAGCAAAGATTTTTGCTACACTTTCAACAAGAAATGAGGCTTACATTTTGGTTTGAGTTTTAAAAACTGGTTTTTCTCCGTGTACCACTACTCTTGAAGACAAAACTAATAATAGTTTGGTAGCCTAAATAAATCTTTTGGAGCCAGACCTTGTAAAAGCTCACACTCTAGAGCTATCTATTACATGAAGCAAGAGTAACAAGCAAGACAGCAATGTCTGTCTAAAAACATCTTTTTAAATGAGGTAACAGCTATTCTTCTGTCATTCAGCACAGGTCTTCTGAGACCAACTTTCTGAATATGACGTAATGCAAACAACAATATATCATTACAAGTATTTTATTTAGCTTTGCAGTAAGCTGTCATTTAAGGCTCCTAGAAATCAATGAAAGACATCCTTAAAAAGTAAGG
Source organism: Pycnonotus jocosus (assembly GCA_013400435.1). Classification (NCBI taxonomy): domain Eukaryota; kingdom Metazoa; phylum Chordata; class Aves; order Passeriformes; family Pycnonotidae; genus Pycnonotus; species Pycnonotus jocosus. Next base: position 30,875 of record VWYP01023487.1, on the reverse strand, counting down.
ATCTGGTTGTTTTACATTATAATGATAGAACATATTAAAATGTTTAGAGTTACATATGTACAAGTTACTGAGAGAAATCTGCCAGGAATTAAATATGCAAATTAGGATCCTGAGCCCGACATAAAAATTTGGCTGATCAATGCTTTGAAGGCTTTAGATGAAAGTTATTCTGGCCAATAATCACAGGAGCATAATCTACACATCATTTCAGGTCAACTATTTTTTTTTTTCTGGCAATATCCACATGCAAAGCAATTGACCCACTAATTTCAAGGAGTTCTCCACTGTGTTCAGAGGCCTCCTGCGTCTCACAGGTTCCACAATCTGTTTGTGCTATTAAATCTACAGAGTTTATATGTTGCATCTTTAATGATATCCATTGTGTGAGCAAACTGAGGCAGGCAAAGCTAACTCTGAGCCTTGCTCCTCTTCCTGCCTGTCCTCCACCACCACAGCACAACCCACATTCTTCCTGTTGAGCTGATTTTCCTTTGATTCATTCGTGTTTTAGGAAAACATTAGAGACCAGCTGCCAGAATTCCTAAATAATAATAGCAGCAGTATTATGAAATAAGACAGATGAGTGTCTCAGCTATGGCTTACCTGCACTGCAATGGAACTGTCATGGTTTTTTGTCATGAATTCTTTATATACATGTCTGCTAATTACTAGAAGATGATTTGTTTCTATTTATTATCCTGACTTCAGGAGCTTAGGAAAAGCACTTGCCTTGCAGGTCTCTCATCTAATATCTGAACAATCAGAATGCATGACTAACTCTCATTAAGCTCAATGGCTTTAGCTGGAACTCCCCAACCTGTTCCCAAGTTTGAGATATTTATTAACTCTTCCAGCACAAGAGTACCTGTTCACATTTTTGTATTTTAAAGGCTAAGTTGTGACATGTCAGACTGTTCAAATGCCATCGTCTGCCTCTTTCCCCCCTGCTCCTTGCCCATTGTGCTTTTCACACAGCAGAAGAAAAAAAAAAAAAAAGGCGCAAAAATATTCAAGCAAAAAGATCTTGCATATGAATGCATCCCCTTTCAGAGAAGCCATGGTCTAATTTTCCCAATCAGACTTCTTAAAGATTTCACCTTCACCCTGAATATAGCTGTGACAAGTCAGTCAGGGTCCAGCGATTCCAATTAGGGAGGTTTTCTCACGAAGGTAAAGCATATTGCATTTCCTGACAATACTGTATTACAGCAAAATTATTGTGAAAGGCATTGTCGTTAAAGAGGGCAGTAGTAGCTACAATCACCTTATTCAGTGACTTAAAATTGTGACATAAAATAATGGATAGCACAAAATATCTGCCAAGCACAATCTTTTTCTCCTATCAGTGTTCCACAAAGCAGAACAATCACTTTCATGTGGTTTTACTCTTAAAAAAGAAGAAAGTGGTAAATGGTGACACAACTTCAGTAACAATTAGAATAATAATTTCCCATACTGTTTACAATTCTATTTCTGGTTTCACCTTTTTTAAAGATACAAGATCAAATCTCATTTAATAGTGATAAACTATTAATTGATAAAATGCTGACCGTACATGGGGAGAGATCTCCAAAACTGGAAAGGAAAATTCAAATAGGATTATATTTCATAATTGGAGAGGAAGGATTAAGGAAACAGTGTAATAAGCAGAGACTGTCTACACAATCATGTTCAACATGCAGTTCCTTTACAGTACCATCTGCAGGCTCGGGGTAGCTTTGACAGTATGACCAAAGGTACAGCAGCTTTAAGTTACAGAACACAGATTACACTGTGACCACTCACATGAGTGTCAGATTGTTAATAACTGGGGAGGTGAGTAGAAAATGAATCAGTTCTAAGCCTGTGAAATTTTACTTAAAGAGTAAGAAATTCACACCACTTGACCTTAGGTGTAGAGTCCAGGTCTACATCATTGTCTCAAATGAAAAGTGATATTCCTTTAGAAAATATTCTCAATGTCACACACTATGTAAAGCTTAGCCCAGTTATAAAATCTTATGGTGTTCCAATCTGGTAACAGAAAATGTGCTGAATTCACTGGTATGATTAGTGCTGTGCTGATATTTAATTTAGAGGTAAAACAAGATTTTCAATTACATCGGGATATGCATATCTGTGTAAGCAGATATGCATATTATAAAATGTTTTCTCTATTGCTAAATAGGCAAAAAGCATTATTCTCTTAGGCTTTTAGTTCCTGCATTTTCCTTACAAGCCTTTCTTTTTTGTTTAAGTAAGCCAAATAGAGTAAAAATAAGGAGGCAAAAATTCATGACTAACATTCACAAATTGAAACTAAAAATTAAACAAAGTTTCTCTATTCTGTTGTTATATGTGCTACAAGTGTCACACTTTAACAATTCTTCAAAGCTTGCCAACCCTGTATCCTCTATTTTCAATGGTACTGTATATAATTTGTTCACACATTTTCAAAAGAGAAATACATGTCATAGCACTTTTTTTCTCTTATTAACGTACTACCATTCACTGCTTTATTTAAGCAACATGCTGGGAGCTAAAGGTGATCTTCTGAAGCCTGTGGATGAGGTGTGCTTATTGCAGTGGAGTAATTGGAAGAGTATAAACAGACACGAGGAGAGGAAATGAAATATTTTCATTAACACAGGAGAAATGTACTGTTGAATTTGAGATAAGAGTTTACCTGATGATTATCTAAATTTGCTGTATCTGGATTAGGGATTTTGTTTCCTTATCTTTTCAGTCTCTATGACATATCCTTTACCACAGTGTATTACATTACACCCGACCCAAGGCAAAGAGTATTCTTTGAGGTAATTTTCCTGTGTATGATGAATATGTCATAATTGGTAAACAGGAATAATTGTGTGCCTATTTGTGTAGTTTTGGTTTGCCAATCTGAATTTCCCAGCCAACACACCAATTAACGCAGTGGGTCTAATGCTGGCCAAAACACCAGTGCATCCACTAGAATTATTTACTCATCTTCTGCTGTGAGACAAGGATTAGGAGGGGAGCAAAGCAGCCTCAAAACTTTAAAGGGTGTAAAGAAAACTTTATTGACAGAGTTTAAAAAATAATAAGAAAAAATCAGAATAATCCTTCAGAACGTTTCTCCTCCCCCCAGCTCCTCTTTTCTTTTGCATTGACAATGTAAAGAGACAAAACCTGAGATTTTAGTCAGTTCACCACCTCTAAAATAGCATTTCTTCAGTTCTCTTAGGGAGAGGAGTCTCTCTTGCCATGCCATGGAGATTCTCCACAAGAAACTGTTCTCTTGTGGCTTCACTGTCACAAGAAATGGAAACCTGTTCACCATGTGAAAGTCCCTCCCCTCAACTTACAGCTTTCCCCACAATTGTTTCTGAGGGCTCAGTCTTTGGCTAATGGGGTACATTTTTAAGGATGAGCTGTCCAGAAGCAAAGGTTCTCTTCATCTATCTCTAAAATCAACTTCATATCAGATATGATACTCATATTACTCATATTAAAAAAAAAATCCAATTAAAAAACTAAGACATGCAAACTAACTTTTTCACCAAGTTTTTTTTAATTATTATTTTCAAAGCTCACTTCTTTCATAAAGGTTTGAAAAAGTAATTAAAGCCACTATATTCTAAGGGGTACTCTGACACCCAGGTGCCAGGTGGTATCTGCCTTTGAAAAACTTGACTTTTTTTAAAGTTTAGTTGTTGATTCTGTTCGATATTTTCTCCTCTTGCAACTGCACTCCATAATTATGTTTTAGAACACAAAGCACTTATCTGGCTAAACTGAATTGTAAATGCTGGAGACAGAGCAGTTATTTACTGCTCTCAACTCTACTAAGAGATGTTGACCAAAAGCCCTTTATAACACATCTTACAGCTGCAGGCGAGAGTCCACCTGGAGTATTGCATCCATCCCTGGAATCTCCACCATGAAAAGAACATGGACCTTTGGAAATGGGTGCAGAGAAGGCCATGAGGGTGATCAGAGGGATGGAGCACCCCTCTCATGGAGACAAAATTGGGGAAGTTGAGCCTGGAGGAGAGAAGGCTCCAGGGAGACCTTACTGCAGCTTTCTGTACTCAGTCAGAGACTGATATTTTGGCACAGCCTGACACAACAGGGTAAGGGGTAATGGTTTTGAATACATAGAGGGTTGATCTAGATTAAATATAAGCAAGAAGGGTGGTAAAAAACTGGCCCAGTCTGTGGATGCCCCATCTCTGAAAATACTCAGAGTCAGGTTGGATGGAGCTCTGAGCAACATGAGCCAGCTGAAGATTTCTCTGCTCATGGCAGGGAGGTTGGATGAGATGACTTTTAAAACATCCCTTCCTACCCAAACTATTCTTTACTTTTATGAATGCAGCACAAAGCTACATGCCTTTTACTTGCTTTGAAAATGTCCTCAATGAAGCTGTGAAGCTGCCAGCTGCCCTTCCTGGGAAACTTATTTTGCTCATGCAACACAGCTGCATCTCTTTCAAAGTGACCCATATTACAATCTCTAACAAGTTCTTCTGTGTGTTGAGAGCTGGGTTTTGTCAGTCCTTTGTGTTACTTTCAGGCATTTTTAAGTGCTTTTTTCAGCCTTTGTGGTATGAACTGACTTAACTCTATTTCTTTTAATATCCTATAAAGTAGCAAGAAGAAACAGGGAGAGGAGGAAAAAAAAAAAGAAAGGAAGCTATTCCTCACCCCTTTCATTTCTAATGGGAAGCCATCAATGATGCTTGCACTGAGTATTTCTAGTGCTGTATGCAAAAAGTCACTGGTGACACTCTTCAGCACTCTGTGGGGCTCCTTTTCCATCTCTCTTTGCACACTGTGTAATCATTGTCTTTCTGAAAGAACATCTGCTGGTACCTCCACATCAAAAGCTGCTTATCCTCTTGTAGCTCTCTCATTTGAGAGTACCCCATATGATGTTGACAATCTATTTTTTAATGTCCTCTCTGATCTCTGTTCTCAAGGTCTCCCATAACTCGTTGTAGCTGACCTGTTCCTCTCTTCTGTTGTAGTCTTCCTTTATCTGCCCTCTTCAATCACATGTGTTTTGTTTCATTTGAATGTGGCTTTTCTCTATAGCCTCTTGCCTACAATTTCCTCTCTGCTTTAAGCATTATTTTCTTTGATTTGTCATTCAAACTTTATGTTCCTTCAGCCAGAGCTTAAAATCTCATCTGGAACTGGAGACTGAATTCTCTCATCATTGTGGAGATATGTTTTGTTGTTGTGAGGTTTGACAGTTTTTCTGCTGTGCAAGTCATTAAAATGTACACACTGCTGCACTTGCATCATAATCAAGATCTTGAAGGCAGTAAGCGCTCTTTTTTACTTCAAAAAAAAGTCACAATCTATTAAATGCAAAACAGGTAATCTGTTCACATATTTGACATCAGTGACAGAAATAACTAATCCATTAACTGAATTATTTAGTTAAATGCTTTGATTTGTGCTGGTGTTTTCATTATTAAAAAGGATTAATAATCCGTTGATGCTTTCATTTAACATAAGATTCTCTTGTCATTTATTATAATCCTATTTCTTCAGCAATTCATCCAGTAATTTTGATTTGCTTTGGGCTAATTCTTTACAATGTTCCTGTGATTTTCAGCTGACAGGCAGACCTTGCTTTTCCCATTTACAACAAAACTCAGCCAGGACATCTAGCTGTGCAGAAGGTGCTGCTCTGACCCTTCAGCATTTAACTATACTTCAGTGTTGACTCAAAGACAGGCCTGCACTAGCACCACAAACCAGACTTTGTGGACTGTATATTTGAATAAAGAAAAACAGTTATGTGTTGGTCTCTCTGCATCTCTCACAGGGAGAAACATACCTTGGAGGACTCAGTTGAGGATTAGTGGTCACCAACAAGTATTCATCCAAAACCCTGGCTTTTTTTGTCTCAGTACAAATAAATACTTAATCTGATTTCAAGCCAATTTTTTTTTCACCTGGCAACAAAGCTAAAATAAGTTGCATTGCCACAATATTCACTTGGATTCCATCCAAAGTGGGAATGTCAGCATATGAGAAAAGATACATATTTCTTCTCATTTTCATTTACTAATGAGTGCCTTGCTTAGATTGTATGGGAAATTTCATATGCTTTTTTAAAACCGAGATCTTATTAATCATGATTTAACACAACATCAGGAAAATTCCAAATAAATTCTCAGAATCTTTAAACAACTCTAATAGGAATTTATTCTCAACAAATTTGTTTGGCAAACTGCTGTAAGGGAAGTTCACCTGCTGTTTTCAAATCACTTGTGCTTACAACTCTCTGTGAATCACCTGCCAGCCATCTGAATTTTCATGAGAGCTGTCCTGCAGTGCAATTTCTCATCATGCACATCTAATGATAATGCTATAGAAGTGAGAAAGGGTCCAAATTTAATTCCATTAGACACGTTGTCCCGTGGTTGCCTGCTACCCTGCAGAGTTACACGATCAACACGTGTTTTCTCACAATACCAACAACCCCACCTGCAAACCCCCACAATCCATATGGCATATACCTGCTTTAAAACCATGAAATAGTTAGGGAAAGGGTGATTTCAATGGAAGCCATAATGGTTCCTTAAATGCATACTATTCCAACAGCATCTTCCTCAAAAGCTCCTGAGCTGCCAAACATTTCAGTGTGCCAGTGTCTGTCAGGGATCATGTAAACACCTACCCAAACACATTCTCTGTATTGTTAAGGGTCACTACCTGTGAAATTTAAATGAGAAAGCTATTTAGCACAGCTGTCATCTTTGAAACATCCTCTTCACCTAGGATTCAAGCTAAATCCTAGCAAAGTCAAAGGAGAAATTCAGGAATTCAGCAGGAATTTGATCTGCATGGTTAGAATTCATGAAAAACCATGTTTGGTGCCTGAAGAAATCTCCTTGCAGTTTGTCCAGCTGCCTTATGCCAACCTCCCATTTCCTCCACCATATCAAACGCTAGGAGAAGGAGAGTAGGGATGGGTTTCTTGCCTTTACACAGCAAACAAACCCATACAAGGGGCATGAAGGGGAAAGCAAGGCTCCAAATGTGATTTTAGAACTCACACAAATGTTCTCCCTCTCTCTTTCAAGAGAGATTTCTCTCTTGATTTCTCTCAACAAGATTTCTCTCTTCTCCAGTGACTCTCCACACCTGAGAGCAGAGAGAGCCTGCCTAAGGGAACAGGCTTACTGTAACTCCACAATAAATTCCTTCATTTCCCTCTCTCTAGCTTCACCATGTAAATCACATTCTCTGAATGCTTTTACCTGAGTATATTTAGATATTTTGCAAAAAAATATTGCAAAACCAGCTGTCTGCACTTCTGAGTCATGAAACGAATGATTAAATGTCTCCCTTCCCAGATGTCACATGCCTTTTAAATTAATTTGTTTGATCTCTCATTTCACATAGCAACTTTCTTAATGAGAAAAAGAAATTTTCACTGGCTTTGGGAAGAAATAGTTCAGAGGTCAGTCCTTGTACATACAGCTGATGTGTTAGTTATAACTTTAAAATGTCTCAAACTATTAATAGAGAGCTGATTCACCTTTGAGAACAAAGCTCTTTTTTATTATTCTTCAGTCTTGAATATATAAAACAGCACAATGCTCACAGTTATTACTGGGACAAAGGTGGCAAGGCATTGCATATTTGGAAATGGCACAAAACAGAGAAACAAAAGGAAATTGTGTGAACGTGAGAGAGAGAAAAAAATCCTCCTTTAAAGACTTGGAGAGTAACCCTTCCCTCTGTTTCTCATTTATTTATTACCCTATGACATAAGGAAAATAGGCAGAGCTGTGATGCCAAATACATGAACGTAATGTATGGGAGGGGAGCTACACCACGGGACTCATCTTCTCTCCCCATTACAGTCAAGGAAGAAAAGGAAACAAGTTGGGGGAGTTAAAGACTGTAGCTGCTGCTTTCCTATTTTTATAAATTTCTTTGAAGCATTATCTGCAAATACGTCTATTTGTATGCCTATTACTCATGTCTTCTTACTCATTTATCCTTACTTGTATGCCTAAATTTGTATGTTATATATTAAATTTGGGTCTAAAATAATGTCTTTAAATATCTTAGTATAGATATTTGTTTAATTGTAAATAATGTTCTAGTAATGTTTAATTCCATTCTAACTTTTTTTTTTTCCTTTCAAAAAGACCCTTCAAATCAACCTAAAAAGGTATTGGCCATTATATATTCCTAAGAAACCAAATAATATAGTACTCAAGTTAAAAGACAAAAAAAAAAAAAAAACCCAAACCAAAAACCCAACAAAACAACAACAGCAACAACAACAAATAAAAACCAAAACCCAAAACCCCACAACAAACCAACCAAACAAAAACCCAGAGCAACCCACATCTCCATCCCCTTCTCCTCTTCCTCTCCTCCCTCAAAGCCCCAGACTCGTAAGAAGGCAGCAAATCCACACTAACAGCTGGTATTCCTCACTGCTGGGTGGATGCAGGAGCCCTGCCTGCCATGAATGTCAAATATCAATTAGGGCTACACAGGAGTTGAGGACCATATGCTACAAGGTTCAGATTTGGCAAATTTAAAAGCACCACCTATGTATGAAATTAAATCAGTTCCTCTACATCTTAACACTTAAAGTGAATGCCCACAACTGAGAAAGTATTGGATGAATCCCTAAGCCCAGTCTGCTCCTGATTTTTCTTTCACAGAAGGAAGTGAGAAAAGAGAAAATCAGGGTTATAATTTTCACAGAAAAGAAAGCAGAAAAACAAAAAAAGAAGCTCAAATCCTTTGACTATATTTCCAATAGAACTATTTCTTAATAATACCAACAGGAGTAACTAAAATTTTGCTCTATAGTATACACCCACAAAGGGATTTATATTTGTAATTAAACATCAACACTATGCAATAAATGCATTCCAAATAAAGACCACTAGGGAAGGAAAAGCAGGCATGATGTATTCCTGAAAATTGTCCTTCAAAATCTGTTATCATTGACAGCAAAACTGTGGAACAGCTTGAACAGACAGAGCCTGAGACCCGAACGTGCAGCCCTCAGAATGTTGGTGGTGACACTGAGCACTTTGAGTGTAGCAGGATGTGAAAGTGGAGCTGTGTCTGAGGGGAGCCAGGGCTGCAGTGTGGAACTTGGCCTGTGGCTGCTAAACAGCAGATATTTGTGTGTTCAGGGTTAAGAAAAAAATTATTCCCACTCAGCTGAAAGTGGGCAGAGATGGCCAAGAAAAAAAGACAAGAATTTTGCGGGTTTTTTTCCTCTTAAACCTGAAAGGCTTTTCATTTTACACTGTCTTGTGAGGAACTGATTTTGGTTTAGCTAACTTTACATGAACTCAGAGGTAACATTGACAGTCTTTCTCCTATATTTTCTTATCTTCTTACCCTGTGCTGCTCTACAGCTGCAGAGTCCAACTGTATTTCCAGGATACTCAGATTTAATTCCATCACTACTATAATGTTTTCTGGTCCACATTTATTTTTGTCTCCTAGCAAGGCATAATAGAATTTGAATTTTCCCTTTAATTTACACAATGGGCAACACTATCACAAGAATCAGAGCAAAACTATTTACTCTGAATACTTAAAGGAAAGAGTTTAACAAACTATGACTTCCTCAGGACAATTGTTATTGCTTCAGGGAGGTGAGGTACACTAAGGACTATTTTCATGGATCTTTGTAGCCAATATCTCTGTTTATACGTCTTGAAGAGATAAGTTTGTTTTCATCTAGGCTCATGTTTGATCTTCTATGCTTAGTCTTCTCTGACTAAGGATTTTTCTCTGTTTACATGTAAGGAAGTATTTCTTCTGCCAGGAAGTGGAAAGATACACAAGTGTGTTCAAACCTACACTTCCATATGAAACCCAGTGGCAAATCCTACAGGTCCTGACTCCCATTTAGAGCCCTGTCCTACATGGAAGGCTATTTTCTGTAAGTAAACCTGAACATAAAACCCTCTGAATTTGAATAACTGGCTGTGCTCCTATCCCAGACCTTTCAAACTCAGAATGGTGAACTTGAGATGGTGTTTCTGGCAATCCCAGGAAGCTGCATGTGCACAGAGGTGTCACTGCTGAAATGCACAGCTCCACTCCAAGGGTACAACCCCTTGATTTGCAGGCACTAGTGAAGGTTTCTGTATTTCAGTGCCTGAAATTCATGGCAGCTGCAGATGAACGCTCTAAAAGATGCTGTCATTGATGGAGGGAATGTCTTCTCATGCCATTGGCACAAAATCTACAAAATTTTGCTGAACAAAGACTGAAGGAAGCTCTGGGGGCTCGAGGAGTACGTATGAGAACAAAGTAGAGATGTGGCTTAAAAAACTCAATAAAATTCAATAAGCCCAAATGGTGTCTTTCAGGGTTTCTTCATTTCAGAGTACAGCCACACCTGCTGCAGCAGGGTTGTTATCCATCAACATCCTTAGGTTTTCCTTAGAATTCTTTTCCAACTGAGCACAGACAAACCTCTGAGGATCTCCAAACTTTTGAGGGGATGCAGGGGTCAATATAGGCAGGCCCTGCTGGATAATTGGGACAGATTATTGGAGAAAACAGGAGCAGAAGAACAAGAGGACACATAGAATGGATACTGTGAGGAGGAAGGAAGGAGAATTATGACACTGAATATAACAGTGTGTGTACAGGTAAGAGCAGGTGTGCCTCCTTTGCCTGGGGTGTGCAGGGGAAAGGGAAGCATCACGGGCTTAATGCAAAGTGCTGTTTCCTATCACATCAAATGTGAAATCCTGAGAGCACACTAATGAAAACATTTTGTCATACATGTACTTGCAATCAATGTGTGCATGACTGTCTCTTAGAAACAGACTAAAGTGATGCAAACACCAGTGAAGGGTGTTGCTTGGGAACAGGGACACTAATTCAGCATATCTTAATAGAAATTTGATTATTTTTTTCCCCAGAGTGGCACAGATATTTGACATTTCAGAAAACAAGCATGCACATTTATGCTAAAAAATATGTTCTGCACTCTTAAAATATTGAAATACTATTTAATAAAGCTTAAATACTAATGATCTAAATCGATCCTGAGCTTTATCACATTTAAAAATTCCTTTTTATACAGAAGAATAAATACCACTGGGTAATTATTAGGTAACTCTCTTCCCATTGGATGCTGAAACATACAGAAACACCAAGATGCATTTGAGGACTTGGAGAATAGCAGACCCTTTTGAAACAATAGCAGAGCATTTTGAAAAGGACAGTTTGAATACTTTAAAGCACAACAGCCTTCCATCTTCACTGCTGCAAGAATTTACAGTGCTCACAGTAGCACTTTTTCTGAATCTACAAGTTGTCCTAACTCAATCACAAACACTATATTCAACAGCAGACATGCATATGAGGTGTGTATATTTATATTTACAGGGACAGTAAAGGACTCTTCAGATACTCACCTACTGTTGGAAATTCCTCCCAGAGTGTAGGAAGTCCATCAACAAATGGGTTGATTTCCTTCATCACTCTTGGAACTACAGAATACCTTATACTTGCTGAAGGCATGTCCTATACATGTGGACCTACTTCTTACTCTGTTTTACAATGAATATCAGGAATTGCTCCAGTAAACTTAGAGCAATATCAATATACATGTTTATATCTGCCTCAACTTTTTCCAGGTAAAAACCAAAGAAATAGCTTGGAGAAATAGCAACAAGCCAGCAGAACCCCTTCCATTTAATGAGAATTAAGACTACAAGTAACACCACTTCCCCACATTTAACAACAAAATATAGTTTTTAAAATACTCTTATTTTCAACAGCTTTCCAAGACTGATACCTGGTAAAGAGATTTTTTTTTTTCATTAAAATAACTGGTACTTTGAGGAAAAAGAAAAACAGGAAAGGATGAAAATGGACCCGCAGATGGGCTGATGGTATCAAGTTGATCTTCCAGTGATGTTTCAGCACATTTTTCATGGTTCTGCAGAGTAACTTCCATGACAAGGCCCACCACAGTACTGACTTCACCATTTGATTGATGAAAATAGAATATACTGTGAGAGACCCTCACTCCTGATTACATTATTTAACTCAACAGGGGTGATTACAAATGATTGTATTGCACATGAAACAGAATATTTTGGAACTCTCTTCCAAAATCCCCATTGAGACCTCAAAGCAAGAAGAAATCTGCCACGTAAGTATGCAACTTTCTGTCATGATAGCATCTCTCACTTTGCACTGAGCAAATTAAATCACTTGAGAATGCTACAAAAGACAGAAAACTTTAAACTAAATGCCATTCATAATGCTACACAGCAGAGCAAATGATGTGTTCCCTTTGATACAGGAAAACATACTAACAGCATTACTTATAGTTAAATGGAGGAAACTGTCAGAGACGTTTTTGGCAGGTTGGTGTCTCTTTTCCACACTTAGAATGTGCTGTTTAAACAATAGGACACACTTATATCAGGAATTTAAGTTATCTGTTTGTGTGTCCTATATTAGCTAGCTAGCTAAATGAAGTCCTACCTTGATGTTTTTCAGCAATCACCACACACAGAGGGCATTATACAACTCTCTAAGCTGCTGCTGTTTCTCTGGACAGCAAAGAAAAGGAAAAAAAAACCCCAAACCCAAGCCCTAAATATATACAGTATATATATATATATATATATATATATACATACCACTAAAGAAGACATACATATGTCTATTACTAAATTGAAGGGCAAAGTGGGTTGAGTTTTTACTTTAACACAAGAGCCCTTTCCATTCACCTTTGATCTCTGCACTGTGGTTTTTTAGATGAGTAAAATGATTTGTGCCATCTGGATCTGAGTGACAGTTTCTCACCAGATCCACCACACAATTCTCACACACTTTTCCCTGTTCCTTTCCATTGGCTGGGAACTCCCTTTTACTGGGGGTCATTATAATTACAAAACATTATCTGTAATTCACGTAATGAATTAAATAATTACTCTTATTAAATTGACCAATATTAGGCTGCAGGTGAACAGCATCACCACTGAATCTAACTCCATCAGCTGCAGTAGACACAAATGGGAATCACGACCACCTGTGAGCTGGGATTGCAGCTCCTTTCAACAGCCCACAGATTTTAGCCTGCATGGTTGCCCACTTTTCTGCCCAAACAATTCCAAATATTACACAGTCTGGGTACCATCACTGTATTAATTGTTCTTTCCCCAGCGTAGTGGTGCTTTTTCAACCCAGGTTCTAATTTCGTAATCCATTTCTTTGTTACTTTACAGTTTTATGTCCCCCAGTTCTCCCTTTGGTTCATTCCTATTTCCCCCCATGTATTTTCCCTCCTTTAAGTTGGTTTCCCCCATCAATCAAGGCTGCTCTTCCCTCAAACCCCCTTGTCAATCCCCTTAACCCCTGCCCCTAGGGCCTGCCTGTCACCCTGGAGACTGTCCCTNGAGCACATGCTCCCAGAGGCAGACATTTGGAGGTTGAGGACCTCATAATAAACTTCTGCAGTTGTCCCCTCTGGGAGACCCCTCTTTATTCTTCACCATTCACCTTGCTATTGTCTGAACGGGGGCCAAGAACCCACAAGAGCGAGTAAGATCCTTCTGAGGACTGAGCTCTCTCCCACGTGCCGCCTGTGTGCCAAGCTAGCCCAGGCAGGCTAAAACAGGCACGCAGCGAAGACTCAGAAATGTTAGAAGAGTCTTGACATTTTAGCTAAGTTTCATAAATTCTTCTATCATATACAGTGACAGTGAACATTGGGAAATAATTTCTTAAGGAAAAGTACACCTAAAGTCACAGATTCTAATGTTTACAGGAGAGAGTTATGCCTTTGGACATTCATATACGTGGACATCATATGCATGGACATACAGAAAAATTTTGTCATATATAATTAGAGGAGTTATGTATTTTAAGCAGTTGAACCTGTCCATCCATTGAAATTTTTTAGAGCAATGCTTCTCTAGAAATAAATTCATGATATTCCTTCACACTGAGTGGCCAAATGAAGCATTTACTAAATCATGATGCAGATGTTTATTTTTGTAGTGGAGAAGAAAAGTGAGACCAGAAATTGGGGACAGAAATTTCACACAGAACCCATGGTCTTGCACAAAGGAGTTCAATTAAATATTGAAACTGGGGTCATGCAAATGTAAACATACTGCTTTTCCCCATATGTTTCTATCAAAACTTTAAAAAGAATAAGCAATACATGCTCACATGTACTAGAAAAGATTGAATATAACAGAAGTACTGCTTAGTGATAGATGACAGATTAGTTAACTCAACCATATATCAATTTGGTGAAAACCAATTAAGAAAAACTCATTTACAGAATGTTTGCTCTTCATACATATACAGCAATTTGATGCCAACTGTATTATATTCAGAACATACTTGCTGCCTACATTTTGCCACAATTTTTCAAGTTTCAATTTTGAAACTGAAAGTACAGTTACTGGAAATTAAACTAAAATGGACTCACATAATAAAACATTAGTACAGAGGCAGAATTCAAACACACTCTTCATTGAGTGAACAGGATTTTAGCTCTATCACCACTTATAAACTTTAAGCTGTTAAAGCCAGTGCTTGAAGAGAGAAAGCAACCTCATGAGAAAAGCTTCTAAACCCCAAACATTTCTAACTGATGTACTAATATTGTCCTTTCCCAAAAATGACACTTTAGAACTTCTCAGCTCCATGATCCAGTTTTTCCTCCCACAAATAATTACAACAGTCACAGCGAGCCAACCTCAAGCACAGGTGGGCCAGAGGTGAAAGCAGCTCCAAGATGAAGGACATCTCTCATAATGAATGACAGGTGAAAAGTTTGCCCAAAAGTTATTTGGATTTCTGAGCCAGGGGTTAAAGCTTATCTTTTCTAGCTACATGCATATGTGCTGGGATTTGGCATGGCTTGTGTTTATTTTAGTGGATCCTGGCAAGGAAAGTGTTTGTTTATAACTTTCATTTAAGCTCCTGAGTGTTACATGTGCACAGTGAGCAAGGGGCAAACATCAGCAATAACATGACCTGTACTTGCTGATTTTTCTCCAGGAATTATGGAAGTTCAGGTATACCACTTACCAAATCGGACTACAGGGGAAAGTTACTAATGGTAAATTAGGTTACATAGGGGGATTTGTTTTGTTTTGTTTTGTTTTTGTGGTTGTTTTCCTTAGGCTTTGTTTGTTTCTTGGTTTTAATTTAAAAACACCAAAACCCACAAAAAAAATAAAAAATCAAGCAACAAACCATCACCAAAACACCACTTCCACTATGAAATATTCCCAGGTCACACCTATTGCATTTGGTGAATATTGCAGTCTGAACGGGTCCATGTCTACATTTCAGATGCTGAATCTTCTAGGCATTGGTGCCTATTACATAGCAACATGTACACACTAAAATGCCAGAATAATGTGTGTGAGGAGAGGTGTATCTGTGCTGATATGAATGCTTCCCAGAATTCTCTTCTAATGCTGAAGGCTAAACAGACACCAACCATGTCAAAAAGATCACTCCAGGGTGTGAGAAGAGATCAAACTGGAATTGGTCTCCCATAATTTTTTTTTTTGCATTACAAAGAAAGCAGATAGAATAACCTTATTAGGTTTCCTGCATTGCTGTTAAGAATTTTTGGAGGTTCTAAGAGTTTTCCATGAAGTAGCAGAGCAAATCAGGAAGAAAATGAGGAAGAAGGAGAAGCAGCCCTGTAAGGCCCTCTTTACATAAAAAGAAGTCACTGAAGAATAGGAAGAAAATTAAAATAAAAAATGTTTGCTGATATAACCATTATGTAACAGTCTTCTTTTACTAAAAATATAACTACTTCAGGTCAGCACATTTCTTAATAATTAAGGGCCCTTACTGTGATTCCTGTATCTCATTAGTGCATATATATAAATTCATCTCAAAATAAATTCTCCTTTGCCATTCAAAATCAACAAGACTGAGCTTTCTTTCTTTACCCTGGCAAGGTCTGAAACAGCAAGTTACACACTTTTGTAAAGGGCAGATCCTTCAAGATACAAGATTATTGTCCTTCAAAGGCATAAACTGAATGTGAGACAACCCCCAGCAATCCACGTGCTTTTAGCAGTGGCTTTATGTTAACACACCATCAGTTTGATATTCAGGATGCTGCTGGTTTCCATAAGGTTTTGGTAAACTAAGGGCTAAACATGAAATCACTATGAATGTATCAAGTATTCATGAATATATTTTCCAATGATTAATTAATGTGAATTGGTTCATGAAGATGCTCAGTAATTCAAATCCAAGCTTTAGGGCAGTGGCAAGCTGACAAACTGTCTTTCACAAAACCTGAGACACTTCTCTGAAATGGCTTCCAAAGGTTGACATGAGCCTTATCTCAAACCTATCGAAGCAATTTACACATGAAAGTGTACAACTGCAACAAAGGGAACTTCAAAAACTAGGAGGAAATGAAATACAAATCTTTCATTTCTAATTGCAGAACTCATTTCTTTAAATTAGCTTTCCCTGAATAATTTCTTCTCTGAAACACAAATAAGGAGCCTGCTGAACTCTACTGACAAAGTTGCTACAAGCTGATAGTAGGCAGGAGAAGAGGAAAAAAACCTACTTTATTTGGAAGCATGAGAGATTGTACCTATAACTACATTTTTAATTATTTGAGAGGTACTTATACATCAGAGCAGAGCTATTTATATAACCCCAAGACATTTAAGAGCCTATTAAAAGTGTGTATTGTTAATTGCAACCTTCTTATTTATAAAGAACTCTAAACTATGAGTTTGGGTCTCAAATCCCTTTCTTCCCCTCCACATTCTAAGTAGCCAGGCAATTAGGTTAATAGTCAAGCTCCCTGGAGATAAAAACATCAGGAACTACCTATGTTCCTGTGGTGCAGTATTACTGTGTTTGAGATATGTTTGGTAATGAGAAAAATAAATACCAGAGGCATACGATTATTTCTGTAATGTAACTTGCATTTTTCTAAACCCCCTAATAAGTAGATTAATTTAGATCTCCTAAAAGAGATAGAGATGTGCCACTGAGTTTAAAAATCAAAGACCATGAAAGCCATTTAATACAAGATTTTATCAGACATGATCAATATAAGCATCTGCAAACTGAATCTTATCATTCTTATTCATGTTTCCTTTCTGGCCACTTAGTATTCTCAATAATGCAGAGAATGAGTCAGCACAAACTGGCTGAATTTTACCAGATGTTTTGTGAAGCTTGCTCTAAAACAAAGCTTTAGCATAACTTGCAGTAAAATGTAAAAACTAATGCAAACAAACCAATCCAACCTGAAATCACAAACATGTCCCTTCAAAAGGAAATTAATCACACCATCCACCATAACTGCTCAAGTCTTACCTATCAATATGTATTAGCAATATTAACAGTAACACTACCTTTCTCTCCAGTGCAAATGTAACATCAGATGGTATTTAGTATTAGTTCAGTATTACTGAGTACTCAGGATTGAGTATTTAGTTCAATTTCATTAGCAAACACTGAGAAAGGTTATAATTTTAGAAATATGATTCTAATAGCATATTCCAACATCATTCTGCTACACAGTTTACTTGAAACGGGAAATCACATACAGTAACCTCCAAAAGATGGTTTCAAATATTAATATAAACAAAATACTTGTTAAAAAAAAATCCCCCCAAAAAACCAAGAAAGCACACACAAATATTTTAATTTTTTTTTTTTTGCTATATTTTCTATTTTCAGGTACATGCATAATTTATCACTATGAGCAGGATCTTAAAGATTAATTATGGTAAAGAAGTTATTCAATCTCCCTAAAAAGAATACAAACCAATTTCCCTGACAGTTTCTGCCAAGTTCTGCTGGGTTTGGTCACTTGAATGCCAGGAGTACTTCCAATGAATACACAAGCACTTATTTGGGCCTTCATTTCAGTGGGTAAAAACTGCAGAGAAGTCGAAGTTTATGAATTTGCCTCTCTTAAGCAGGTGTCAGTGTGGCCCCTGTGCTTCTGGTTTTGCCTGTGCTTCAGAACTGGGCAGTGGCAGCTATTTTGAACAGGGTGCTAAATGTAAAGAGTTATATCCATGTTAACCAAATAACTTTGCCAGCAGTGCTGAAGCACGGGGAGCATGAGGCTGTACTTGCACCGTGCAGGACATTGCACAGCTGGCAGTGCTCTGTAATCGAGGGAGATGCTCAGGGAATAGGCAGTGTATGAATGGCCTCCCCATTTACACATTCTTAATGAACCCAATATCCTGCTACACAAGTAAAGTACACCAAAAGAACAGGGGAAAAAAGTAAATAAAAGAAACTCTGGAATAAAAGAACAGTGTTAAGGAAATCAAAGCAAACCATTACTTTCTTTTTAGCAAGAAAAACCCAAAAAACCACAGAAGTCATTCTAACAAAACTTTAAATTTGCTTCTGGATGGCAGTTAAAAATCCTGTGATTTGCTTTGCTATTTTAATCTTAAACTTTCATCTCTGGGAGCAACACAGCACAAAGTATGAGTATGAGCTTATTAAAGTTCAAGTCATTGTTGAAAACAAATACCTGCTGAGCACAAGCTGGTGCAAGTGAGAACTCTATAAATTGTTTACAAAGAGTACCCATACCTGACAGAAAAAAAAAAAAAAAAAAAAAAAAAAGAAAAAAGAAAAAGATTGGACATAAAACTGAAACCCAGTTTATTTTCAAATGTTTCAACTCTCTTTTCTAGGAAAAATTGGTTTGCAAAATTGGCTGAGAACAGAGGTGCAACAGCCACATTCTCTGACATCAGTGGAATTCCACAATTGTGGAACTGGCAGTTGAAATTGCCTTCTAGTAACTCAGGTTATTTCTAGCTACAAACAAAGCCAAAGGGAGATTTGTCCCTTTTCAATTGTCAATGTTTCTGTCCTTTATTTGGGAATAAGAGTCCATTAGGTTATCTATCTATCTGTACTTTCTATTTAGACCTGGATAAGCCAAACACTTTGGCCTGTACTGGCCTGGCCCTTGTATGGGTGTGTGCTGCACTGACCCAGAGCAGTGGTCTGATATTCCCAATTTAGGTGTACTCTGGGTGGCTCCAGTTCAGGGACACCAAATTTCAAATTGTACTCCTGGTTATACTCATATTTCCAAATGGAGTAGAGGAGTCATATGTAGTATGTGACTGTGCAGATGTAGGTTATTTTAATGTATTTTAAAGTGAGCCATCTACAAATTATTCATGTTACTAAAACGAGCATGAATTATTTCATCATTCCCTTCAGTTAACAAAGTCTTTAATGCACAGTCAAACCTCTCTATTAAAAAGGCTTTTAAGCAAATCTCCACCTGCCTTTGTCCCACCTCCTGGACAGTAGTCTGGAGGGTGGAACAGAACTGGTATTTTTATGTAGTTTGTGATGATAGCCACTGTGTTTCTCCTGGCCTATTTGTAAGACTCTCTTATCATCATGAGCAGTGATAATATGTTTCAGTTCTTTTTCTCTCTGAATCACCTTTATAATTTATTTTTTGAAGAAGCAGGGACCCATTTTACTTTCAGCCTTGCTGTTTCCATTCTTTCTTGGCCAGTCTGCTGCCCACACCCCTCTGCCTGTGCCCGTCCAAGATAACGAGCTCAGCGCTTCTGCATTGAAACTTTTCTCAGACAGGGTGGATTTCAAACCCATACAGAAAAAAAACCCAAGCATGTGGGTAGCAGCATGATGCTGCACTGCACACACCATGCCACAAAGCAGACATTATCAGGTTATTTCAGGGTTCCAGTAGATAGGAATATTGAACTGCCTCTCCTGGGACAGCTCCAAATTACAGCTGGACCAACACCTCTGAGGAATGCAGGATTTTAGTGCAGAACTCCAGTGTCAATCAATCATTCAGAATTAAGATTAAATACAGGTAGAAAGATGAAAGTTAGCTAAAAACAATTGAAATGCATCACAATCTTTTCTCAAACATATTGGGTGTTTTTAAACCAATGGACTTCACAGAAGTAAACTGTGCTTGTTGAAAGAAAGCAGCACAGACTGCAGAGGCCTCATCGTGTAATCTTTGCTTTCAGTTTTTTATCTCAACATAATTGCAATATAGTTTTTATATACTTATATATATTTTTAGCAGGACAAAAATATGTATTTGTCAATAAAAATATTTTTAAATACTTTTAAAAGCTTAATTAAGGAAAAAACTATTTCCTTGAGAATCGTGAAACTTTTTGGCATAGAACACATCAGGTCCTGTAAATCTCATATTTTGTTTATTAGCACCGTTTTAAACATTTGAGCTTTAGTTTGTAGCTTTTTAGAGACTAAAATATGGTTATCAAGTGTGACTCTAAGTAAAACAATAGCAGCTTAGCTAATGCTAGTCTCAGATGATAGAGCACTTGGATATAATATAAAAATAAATCCTTTGTGGGGGTTTGAGGCTTAGTTGTTTTTCATATAAGACTGGTTTGTTAGTGAACCATGATCAGGTCAGTGCAGTGAGGCTGTGCTGGACAGCCAGGAGAAAAAAATAATTCCTATTTAAAAGCAAATTGGAGATGTCTTTGAAAAGGGTATATACAAGTGATAAACTTTAAAGAAGAAACAAAATGGTTTAGTTAAAGAAATTTTTAAAATTGATTTTAAATTTGCCTCTTGTGCATTTGTAGGAATTGTGGTATAGTAGCACTATGTTCTAAGGAAGTTCTAAAAAAGATTTCAAAATTTTCATTAAGATGAAAATTAGTGAAAAACACCCTTTAGTCTAGGTTGCCCCTCCTTGTCAGTAAATTGGTCTGTAACAAGCATAACTCCTCTCTCCACCTCTCTCTAAAGACAAGTGCTTTCAAACTGGAGAGAGAATCCCTCTGCTGCAACAATTTCTGTTGAGTGATTGTGTTCCTGGACTGCAAACTCTCTTAAGACAAAACAAGTTTTCTAGAACACAGAAAAAGCGAAATGTATTAAAACTCTTATTTTGAGCTTTTATATTAACTTTAAAAATCACCCAATGCTCAGAATAGTTCAGATATAACACATAAGCCAAAAATCTCTCCACTAAATGAACTAGTCCAAGCAATAACATCCGTGATTGCTATTTGCTTATGAGAACTACAGTCCCAATTGCTCTGCACTTCCACAGAGGATCCTTGATTTATTCACAGCTAATTTCTTAAATGTCACAACAGCTTTATGAAAGTCTGCAGCACCAAAGGAATGACGATATTTTTTTCCAAAACCTCCGGAATGAAGAATATTAACCATTAATACCACTATGAAAAGAGGTTTTAAAATTACGTATTCCAGCCACCTCTGCCATACATCCTATAATACAGGGTACCTTTCTTTCCTCTTATGAAAATAGTTTGAAATAAACAAGACACAGCCAAGCAAAGAACTGATATATCATCTCTGCAAGATATTACAACTGGGTGTGTAAAATCTCGTGAGGTGCCATCTTCTAAATGTGTAAAATTGCAATGTAAAATCGCTGTAGGGGGTGGAGGCACAACATGTGTCTCAACAAAGAGGTCAAAGAACCTTGGGTAATGATCTCCCACTCTTAAAACATCATGGAGGTGATAAAGTTCAGGTCAATTTTAGATTAGTGCAGCAGAGATCTCGTGGAAAAAATGAATCCCAACAAGAGGGGACAGTCTGGCAGGCTGACACTTATAATTACCACTCAGGAAAATGACAAATCCGCCTGCCTGACTGTTTCCCAGGCTCCTGTCTCTGCTCAGCTCCTCCTTTTGTTCATAGCTCACCCCGATGACTGGCAGGGAGTGACCAAGGGCTTGGTTGGCTCAGCCAGTCCCAGGTGAGCAGGGGAGAACAGGCAGCCTCATAAACAAGGTTATTTTGCCCATTCAGGGGTTTGGATCATGAGTAGGATCATGAGTGGATGTGAAAGCCGAAGCTGAAGTGTCAGATTCTAGGTGAGGAAAATACACCCCAAGACACAGATTTTTTTTTTTCCCATTAGAATTTTTATTATTCTAAAGGTCATTTCATGACTACATAGCTAATGAGAAAGGATATATTCCTTGAGTCACCTGGGATCTGCCACAGAGCATTTGACCAAAGGTGTGCAGCTACTGCACCCTGACATTCCAGAGAGATGAGGGGTGGCAGTGGCAGCTCATATCAAATCTCCTGTGGCAGATCACATTTGCCAAGATATCTTCCAGGCTAAAAAGATGTGATTTCTTCCCTGGTGGTTTCACAAGTAGCTTTCATCAAAAGTTTGTTTAAATTTGGCATGGCAAAGGTTTGCAGCCAAGACACCGAGATTTCCTTTATGAGACATAAATGTTTTAGTTTTCCCTGGATACTAATATGAAGCTTTAGCAAGTATTTCTGAGTTTATTTCTGCAGAACCCCAGACAGAATGAAAATGTAAAGAGGGCACACATCTATGATTTGCCTGCTAATGTACACATTGATACTGCGCTCCCTCTGGCCATTTTTGAGTACTTTGCCAGTTAAAAATACAGATATTCAAAATGAAACAAACCCCATAGAAGCTAGAATATACACTATTCTGCTGCGTTGAATAAATAGTCAAATAAACACACTCTCTGTCAGTTCAGCATGTCCAGCATTTGTAATTTGACACTTAGCTGTAGTTTAAAAACTGTTCTGTATCAAAATCAGCATTGGTTCCAAATTGTTACTGTAACTTGTTTTCTGCCATATTAGAAAAAAGACATGCTTTCTACTCCTAATCTCTGTTCAAAGTAAACCTCAGTACCTCTTTTCTTCTATTTCTCTGCTATTTTTTTTCATCAGTTTTAATACATTTCATTTAAGGATGTTGAAACTATAATGGCTCCTTTTGATTCTACTTTGTTTGTTTGTTTGTTTGTGGGGTATTTTGGGTTGGGTTGGTTTGTTTTGTTTCTTTTTTTTTGGTCTGCAGTGTAGCAGTCTTCTCATCCTGCTGGAAACCTTTCCAAAGAAACAATGCCAACTCTACCTGCAGGACCTTCCCACGTTCTGGTACTGATGGAGAGGAGGAAAGAGAGCTGGATGAAGATTCACCCTGTGCTCTCAGGCTCTGAGACTGCCCACAGCAAATGTGAGTAGGAGGGTCCTTGGTGACCCTTGCAGCTCCCCTGGCCTGTGCTGAGGCATGGGCAATGCTGCTTGGTTGAATATTTGGTTAAACGATGTTCATTCAACACCCTTTTGTCACCATTTTGGTGAATTTCCCCTTCTCATGCCATACTAAAATCTTAGCAAAACTAAAAGAAAATTCTGCTTATGCTTACCAGGCAGGTTTCATCCAAATTTTACAGTTATAATTAAAAACTACATTTTCATTAAGAAAATTATGAATTGCAATAAAGTGCAAGGAACATGCAAAATGAATAATTAACATTGTATAGACTTCAGCATCTTAATGAAGATTAAATAATACATATATTCAAACTGGATTAGCACATCCACTGAAAGCTGTTATGTGCTCAGTAGGGGAGTCCATGCACTCACAAAATAATGTTTTATGAGGAGTATTCTAGCAACATTAAGCATAAGGTTGTCATATATAAAATGATTAATGTTTTATATAAAAGAAGTTGTAATTCCAGTGAATGAAGTAATTTCATCTCCCTGCTGCTCCTACCTTTAGGAATATGCTGTAAACGAAAAGTGGCTCAATGTGAAGTCTAGTTAAATAGAATATGAATCCTCTTTTTCAAAGTTAATGAGACTTGGAAACCACATTTAAAAAAATGTTGTGATTTTAAATCACAAAATTCATTAAGATTTGCATACACCACCTACACTCTGGTTTTATTAAGACTCCCACTTCCTTAGCCATGTAGGACACGATGTCAGCTTGTTTTCCCTGATCTTGGTGGGCAGCCTGTCCACCACTTAGAGCTCATTCTTTATAATGGGCAGGATTTCTTGGGAGATGCTGCATTAAGAGAAGGCAGGTGAACAATGAGTCTGCAAAAATCCTCAGACAGAACAGAGCTGGGAAAAGGAACTCCCTGGCTACTGATGATGAAGTCATTTTGCCAAGGCTGAGTTCGTACAGATTGCTGGGGTATTGTCTCTCAGCAGTAAAATGTCCATCTGCAGAAGGGCTGCTGACAAGGTGCCAGCTGCTCCAAGCTGACAGATCAGAGGAGGGATGGGCTGTAATTTCCTCCAGAAGGGAACAGAGGATGGCAAGGTTAAATCACAGCTATGCAGGGAAGTGACAGGAATGTCAGATGTAGATAAGGCAATCCATGTATTGGTATTTCCTGTTTTTAATCTGTTTCATCCAAAGAGGTAGCTGCTCTCCAGGGAACACTGATTTCAAACTGGGAAACTCAGGTCAAATGTGGTGGACAGAAGATTGTAAGTGCTCAATGCCAATATCTTTTGACTAAAGAGATTTTGGTTGTGAAGCCACAGCAAAGGAGATAACTCATTTTACACAAGAAGTTCCTCAATGATTTGTTAGGAGCAGGCTGTGGGGCTGGGGCAGGCTCTTCAGAAGGAGATTCAGCAGCACCAGATTGAGTCCTGGTGCAGCACACAAATGATTCTTCAGCCAAAAGCTGCAGTCACTCCTCTCTTGTCAGTGTTATCCCACCCCTGAGAGAGAGGGGCTGGCTGGGATCCTTGTGGAGCTCCTGCACAAACACAATTTTCACTCTTGTCACTGTCTTCACCTTAACCTCTGTGGTCATGACACAGCCAGGGCTCCCCTGTGCTCTTCATGGCAGAGTAACCAACTCTTTGATGCCTGCACCTGACTATATTTTCTTTTAAATGGAGAAGGTATTGAAATTTTTGAAAATATTAAGACTATTCAAATAAAACTTTTCCTTCTTTCTCCCCATGAAAATGAAATGGAAATTATTTTCCATTTCTATTCTGAATTTACAGCAGCGCCTCTAAAACATTTTTGGAAAATTTCCACACCTGCTTAACCACATGAGAGGACGCAGTTCCTGAGGAGCTGTTTTCTCATTTACATGCAGTTGGATTTCACAGAAACACAGTTTTCAGTCCTCCAGTGAAATGAATCTTTCTCCTTATGGTAGTAAACAAACTCTATGCAAACATAAACTAACAGATTAGAAGTTGAATTGTACAGTCCCAATTTTTAAAAAAATATTTTTGATGTAGTAAAATCTTGGCAAGATGCATGTTGCTGCTGTTCAACAGAAAAGAATCAGCTTTTTGGCTCCCATACTTGCTGGAAGTAAATAAGGGGGAACAAGGCACAGAACCAAGAATCAGCTGGTTTGCAGGTTTTAGTAGGTCTCAAAAAAAAAAAAAAATTGCCTGTTTATGATGTGGACGAATGTTGTTTTACTGCTTCGTGTTGTATTTGTCTGCACGTGCCTGCTGGCCCCTGCCTTCTCACCAGTGAGTGAGCTTCATGTCTGACCCCTGGGCAGGGATTTGTTCAGCTGGAATATTGTCTGGGATATTCCAGGAAGGCCCCTAATACTATATGAAAAATAAATGTATTTTCATGCTAAGGCAGGCCAGGCTCGGAATGGTCCTTGGGATGGAGGATGGAAGGAGGAGGCAGGGGATGAGGTGTTAGGTGAATCCTTTCACCCTAACTCTGTGAAAGCAGGGAGGCAGGAGCTGCTGTTGGCACACAGGCAGGAAAGCTGTCAGTGAAAGCTGTCACACCAGGAGCTGTGTGGGGTGGTGGCTCCTGGCCCTGTCACACCCTGAGGGTCTGAGATGAGAGCAGCCAGGGGACTCCCCTGACGGGGAGCAGGGCAAGGGCGGACACCAGGGTGTGTTTGGGGATGCTGAAAGCCCTGTGCTTCTCCTTTTGGGAATGCTGAAAGCCCTGTGCTCCTCCTTTTGGGGATGCTGAAAATCCTGTGCCTCCTCTTTTCACCTGAGCTCACAAGCTCTGAAACATGCAGGTAATCCACATAATTGCTCTCAAGCTACAGAAAAAGGCAAACTTATTTTCCTACCCATCCCAAATCCAGTTTGACAGGGGGAAAGTTTTCTTCTGGGAAACAATTCTGGTGACTATTTTAATCCTGAGCAAAGGAAGGTTTATGAATTAATCACTTATGAGATTTGTTAGTATCTCTAGGCATGTTAGTGCATCCCTCCACCACGTCTTTCTAGCCATGTTAAGTCTCCAAGCTGAACCCTTCAAGCACAGATTTAATTAATGTCAATATTAATTCAGAACCTGCAACAATCAACAGGTGACACTTGAGAGTCTCAGCATCTTTGTTTTGAGGATACCAGCACATGCAACACACTTTTGAAAAGGTCACAAGTTTTATTTTTTTTTTAATTCATTAATTCTGTAGCTCCATTGTATTACACTTCACACTTCACATTGTCTGGAAGTGTTTCAGTACTTCCCTTTTGGCTGGAGCTTCGAAATATTTTTCTGTTTTCACATCTATGTTTATTATGGATAAATCTGAATATACACAATATTGTACCAACAATATCCTACCAAGAACTAACTTTATCTTATCTCATTATCCTCAGACATAGACTTGATCAGGATCCAGTGCCACCCTCAGGATATTTGCAGTTTAAAATTTACTCCCTCAATTTCCCTAAGAAACCACAAAGCTCAAAACCCCAAACATACAAACAAAACCACCAGAAAAAAATGAAACCCACCCGCCTTAGTTATTAAAAAACTTAGAAACCCTGCAAGTGTTCTGCCAGCTGAGTACAGCTTGGTAGTACTGCACACTTCTTTAAGATGGCAGAAGTTTCTTCTAGTGCTTCAATGAACTTTGAAAGCCACTTGTTGAAACCCTTGTGTCCAGAGTGTGCACAACTCCATTTCCAAATAACTGCTCCCACCATGAATTGTAATCAGAGGAAATTTCTGTAAGGTGGCATTTTTCAGCCTTTCAGACATGTAGGTCAATCAGTCTTATGATTAAGATTCTTGCCTAATCATGCTAAAGAGCATTAAATTTTAATTGAAAATTGGATGAGGGCTCAGAGAAGCAAAATCTCTATTGACAAGAGAGCACAGTTTCCGGTCTGTTGCTGCTATTTCTGCCCTTGTACCCAGATTTAAAATATTTTATACACAGGTTTGTGGCTTTAGCATTTGGCAGATCCAAACACTGACAGTGAAGCAAGCCTGGGGTCAATGGAGAGTGACATGGAACAACAACCTAAAGCAAAGGATGTAAGAAAGATGGAGAGGGACTCCTTGCGAGGGTTTGCAGGGACAGGACAAGGGGCAAGGGCTTCAAACTGACAGTGGGATTAGATTGGGTATTAGGAAAAAAGCCCTTCCTTGTGAGGGTGGGGAGGTGCAGGGTGCCCAGAGAAGCTGTGGCTGCCCCTGGATCCCTGGAAGTGCTCAAAGCCAGGTTGGACAGGAGGAGCCTGGGAAAGTGGAAGATATCCCTGATCATGGCAGGGGTTGGACTTAGATGATTTTTAAGGTTCCTTCCATCCCAAACCATTCTGTGATTCTATACTTTTATTTTGAAAAGTCCAAACCCAAATACTTTTATTTTCACCTTGCAGGCCCATAACCAACAAGCAAGCATATAGATTAATAAGACACCCTCTCACAGGGTTTGGCTGTACAAAAAGCTCAGGTATACATTTCAAATTCATGCAGCGCTTACAGCTCATGCAGATGCATCTGAGTTGGTTATAAATGAGCTTAGCAAGGGTCATTGCAGATGTATTACTACAGAAAACTGGAAAGACTTGCTGCCTGCTTATTTATTTGGGGTTCTGGATGGCTTTTAAAATCTATGCTAATGTAAGACACATAGAGAAGCTATTACAGAGTTCTTTCTTCTGCCAGTGGCGTGTTCCTCATTGTTTCAATACTCTGCCAAGTGCATCATCTCTTGAAAATAAATATTCAGATTGTATAGCATTGGAAACAATGATAAACAGGCATGTTACCTAATTAATGTCACTTTCATTGGTGAGGTAAAGGCAACTTAATTAGGAAGCTAATGTACTTCTTCACCTTGAAGATTATGATTTGCTTCTAGTATTATCCTCAAATTAAAAGTTCATATAAATTAACATCAGCTCAGCTCTTTCTCATTGTACTTCAAATTGTCCTAAAATGTTCCCTTGGGCCTAGTTGTGTAGGAAATCATTGACATTATTCTTATTTTTATTTTGCAATAAACAAGCATGGCTGGAAATAGGTTAAAAGAATAAAGAAACCATGATGAAAGCAGGCAACTGAAGATTTCAGCATTAGATTAAGAAATAAAGACCTGAGGAGAAAATATCAAGCTGGTGCTGAAAACATGGACTGTATAAGAAACATTTATGAACATTTCATGTCTGCCTTCAACTATGGGCAGCTATTTATAACAGATGCTTACTTGCTATGAACAACAGAAAATACCATTTGGAAAATCTACACTATTTGTAATTTACTAGGAAGTTTTAGCCTATGATTAATTAGGCTATACCCAAGGGCACTTCATAAAGAGAAAGAAAAGTTGAAAAGACCTCTTATGAGTGCTTCCAGGAGGACTACATACACTGGCTTTGGTTCCATCTGAATATGTAAAAGATGGAAAATCTTTAAAGGCATCTTTTATTAGTCCAGACCTGAGTTCTTCAGGTGCCAAGTTCAAAAGGCTGATTTGCTTCTAATGCCAGCAAATAATGCCAGAAAATAGCCATTCCAAATATTCAAAAGATGCAAAGACTTTGTGTTTGTCTGCCAAAAAAGTTGGACATATGGGCCACTGCACATTATCACTAGAAATGAGTAATCCCTGATAATGGACAGACCAGAAATAGCAGTGGGACTGTGTCAGCTGAAGGTTTGTGCTGAAGAAATGTAATCACCAAAAGACTAATGACAGGCTTTTGAACCTAGACTAACTTTGTCATAATCAGGGGATGAAACAGGTTACATTTTACTCATCGTGTAATTATATTTTGCACAAGACAAAATTGAATGAGGAATGAGCCACTTGTTAACTCTGTCCTCATGCATAGCAGGGAGCACCAACCTCACCCTGCTGTGGCTTGGAGATGCTGCTGATCCTGCTGGGGACCACCAGAAATGGACACTTTGGGCACTGCAGAAATCAAAGTGTCCCTTGAGATGGGGGAATATAACTCCTGGGAATCAGGTGCAGTGTTCTACATCCCACTGAGTTGTGGAACACTCTGCAAATGTAACTGAGGAGATGGCTGAGGTGCCTGGAGTGTGAATCAATTGTCCTGCAAAGGGTGATGGTCATTAGGCAGCACAGAGGTCACTGTGGTCACTGCAGGGACTCTGTAACACCTGTGAGAGGTGGACAAAGCTCATCCTGCTTGGGAGAACCCAAAACCTGTCACAGGTGCAGTAAAGATGTACCACAGACACCGAGGGAGAAGTTACCTCAGCACTTTGGTGTCATGACTTCTAGCATGTGCAAGGGCTTGGTGCTGAGGAGTATCTCATTCCAAATGTTTACAGTCAGTGATGGAGCTGCTGTTTGCACTTCAACTCATCAGTGAAATGAAATCCTATTTATATGATTTAATAATTAGATGCATTTAATTATTAATGTAAATATAATACCAGGAAAATATAAATAATTAATGATATACTTATAAATAATTTCTGTTAGTAAAATAGATTGAGAAAATGATTTGTTCTTAATAGTAGACTTATAAATATTTAAAATCAAGTCCCAACAATGCAGTTTACAGACACTAAGAACCCTAATGCACTTAAGCCACTTACACAGTGTTGGATACAGTTATTAAATTTGAAGATAAACTAATGATTTGCTGGACTTAAGCTTTTATTTACTGCCGGGAAGTTTGAAATTATTTTAAATCTGACTTTCCACATTGTTTTATGAACAAGATATAATTGATTTCTGAAAAAACCCTTTCTTTGAATCAGAGTATTTGAACACAGATGAACCAGGCAATGCTGGAAGCCATAGCAACTGATTTTATGTTTGGTAGCTGATATGACATGCAACTGGAACTTGAAGCTGGATCTTCATGTTTAGCTAAGCTACGATTAATGTGATGTAAATTGGGGGAAAATGTGACTTTTTGGTATATGATAATCCCCAGCCACCTACGGTAAATGTCACCAGCATAAATTATGACATCCTTGGGACTGCTGTGATTTACTCTTGTAATGATGATAGAGCCCATTCTGACAGGCACCATCCTTTATACCCAGGGATGCATTTGCCTTTTTGACTTTATATCAGCTTAAGTGGCAAAATAAATTGGAAGCCCTGTCGTGAGGAACACAAAAAGCTGTTGGAGTTGGTTGGATCCTCCAATGTGGCCGAACCACTAAAATCAGCTGTGACCCAGACCTACTCACAGCCAAAACCAGTTCTCTTCTCTCTGCATCTTTAGGGTTTCATAACAGAAATACATTATTTTAGAGAAGAACTTAGTCAGAGAAAATACATCCCTTCAAAAGAATTTCCCAACAATCTTTCCATTGTAACTCTTGGATTTGGTGGGTTACTCAGAAACACTACAGGAGACTAATATTTTCTGTTCAATTCTGAACCTTTTGAATTTTTTTTTTATGTGATGTAGTTAAAATTCTATAAAATTCTATAAAATTTCCATTGGTTTCATTCCTATTGTTTCTATAGGTCGCTTCCATGATAAATGGGATCTTTTAAAAATTATCAGATGGTAGAACAAAATATCACACTGATCACTTTGCATTGTTGATCATCATGAAAAATTTGATCATGTTGGTTTTGTTCAATCAGAAAAATATTATAATTGCCATAATTATATCCACCTTGATGGTGCCTGGCAGAAACTTCACTTTAAGGAAATTTTCTGAGAATCCGCTTGCGTCCATTCATGTAAGAGTCAACACCATGACAGGCTATTGTCACATGTACCCAGTTGTTCAGTGACATTTGAGCCTGCAAAGTTCACAAAGACAAAAAAGATCCAAATTGCTGCCTAATGACCATCACCCT
>VWYP01023486.1:0-43405 GCA_013400435.1 Pycnonotus jocosus | reverse complement strand
GCATACCTAAATATACCAGCAAAAATCATATGGATGCAAGTTATCAACTGCTATGATGTTCTTCCTGTTTATGTGGTGACCACTCTGATTACGTCTAGTCTGGCTTGCCAGCTGTCTGGGGTGCAGTAATAGATCTGTCCTATATTTAAACGCTGCTGCAATCAAGATACTTCTGTTTTGGTCAGCTGAAAACACTGTGATTCATTTTAAAAACCCACTCTTTTCCAGAGAAACACTTGCATATTCACTTAAGCACCTGCTTAATTTCAACAGAAATAAAAAAAATGTAAATATAACTGTAAACTGAGCGTGTGCTTAAGTGCTTTCTAGACTAGAATAAGTGAATGTCTGTGACATTAGGATGTATATTAGAATTTTGTTTTCTTTGTTATTGAGTTTGAAACAACTGGTGGGTAAGCCATAAGAGAGATTTTTCATTAATCAGATGATACAGGAACACTTGAAATGTAATTAGGCCAACTGTTTATAAGAACCAGGTCTAAAGGAAAGCTTAGACTCATAAACTATTTATACTAAAATGTCACTGAATTCTCAGATTGCAATGATTAACATAGCCATTTGTAAACAGGATGGATGATCAAACCCTTGTGAAAATCGAGTGAAGCAAGTTTATTTTTTTGCTTTGTACACAATCTTTTTCTCTAATGTTATTTATGCAGAAAGTGTAACAGATATTGATAAATTTGATAACTTTAGGCAGAGTAAAAATTTGAAAAAGCTGCCTTTCCTAGTATCCTTCCTCTTCTGTGTATTCATGAAGAGATCATGAAATTTTCATTCCTTCCCTAATTCAAAAATGTTCACAATATTTTTTCCTCAGAAAACAAGCCATGGTCTGCAGTTCATTTATGAACAGTTCATTTTGGAGATCTTCAGTTCACCACGTGGTATTGTTTCTGTTCCAGGTGATTTATGTTGTGGTATGTACCTAACAAATGCAGTGTGAAATGTGAACACTGTGAATCTTATATATGGCTGGAAAGAAGCTCTCAGTGAAGATGAGAATTCTCAAACTTAAGGCAAGATTGCAACTGACTTTTCTAGACTGGCAAAGTCCAAACATCCTCTTTAAAGCACTCAGCAGAGTGTTATTTCTGCATGTGTGAAATCACAGGTTGCTTACTCTGCACAATTTTTGGTGCAAACAACACCTTGAGGAGACAAACCCTGCTCTATCTTTCTGTATGTGACTGGGGCATGCAGGCTGCCAATTTCATCTCAAAATTGTCCAAAGATCTGCAGTGCTACTCTTGGAGTGACCTATTTGGAGAAGGCACAGTACTAATCAGCCTCAGCCAGTATTTTGTCAACAGAGAGAGAGAGAACAACAAATAGACAGATGGAAGAGAGAGCAAAAAAATAGAAGAATGTGTTTTTAATAAGAAATAATGCAGGACAAATACTGAAAGCAAAATTTATTTTGGTCTGGAAGTGACCCACAGCCCACAGATGGCAGTGGGATTCCTTATTTTAACTTCAATGAGTTTTGGCTGAGATCCTTGCAGGAAAACTAGAAACAGCAGGATCTGAGGAAGAGAGGAAGAGTGGCCCGCTAGCCAGAGCACAAGGCTGTGAGTCAGGACACGTAGCTGAGTCAGCTGCTTTGCCCCAGAGTTTCTTCAGATAAGGACATACCACCTTATCTGGTGATCTCAGGCATGTTGACCAATGGTTCAACATGAACATGTCCAGAGCATCACCCCAGAAACCACCACAGAAGACTGTGGTCAGGTACATCTCTTGTAGGAGGATTCAGGGTTATGTTCGAGAAGGCCAGATGGAAAAATATGCTGTGCCAAAAAACCCTGACACACCATTCACTCATGGAGAAAGGACGAGAAGGCTACCACTGCTGTAGGGGGAGAAAGTTTACAGCTCATTTGGTGACATTACAACAAGATTTCAATCAGATATTAATGCTTGCAAATCCACCTGGATTGAAAGAAAGATTAAGTTCCCTTCTTATCAGATTTCATCCTAATTTTTAGAGGGTGGGGTGGTTGAATGGGGTGGCTTCTACAGAGAACTTCAAAAAGGTAAAAAAATTAGCACATTTCTCAAAGTTGTTTCTCTTAATATGTTTGAAACTGTTTTCTATTTCCTTTGAATACAAAGCATTTATTTTATCTATTGTTCTGTCTTTAGATTTCCTGCAGCTTTCTTTCTACTAGTGCGCAGATCCTGTCAGTTTAACATCTTTGAACTCAATGTACAGAGCTTGAAAGGCAATTTCTGGGCTGTATACTAAAATAGAGACATGGATCAGGGTATATTTAGAAGAGTGGACAGGTCTGATATGAGGTTCTAAACAGAGGCCAAAAAGGCTATCAGAGGTTAACCACAAAGATTTAGACTAAGGCTATCAAATGAAGACATATCCTTCATGTGCTGACCTTAGGGTGTGTGAAAGGAATTAAATGCATTTGTAAAAGAGACCTGTTGAAAAAAATCTGATCATTTTCACTTTATTTTAAACTTTACCATATTGAAAAATTACTGTTCTGTTAACAGTCTGCTATGATTTTTCTTTGCTTATTAAATATCGTTGAAAAACTTATGTCAAAACGGCCTAAACAATAAGAAAATAAAAAGGAATCTACTATCTACTATCTACTGATAAGATAATGGACTATATGCACATGTATGGAATATAGACTTCACAGGTTTACAAATTACTGGAGTTAAAAAATAAAAGTAAAATTGCACACAACTACTTCCATTATTTTATTTATTAATATTGAACTTCTAAGTATGTCTGTATTTGAGGTCTAGACAAAGATATTTGAGGCAGAATAAAATTGTACAGTAATATATGTGATTATTCTCTGTTAAAGCTCCTAAAAATTTTATGTTCTCAGGCCTGGTTGTTTCCAATTGTTTTCTGTGGTACATACATGACACATTTTACTGGGTCATCAGTGCTTTGTGCCTGCAAGGCTTGCAGCCAGTTGAGGAACAGCCACAACCCAGTGCTGGCTGACAGGTTTTCTCTCCTACCCACTGCATCAAGTGACAAGGGCATGCCCTGTATTGTGGCACAATCAGAGATAAGATAAGCCTGTACACTTTGGCATTGCCCAGCATCCCCAACTCCTCATCGCCTTTCCATACACAGTGCACAAGGTCAGGGAGCTGACGAGACCTGGAACAGGAGGAAATTGCAAGTCCTCAGTGCTCTAGTGGGGGAAGAAGAGCTAGGGATTAATGGGAGAGCCAAAATGCAGTTATCTTTTGGATATTGTCACCTCTCTCGCTATGTGCTAGCACTGCAACCTTCACATGAGGCTGTGTTGGCTTCTGTCATTTCAATGCTCTCACTTCAGTGAAGGACTTCAGTGCCAGTTTAGACTCCTGGAGTGCTGGAGATATCAATAAGGAAGGGGGATTACATTTCCCACACTGGATCAGCAGATTGAGCACAAGAAAAGACAGATTTGTGCACCTTTATGGCAGAAGGCAGGTCCATGAGGGTTGCTGAATCCTGCTCCACCAGTCAGACATCAGCCAGACTCTGAGATTATCTCAGTTAGGTGGAGCATGGTGCTAACATTGCCAAAGTTGTGAGTTTCATCCCTGTACAAGCTATTCAATTAAGAATTGTACTCAATAATCCTTGTGGGTTCCTTCCAACTCAGAATATTCTGTGGTTCTGCATAATAAAGCTCTCCTAACTTAGTGTTGCATGCTACTATGTTCTATCTTCTCTTCCAAATGATGTTTGACTAACAAGTTAATGTGCTCAGCTCACAGTGTCTTGAGATTTTCATTCTTTCTACCTTACTCCCAAGGCAAGACCTCTTCAGGCAGTCTAGACAGATCCTCTAGATACTACATTGATATTTGTTGAAATCTCGCAGAAAACTGTTTCAGTGAAAATGTTGTCTCAAGTGTACCATTCTAAATGATGGATTATAGGTAAATCCATGAAAACTGCAATGTTACTGGAATCCCAGGCATGGACACACTATTTCTTTCCGACTCAAGGGATAGAATGTCTTTTTCTTTAGGCAGTGCCAGGCAGCAGAATATGTCAGTGAACTACATCATGAAATAAATAGCTAAATGTGAGGTCAACAGAGAGGAGAGAGGCTGCAGTATGAGGTGTAAACTGGGAAGAAATAGGGCTTCCAGCTGCCTCATCAGCCTCAGGAACCAAGAATATCTAGTCCTTGAGCAGCTTCACATGCTGCTCAAGGACTAGAACACAGGCAGAGAAGTGTCAAGCAGAGGTGGACTAAACAGGTCTTACGTAAAATGGTGGAACAAGCTTCTATTTATGTACTGACCTGGAATATAGCCTTCCTGGGAAGTGGAAAGAGACCAGAATTGTTTTCACAGAAGAAAAAGCCATGCAAATGGGATGGAGCTGTTGCCACTCTAGATTGGAATTTATGTCATTGTCTGATAAAACAATACACAATACTGAACCTTAATCCTCTCTGTCTGACTCTCCTTGTCATGACATATATCTGTGCAGATGAAAGAACTGGACTGTTCTGAATGGCAAAGCTGTGAAGGAAGTTTGAAGGTTTCAGGATACTATGACAACAGGGTGGACAACTGTCTTGGGTGGGTGACACTGGATGGGTGACATTAATGATTATAAGCAGCCTTAGAGGCAGCTGCTATTGAAGAAGTTCCCAGTGCCACTAGTTTAATACTGGACTCAGAAAGAAAACTGATAAAATTGGAAAGGACTGAAGAGTATGAACTAAATTTGTAAAGGATGGAAGAAAGAGCTAGAAAATCTGGAGAGTGGTGGGATTCCACGGTAGGAGGAAACTGATCTTTTCCTTCATCTTGCTGTGTTATAACCATCAAAGATGCAAATGGCTTTGTCAAAGAGCTGAGTGAAATTCAGAAATATGAATTTGTAATAACTTATCTAACTAATGTGACTATCTGGACTTTACCTTAGCATAAGAACTGGAGTTAAAGAAAGCTACTATTGAGTCTAAGTCTCTGCCTTTTTCTATGTTTCCAAGGGATTTGAGACTTAACTCAGTTTTACAACTCAAAGTATTACTCCATGCTGTATGTTTTCATTATCCTTTTTTTTTATTATTATATCATCCTTCTTTGTCAATACTGTATTATAAACTTCATCAGTAGTTTATGATAATAATTTTGTTTGATGAAGTTAGCTCTTGAGAATGCCCAGAGGTTGTATTACTCATTTCTGCAGCAGTTGTAAGGGCAGTAGAGGTACCATGAGCCAAAGCTGAAGTTTGTCAGTGATGTTGGTAAGGCTATCACCTGATTTCCCAATGAAGTTCTATTGACAAATGGGAAGTTCATCTCTCAGTGACCAGCAGTACCATTTTTCTTTGCCTTTTGCAACCAGCTTGGACCCAGAGCAGGAGGTCACTCATCACTCTCTCTGACCATTTGTGCTAGCAAAAAAAAGCACAATTTCTGAAATAAATCTTTAACCACTGTCACATATTTCCCCTCTCCTGTTGATGTTTGTAGAGAAGCATGTATAAAAGTTTTATCATGTTAAGCTGACATGACCATGAATCTGAAATTATCTATCACATGATTAAGAGATAAAGAATATTTAGGGAATTAGCAGGCTGGGGCAGGGGGGGGTTGTTTGTTTTGGTTTGCTTTAAGTAGCACGTAGGAGAGAACCAGACATTAACAGGTGACTAGTTTGAACATAATGAGATAGCATGTTCTCACACAGATTATTTTTCAACTATTCTATGTAAATGTAATAGTTTTGTATGAGGGAGAGGGGAAAGTTCTTCTGTGATTTTGTACTTGTCATAATAAAGTTTATTACTAACTGTGGGGGAAACTCACTGAGAAAAATCCTTCTTGCCCTGCTCTATGAATGTCACATATTTGTATTCCAATAACTCCTAGAATTAATCCCTAACCAACCGAGACCTCCTGATCATAGCATGTCTACACACATTTGGAAAATTATGGTCCCTGCTTAGAGTTTAATGGTAAAATTAAATGCTGCAAATGATTGCCACTTAATTGACTTCGATGTAGACTTCCTCATACAGGATTTCTCTTGGTATACATACTAGAGGAGAATTTGTCCCAGTGGATGTATACAGCAATATAACTTCTTGGATATTTAAAAAATGTGCTGAGGGATGATGTAATTTGAGATACAGCATAAATTAAATAAACTATGCTTAAAATATATTGTATTATATAGAGGAGAAACCAATATTTGAAAATAGATATCAATGGATTTATTAGGAAACCAGGCATGTGGCACTGGACAAAACCTCAGGCATTAACAAAAGCAATCCCCTGTTACTGCAGAAGCTATATAGAAGACCTATATTATCTAAACTTATATTAAGCACCATCTTTAAATAAAGAAGTTGTTATTTTTCCTGCCATAACTGTTACTGAATAAAAACTTACCTCTTAAGGGTTAGAAAATACTATTTTCTGGACTCATTCTAGATTGGGGCTGTATCAAAGTTTAGAGAATAATCAGACAGTTTTCTCAACTTTAAGAGTATTACATCAAAAGATTCTGGGTTTTATACACCATATGTAACAATAAGAAATCACATGCTGGAATTCATTTAATGTTTAGATGAGATTTGCTAAAAATCCCCAAATCTTCAGGCTCACACTTTAGAATTAATTTTAAACACAGACTCCTAAAGATATGCAGACTCTATGGAATTTTCAGAGCCATCTTATATCATCTGTAATTCAAGAAGCCTTCTTTTGCCTTAAGAAAAAAATTAAAGAAGATTAAAGACTTTTTCTCTCTGGAAATTGTATATTCCATGGAGTGAAATGGAACATATTTAATCAATATACACATTCAGACTTTTGAATCCAATTAAAATCTTCAAGTTTGGTTGGTTTTGGTGGAATAATAGAAAATTAAAAACGAAGGAAAGACACTATGTTACTCTAAAAAGATAAACATTTTCTGACTAATACTCAGAAAGATGATCAGACTCGAGTAAAGTCTGTTTGCAGGACAAGTGCAGAAATAGATTTATGAATGTGAATGGATGCTGTATGTTTTTTATGGTGTCCAGTTTTGTATTCCCTCAAGTGACTTTCCAATTGATAAAGGGGCTGAAGTTTTTTGAACTATGAAAGACTTTCAATTGTGTGCCAAACTATTTTATCCTATGTATTAATTCTATTCATCTTGAAAATATAACTGGAAATAAACATATAATTTAGAAAGTTTTCCTTTGTTTTTCTCATCTTTTTTTTTTTTTTTTCAAATTACATGGTCTTTCATATACAAAATTGTTGGGAGAAAACAAGCTTGTTGGAGAAAGCATTTGTTGAAAAAATGT
This sequence comes from Pycnonotus jocosus, assembly GCA_013400435.1. Classification (NCBI taxonomy): domain Eukaryota; kingdom Metazoa; phylum Chordata; class Aves; order Passeriformes; family Pycnonotidae; genus Pycnonotus; species Pycnonotus jocosus. The sequence goes on along the minus strand of VWYP01023486.1, from coordinate 36,083 downwards.
CCTGGTTTTAATTTATATTTAATTTCCATAAATATTATTTCATAACTAGTAACGCATTTTTGGAAGCAGTCTCGGTGCTGATTTGTTAAAACAGTCCTGACTCCTCTGAGTGTCCAAAGTGAAACAGTTGGCTGCCATTGAAATACCATTCCATCAGTGGGTTTTAATTGCCTAAATATTTTTGTTCTTGGATATTGGAACGGTCTCCATTGTCACATGTGCGTTGTTCTCACTGATGTTAGAGTGGCTGTGTGCTGAAAATGGCAGAATTTGTACCTACGTAAACATCTATCATAGCACGGCTTTAACCTCTAAGGATTTGTGACATTTTCTTTCAGAATCCTAACCTTTCCAAACCGGAGACGTATTTTCATCCTTTCTTAAAACAGAGTATACCAACATCCTTTCAGTAAGATGTCAGGAGGAACAATAGCAAAACTACTCTAAAGTACTACAAAGGAGCAAAGCAGAAACTGACAGTATGCAGCAACCTTATGTATCCAATTTACTACTGTAGGAATAGTGAAACTATTACTGTTTTTTGAACTTTTCTTGTTAGCCAAGAAATATTATGCTTGTCTGAGCAAAAGATGTGAATGACCTATCAGCACAGAATAGGACACGGCAAATCAGTTTACAGAAACTGAACAACCAAATCATTAATTTTCAGTGAGGAATTATGCTTAAAGTCTTTCCATGTAAGTGGGAAAATGTTTCTGATAAAGAGGAAATGACGAGGGGTGTTTTTGTTTACTTGCTCAATTTGTCTTTTTTTAATCAAAGCTAGTGCTGCTCCATCTTATTTTTGGTACTAAACCCTTTCCATTTCCCTCACTTGCTGGGAAACAATTTTCTAACTAAAATAAAAATGAAAGTTCAAAATTCAGCAAGAAATAAAACCTCAGATTCCTAAGGAATCTAATGAACTGTTCCATCAATCAGCGCGTAGATTGATAAGTAGAAAACAAAAATAAAGAGTTCACTATCCGATCAGCAAAGTATTACATCAACAGTCCTTTTAAAGATTCATTAGTGTTTCATCACCAAAGGTTGACTTCATGCTGTGTTTGAGTTGCTTGAATGTCAATGGTGAGATGAAATGAGTATACCAAGAGTTGAATAGTTCTTTTATGCTTATCCAGAGAGTAGAACCAATGAGTTTTAAATCCAGGAAGAACGCAGATCTACTTTACAAAGCCTTGTTTAACAGATTTTTTTCTTCTTCTAATTAACCCCAGGCCCCCCAAGTTGAATAAGATAAATGTGCGAGGAGAAATGGTGCTTTTGCCAGCTGTCTGAAGGCTTCATTATTTCAAGTTTCTAGGTCTGATCCTGATCACAGTCAGATCATTTTTACACCAAAAACAATTAAGAGTGTTCCAGGGAATCATTCCCACCCTATTTGTGCAAAAATCCCAACAACCTCTAAAAATCTGGGTCTGTAATTTATGAAGGAATTAACAAATATAGGCCAGATGCTATGCCACACTAGCACAGGAATAGGAAGCATTTGGAGCTGCATTTGTTCCATTAAACACCAGGGAAAGGATTTCCTTACATGGAAGAAAGCAATGTGTCTCTCATTCCTGCACCAGTATTGAAGCCATATCTGCCCTTCAGCAGCAGAAGCTGGAGCACAAGAGTAGTTACAGACTATTTTTAGCTTGTCCTTGTTCCAGACTAGCATAGTGCTGGTAGCTGTCACCATTTCTTGGGAAGCAGCAATTTGCAGGAAGGCCTTCAAAGAATTTCAAGCTCCTTTTGGACACCCAGTGGTGCTGGAGGAGAGGAAAGGTGAGATGGCAAGAATTCTGGGTTACATTCAGATTCCATCATCCCCTACATCCTCCTCAAGTAGTGCAGAAGAGAATTGAAGAGCAGGAAACTATTCTCCAAACCATTAGCGTGTGTTAACCTGTTGCTTTCTGGTGCCTAGAAAGTGTTTTTAAGACCTACATCTACAGGTGGCTCAGGGCACAAATCAGATATAACTTTTTATACCTCTGTTACAGTGTGTGGTGCAGAAGAAACACACCTTGCACATTTTCTGAAGTACAGGTTCCAGTCTACAAACTGGAATATCATCCATAACATGAAAGTCTTGGTTCTGTTTCTTGTTGATTTCTGACTTAGAATTTTTCTCTGGTTCAGCTGAGCAATGTAGTTTTTTTCTTGGATTAAACGATTGAAAATCATTGCAAAACTATAAAAAGCTGTCACATGATTTGTCCTAACTTTTCTAAATAAACACACTTTAAACTATTTATTATACTTTGAGAGTGACTTCCACTAAAATACAGTCATTGCAGGCAGAATTATTTCAAAACTAAAGTTAATTTGAAATAATGTTTTAAAATGTGCTTCTAGGTGGCTGTAAGAAAACTTTTATAGCAAAGTAGCTAGGAGTCCTTGCTAGCTGACATTAACGTAAAAGCTACTTGACATTCTTTGTGTCAACAGTATTCACTACAACCAGCAAACAGACAAATTAAAACTTTTTTTTCCCCTGCTAACAATCCACAACGCTTTGTATTGTCCAATAGTTGAAATACTTCAAAGAAAGGTGGGCTTTACAGCATACCATGAAAGTCATCAAATATAGATTATGTGGAATACAGATTATGCATGCTGTGTAATGTGCCAGACAGCTTGAAAAAAAGTTTGAACATGGGGAAACATCTTTACTGCATGCAGAAACACTGAGTGAGACTTGTCCCAACCTAGCAGGATAGTATGAAAATTCTGGTTTAGTAGATTTATTTAGCATTTCCCTTCCTTCTCAGTTCCCATGTTTAAATGCGTTATTACAGTGAGACCTAAAGCTGGTGAATGAATGATGTCTTCAGTGAGAGATACTCCTGTTTAGAATTGCTTAGTAAGTCCTTAAAAATCAAACTAGGAAGAGCTTTTGATAAGATATTCTTTCCTCACATGTCAATCTACTTTTCCAGTTTTACAAATGTGTGCATCATTTGCAGTAAGTACACAGGACAGGATTTGTATAAACAAATTAGCTTAATACAGTAGAATATTGCCATATTTTTCAACAAAGGCATGTGTTCTGAGGTATAAAAGCACACAAATTATCAATTTCATTTTTATTTCACTTCATCTTTTTTGCATTAAAACAGTCATTAGAACAGATGCATAAATCAACAGATGCATAAGTCATGCATGAAGAAATATGATTTTGTATTTTTTGATCAAACAAAGACTTCCAAAACAATGGGGCAAACCACATTGGCTGTGTAAATAATGGGAGTGCTGTATGGGAAATGGAGAAAAAATAATTTGAAGAAATTTTATGATCTAATTCAAAATGACCAACCTATTTATGCCTTGCCAACTCAAACACTGCACAACATATGCAATTCAGTTGGGAGAAATCAATTAATTTCCTAATGTTTATGCTTCATAACAGTTGCAGAACTTCAGCAGTGATTCTGTCCTTCTAATCTATCCATCAGTTCAAACCCCACTCCAATGAACTTTTAACTGAGAAGAGAGAAGTTGGATCAAAGAGGATTTTTGAAGAATTCTCCCACCTCAGCATTATTTTTATCCAGTGGAATGAAGGTTGTCCTCTTTGCAAAATTTCTTTGACAGCACTGACTCTCCTGAACTTCCTCAGAATTCTTTGTGTCTGTATATTTAAGCTTCTGGTATGCTTGCGTTTGGGAAAGTCTTTGTGATGATGGGTAAAAATATCTTTTTTCTGATTCATTCATGGGCAGAAAAAAAAAATTGTTTTAAGGCTTGATTGTGCAAACACACAACAGGAGAACAGTTATATTCAAGTTTATTATAAAATACATATGAAAGTATCTACTGACTGGACAACTATTTGTCAGGACGCACCTGAAAATACAGAGTTACTTCTTGTAATAATCTGTAGTAGCTGTTTACATAACATCTTCCAGAAAACATTGGTTGGATTCATTTGGGGCTACTCACTACGAATTAGGAACTTCAAGCTATGTGGAAACTTGATGAACATTACAAAGAACAGTCTAATGAGATTTTCTTTATTGTTTTGGGGGGATTTCAAAGAAACTGAAAGTAACAGGTATCCCAAGATTTAATAACTTTCAGGAGATTGAATTTGTAGGAAAATCAAATAATTTTGTTTGCTTTTTGAATTAAGCATGGTTTCATTGCTACGTTTTGTTTAACACAGAATACTAGTGAAGTGAAACTGATGTATTGAAACACAATTTAGATTTTGATAAAAATATATATGCCTAAGGGTAGTTGTATGTATACATACGTTCTTGCATACTTTGTTATGATAATGTTTAGATGCAACTATGATGATTTCCTAAAAAGCTTCAGGGTCCCCCATTTTCAGTTTTCTATTAAATAGGGGTGTCAACTTTTATTCTGAAGAGTTTTGACAAATGCCTCAAATAATCAGAATGTACATGTAAGAGAATCATTTAATTATTAAGATAACACTTTGGACTGGTGGCATTACTGGAGCTGGTATATGAAGATGCAGATATATAAATCTGACTATCCAGCAGTGCCTCTGGGCTTTGCTACTTTACAATTTTTCTTTTTTCTTTCCTAAAGGAATGGGATACCTAGTTTACATATACTCTTCTATTCCTCTGGGGTCAGTTTTTGAAACTAATCAGGATTTGCCTCCTTAACATAAAAGAAAGACTAATTTGGTTTTATATTTTAATCTCTTCTGATCCTAATAGCTGGTTATGCAGCATTCAGCATTTCTCGTATCTAGTTCAGCAGGGCACCAAATGAAGGCATCTTCTTGAAAACAAAAGAAAATACCATCTCTTTTTATAAAATGAAAACCTGAATTACTAATCTCACTGTCACAGTCTTCTCAAAATGAAAATTCTAAGGTAGTAATAATCACGGGACCATGGCAGCAAATTTTTTGAAGGCTGCCAAAGGCATCTGCAGTGCAGAAGCCCAGGGAGGTGCCAAAGGGCACTTTATGCTCACACTGCTGGAAGTGTCCTCAATTGAGTGTAGTCATGGGCTGAACACCAGCACAGGCTCAATTCTCTGCTGAACTGAACAACTGCCCTCAAGTTTTTATCATATATCTTGAAGTTAAAGGTAAAAGTACAATGACTCTGATCAGTCCCCGTGTAGGATGAATGAATTAATATCCAAGATGAGAGACAGACAGAAAAATAATTTACTGAAATCAGAGGAGGAGTTAGTTCAACTCCTGCAATGGAGAGAATCAGGTGTGAGGTAACTCCACCTGCAGGCTCCATTCTTCACTGGTTTGGAGAAATTACATCCCCACATTTCAAAATACCTGTGTTTTCTATAGTATCTAATGGTTTTGTTCAGCACTTTAGTTGACATTTAACCAAATCTAGTAACGAGACTGTGTTTTCTTAAAGGCCCTACTAAACGATGTAATATTACTTCCTGTAGCTATGGAGACCTTTGCTCTCGTTAGTGCTGCTATTCCATTTGACTGTAACCTTGAATAATCTTTAAAGAATGTTTTTAGTCATGGGCCCTTCACCTTCTGGTGATTTCATCCAGATACAATTTCCACAGGCTTTACTGGGTTAGGCAGAATAAAAGAAAGGACCATCTGAATAAAATAAAATGTCACCATTAAATTGGCTTTTGTAGCTTAAGGTATAATGTAATGATATTTTCCCAACAGCTGCTTTCAGTTGAATTTGAAGTTTTGAAAACCTTTTGCATCAGATTCAAGTAATAAAATGCAGATTGTGTTACTTCCTCCTCCTGTGTCATATACAATAAGCAAAACGTTGATATTTTACATGGAATGGGTGGTCATTAGTAATTTTTACTGTATGTTAATGTTATTTGCTGACCTCAACATTTTACAGATGAGTCACCCAATGAAAAATTTGTCTAAAAATCAAGGTATGGATGGATTTTACTTTGGAATTAGATGATTCAGTAATTTTTGCTAATATCTCTTGCTCACAGAATTTTATTATCTGCACTTTTTTTTTTTTTTGGTATTATATCTTTCAGCTTTTTACAGCTAGATTGGAATGAGTGCAATTCTACACATCTTCATGTGTTACCTTTTATCCCAAGAGATTTTAAATAGGAACTAGACAAAGGGATTACTTCATCAAGCACTGAAGTACAGAAATCCCTGAGGTGAAATGTAGCAACTGCCTGTCAGTATATACACCAATATGCAAGAAATTAGGACAAGGAAGGAAGAATAAGCATATTCATAGGAATTTAGTGAGGCAAAATCAACACCTGAGGGCTGAAGTAATATGCCACAGCTCTGTGGAGCAATCTTTTGTGAAGCTCAGTTCTTAGTGCATCTGAAAGAGTCACTTTGTCCTTCATCACATGTTCCTTACTATTACTGCTACCATAGTAAATATTGTGCAAATGTTGAGCATTTTCTAAACAAGGAAGATAAAGAGTTTAAAGGAGAAACTATTCCAGAGACATGAATTCAGTCCTTATGCCTGTCTTGGCTGCACCTTCTCCCTACCAAAATATAATGTAATACCAAATATTATAATACCAAAATCCTTGATTTTAAAGAAAGACTTTAACCATTTTACTTATTCAGCATCTGCTGCAAATTCTTCACCACAAGGGAATTCATGGCACAAAAATAGTGGAAAAGATACTAAAAAGAACGTAGAGGTTGGAAAGATAAAGTTGTCTTTAGAGGTATCTGAGAAGCACGGAAAGAACCAAGAAATAACGTAAGAAAGTAAAATCCCTGACAGCAAGATCTCATACAAACTATGGGGAAAACCAGGAAAACAGAAAAAGAACTGTCCAGTAAAGTCAAAGTAAAAAGAAACAGAAGGAGACGAAGAAGGAGGATGAGGAAAAATATTAAAAAAAGGTGAAGATGCAAAATACGTCAAAATGGCAATGAAGTATAAATGTAGAGTCCAGAAAAGTGGGAGAAAAAGAAATTAGGAAGGTGCATGAGACAGAGTGGAGGAAGACTGTGAAGTCTGTGAAATGTGATAAGAAAAAAAAATAAATTTAAAAAAAAAAATCTTGATTATGTTTTCCTGCGTCACTTTTGACCCAAAGTGTTGAGACAAAAAGCAAAGAGCAGGCTTGTTTTCATGGAGAATAACTTGTCTGTTGAGGTGACTTTTCTCTTTCTTTTGCTTTACCTGATGTTTCCTGGAGGACATGACAGGTTAATGCTGCTTCAGGTCCTTCTAAATGAGCAGATGCATTTGCAGCACTGTCAGTTCTTCACTCCAGAGGGAATGCCTCTGCATGAGGCAGTGTCATTACAGAAATTAGCATTCAGTGTGACTCAGCTATCCTCAGCTCAGAAATAGCAGAAAGAGAAACAAGTCTGGAACAGATACACTGATATCCCTAAAGGAGCTCTTCAGGGAGCTTCTTCATGACTCTGGTTTTAATTAGGCATTAATAACTGCTGAATGATGCTTATGCTACAGAAATGCAAGAAACTTACAGTGAGGGAGTACAAGATCAAGGGAATCAAGAATTCTGGAAGTCAAAGACATACCAATGCTTTTCAGAATTTTCAGGTTTAGATTTCAAAAATTTTATGCAAAAATTCCCGTCCCTCACCTCATCCTACCTTTGGTTTGCGTTTGCTCATAATCTTTTACCTCCATGAATGTTTTACGTTGTTTTGTATATGATGACAGAAAGTGAAACCAAATCATGTCTTTTATGAGCTGCAATCATAAAAAAAATTAAAATTGTCTCAAGGACAATGAAAGCTATAAATCCCTTAGAATCTTGGAAGATTTATAAGACTTTCACAAAAGTTTATATCCTGTATTGTTCCAAACTAGATATGTTAACAAGACCATGAATATAGTCTAATATTCATTCAAATTTAAGGAAATAGGACTTTAAAATATTAATTTTGATTTTGCCATAAAAGTTTTGGAATTAAAGCAATTCATCTTACTGAACTAATCCCTGCATAATTAAAAATATCTAAAATGAATTGAGAGAATTAGCATAAGAATTTGCTATGGCCATTTTTCCTGAATTTTCAGGAACACATAAGGTCTGCTCAAAGATCAATCTCTTTCTTTTTCTTCTGCTTCTTCCCATTTCTCCTTCACTTATTAAACTGTCTTTATCTCAGCCAGTGAGTTCTTCCCCTTTATGCTTCTGCCTTTTGAGTGAGGAGCTGCTTGGGGATTAGCAGCTCACTGGGGCTCAGCCACACCAGGCATATAAATATTTCCACTGATCAATAGGAGTATTCTGGTATTTAAGAATTATTGATGTTGATTATGCTCAGCATGCACAGCAAAAAATAAAATCACCTTCCTTCTAATGATTGGAGTTTTCCACAATCTTCATATTAGTACAAATATTCATCATTTTAATTGCCAACTAGATCTTACTCTACATTTAGCTGATTGTTTCCTGTTAAACATTTGCAATACATCCAGGTCCTGCTGTGATGTTCCGCTGTCACAAAAGAAGGTGAATCATATAATATTTATTTTTCTTTTTAAAGGTTTTGTACTTTTTCACTAGAAGACATTCATCCTAAACAAATTGTCTCTTTTTTCTGTAAGAGATCAAGATGGAAGATTTGGAAATTAGCACATCTGCTAATCAGGCTGGCATTGTATTTAGTAAGGGGCAATCTAGGAATGATATTGGTTGAAAGAAAACCTCAACAGAGAGGGATAAAGACTAGAAGATCCAAAATTTAGCTTAAACACCTGGAAAAAGTCTCACATAGTAGCACCTCACACAAAAGTCGTGGGATTCTCAGACCTTTTTCTTCAGTGATTTCATTTCACAATATTTCAAGCCAAAAGGATTAAATTCCCAAACCAAATCAAACATCCAAAGCCAATTCCAGAACCAATCAATCCGTGTGTAAAGTCCATGAAAAACACAGATTAAGCTATGAATTGCTTTCTCCCATAACCAGCCTGAGCTGAGGATGTTAGGATGGACCCCTTCACCCAGCACAGACTGTGCTCCAGAGGCCTTTGGCTGGTGGAAAGAAAATTATTTCTGATCCTCTCACCTGAAGGGCAGAAATTTCAGCAGGCTGAACACCTCTCTAAAGAGAGGAACTGAGTACTCAAAACTTGTGTGAGTTTCTCTACCTCTGCTTTTTTGCTCCACACAACCACCTGTCCTATTCTGTACTTTGAGGGATGGGTTCTGGGTAGACTGCCAGCAGCAGGGATATGTTCCTCTCAAAAGTACCTGTGAGAAGTTGGCATTTTCTTCACACAAAAATTACTGTGTCAAAAGGTTCCTGCCAACCTTTGTGCTTAATCATCCTAAAAACATTGTGGAAAGCTGCTGCTAAGCCATGAATGTGTATTAAGCAGTCAAGTGGTTATTAATGGTATTATTACAGCTGCTGGTATTATGGAAAGATTATGTTATTAATTTTTTCAGGAAAACAACATCTGCAGAAAATGCCTCCTTTGTGATCAGCTAGGAAAAACTTTCAGCAGGTGTTAAAAATGGCATACAACCATTTGCAGCACCTAACCTCATCTCTTTAAAGCCAGTATAATGTAATTGCCTCATTGCAAAGTTCTGTAATGAATCAGGAATAAAATAGTTCAAAGAAGGGAGAAGATTGATGATGGATGCTCAAAACCTCTGTCTCAATACACATCAATCAAGTTTAGAATATCCCTCCTCATCTATTCACCCATCCTACAGGAAGTTGTCTGCTGTCAGTCTACCTGATCCAGAGACTACTTTCAAAGATTCTGACCCAAAACTTGCTGAAACTCACGGGAAAACTGGTTTTATGGAATTTCAGGGAGCTTTTGACCAAGCCTAGAAGTGACAAACTGGAAGTTCAATTTCCAACAGCAAAAAGTGCAAGGACATTCCCTGTGAACATTTCCTTCTGTGTATAAAGGAATCCGATCGAGTACCCGTGCTGTAACTTATTCCTGTCTCTTAACACAACCTCCTATTTCTTCTAGTGTATCTGATTTTATCATTTATCCTTGGACCTCTTCACTTTATTTTCTTGTTTTAAGATATGCTTTCAACAACCACAGTTCATTCAGTGGCTGTGAATCAGTAGACAGTATTGCACCCTAACTGATTTGAAATTTCTCTAATGTGTCATTGCTTCTCAGCTGGTCTCTTCCAAGACTGACCACTATACCCGCTGTCACATGAATGGATTTGGGAATGGAGTGCTGTTGCATGATTCTCACATTACACACTTGCCTCTATTTAACAATTCAGCATTAATGAATTATGGTTATTTTTGACAATTCAGATTTCTCCAGATTCTCGCCGAGATTAAAATTTATAAACTTAGTAAATGCTTCACTAAAGTTGTGTACATTATTTGATGACACAACAAATCTGTAAGAGGAATTGCCTTTTACAAATATGGTGTAATGTACATTTTGTACCATGTAAATCAACTGGAGGAGCATGTTGCTGATGAAGGATTCCTCCTAAATTGGATTAATAGCACTTTTCCATTTCAAAAGTGAGGTGTAAATATAAGCACATATTTGTGAAATATTGGCATAGTAGAGAAGCAAGACCCACAGAGATGTTCACAGTTCTGTCATCAAAGCAAGTATATTCGATATTGTATTTATACGATGAACTGCAGCCACCCAGAGAAACAATGATGAGAAAAATAAACACTAAAAATTGTCTTCCCATTATTGGCACTACACGTGCAAGCAAGTGACACTGATTCCAGACATTGCAACAGAGAAGTGATTAACTCCACCATAATAACAATAATAATAACGTTCTTTTAATGCATCTTTCGGGGGTGTAATTATAACTGGTATTACTAAAGTGCCAGCTGAGGCCTATTATTCCTGGTTCCATGTGCTATGTGCTATAGACATAATAAAAGAGAGCTACTTCATACAAGATCTGGATACAAGGCATCCCCTGCCTGTCTGTGTTTCTGTTTGTGTGGGAAAGGCACATGCTAAATAAGGACTGTCATGAACTTTAACTCGTTCCAGAATCTGGAAACTAAGAGATCAAGGTTGTGCTGCAGAGCACATCTGCACTGCTGCAAATAAAAGGGTTTTGGTTTTTTCCCAGCTCCATTTTTCCTCTTTTACAGAGACTAAGATGTTAGTTTTCCTTTTTCCATCAAAGCAGTTGTATGCTAATATTCATTTTTCTCAAGCTTGCAGAGGAACACTGTGAGAATAAAACCTAAATGCTTTCATATGTAAAAAAGAAGAAAAAAAAAAAAGAAGAAAAAAAATTATCCAAGGGTCCAGTTAGTCAGCCAACAAATCCAGCTGGGGTTCCTCCTCTGTGTAAATGCTTTCAATCCTACTGAAGGTAATAGCAGCTCTTCTGTGCCAGCTGGGGATCCAGCCCATAAGGACATAAAGTAAACAGGGTAAAAAATCCCATCAAACTAAACATAATACATGTAATTTAGGCCACCTCCAAGGGTTCCCAAACTAATAAAATCTGAATTGAGAGCAAGGACATAATTAGCTATATTTGTGTCATATTTAATTTTATCAATGACATGACTAATTGGCCCCTTTTCTATCTGTTTTCATTGTTTTCAGGCTTGACTCCTTGCTTGTACATGTGCCAGGGGTTTGATGGCATTGCTGTTCTCTGGCATTAACCTCTGCAGGAAAGAAACACTCCTACTTTTACACCAAATTGATGAGAACACAAGGGTGGATTCGTTGCTCCTTACTGCTTCTACACTCACTGTAGCCATTGGAAAATGAAATATTAGGCTACCAAACTATTTAAATTTTTACTTGTTTATAAGTATTCAGAAGTAAGCTCCATTTTTTTTTTTTTCTGTGCCCATAAGCTTTTCAGTACATGACTATAGTAAAATAGTAACAACTGTTAAATGTACCTGTCTGAAAAACAGGAAATTTCTTTTCTATGCCAAGATCATATTGCTGCCTTGAATTCACCATGCTCTTTTCCCCTCTCCTACTTTATAATGTGTGTAAAATCCATACTGTATTTGAAAATTTGCCCCACTGCTGGTTTGCATTCCAGCATTCTTACAATAATGCAGAAATTATTTATAAATTTAGTCAGCATCCTTGTTTCAAGTTAGATTGCTAGATTGTTTGGTAGACATTCATTTTGAATGTGAACTATATAGGATTTTACTATATTTGATTTCACCTAATATATATCATGCAGAAGAAACATAATATCCTCTCATGAAACCAGCTTAAAGATTGAAATATTATGTTGCATTATGTAGTATGGGTATAATACAGTTAATTAAAGGAAAAGGTTAGGACTAAATGAAATATGAACTCATTGAGACCTAAAATTTTATATATACAGAGCCTGATTCTAATTTACATGATCTGATGTAAAATGTGAGTCACACAAAAACCAATCAAGCCACACCTCTGCAACAAGCAGAACTGATAGGATTACTATTTTCATTGTCTTGAAATGAAAAGAAGGGCTGTAATCAAAACCAAAGAAAGGAATACGGGTTACTGAAATTAAATTACTCCTTTACTTTTTTTCCTTTGTGTAACTGGGATGTTGTTTCCAGTTCTGGTGCCCACGCTTGAGGATTTCAGTGAGTGAGCAAAGAGATGGAGAAAATAATGTATGACATTATATTGAATCCATCTCCTGATTTATCATGTGTATCATTAAACACCTGATACAGGCATCTGCAGATTGGAAGTGAGTATTGCAGAGTCCTCCTATAGTTACTACTGGTCTTTCAGTGGAAGAAGAGAATTATGTCCAGAGGGCAATAGTATCAGCCTAAGAGACTGATCATTCAGTGGAGGTCCTTACCTGCATTTGCTCAGTATATAGAGGAGCTATATAACTAGAAATTACTCTGAGAGCAGAATCTGTAAAAAATTCCACAATATTTTAGACAAAAAAAAAAATTGCACAGACACTAATGTTGCAAAAATGAATAGTTGGAACTGGAGTTAGAAAAAATAAAATCAGTAATTCGGCCACGGTAATTAAGTGTTGTAAGTAATCTGGATTTTTTTTTTTCAAGTGTTGTAATCCTACTGTGACTATTAGATCTGAAATAGGAATGAACTCAAATGAACGTAATTCTATATCTCATAAATTTGGTCAAACAGCTTTGTAACTGACTGCCACCAAGTTCTTCCCCTTCTTTCCAAGGAATTTAAAATATACCTGATTTCTACTTCTCTCCAGACATAAAACCATGCTAGAACCAGATGGGACCTAAACATTCTTTTGAGCCAGTAACACACTGTGTTATGTGTTCTTGATGCAGTTACTGTCTATGTTATCTGCATGCTAGATCCCCTTTACATGTTATAGAGGCTAAAACGGTGCAGAGTTGAACAGTGAACACATGGAATTGACTGTGAACAGTGACAGAAGACATAGAAACAGCATAAATTCCTATGTTAATTTTTTTTACAGGTGAAGCAGATTTCTGCTCTGTCTCCTTGTGCTTTGCTGAGCACTCTACATAAAGCCTTGGGAGTTGGCAGCTCTCTCCAGGTGGATGCTCCCAGAGCACAGCACAGACCTGGCTTGGTGAACCCAGACAACTCACCTCATGGCTTTTGGCTCCAGACTGTGTCCTGGGAGTGGGACCCAGGACACTGCTGTTCTCTGCCTGCTCCTGGAGTCACCTGGAATCACCTCACAGCACAAACCATGCCAAGGCCAATGTAGACCTCACTCCAGAAAGAGGGAACCACAAGAGCCTTCATTCAGTCATGTATACATTGTACACTCAAACATTATACACTCAAATATTATACACTCACCTACTGAGAAAGTGAATGCAAGCCTTAAGTGTCCCAAAAAGAGGCATTTTAAGGAAGCTGTACTTCCATTTTAGAAAGAAAAAAAAAAATTAAAAAAAAAAGAGGAAAAAGCACTGACTTCTTTAAAATGGATCATGCACAACATCACTAAAAGAGTGTAGAGTTCACAGAAATCCATTATTTCTCCTAAGCCTTCCAGTTTCGCTAAGAAATCCAGCCTGGAGATGGGTCTTTTATATGACTGAGTCAAAATCCACTCTAACATGCTGTGCTTATGAGCTTGGAATGTATTTTAGCAATCCTGTCTGATTTGTTTTTTCTTATTTGCAAAGTTTTCCAGCTTTATGTAAAGAGATTAGCACTAAAAAATTATTTTCTGAAATGTCTCAATACTGATTTCCCTGCTTCTTCTACAATTCTGGTTAATTAAAGGTAAATTAAATCCAACCATGTCACCCAATTACATCCACATTGCCCATTTTATTACATGTGTCTAGGTTGACAGCATAAAGAATTGCCTTCAATAGAAGAAAAGCAAATTATTCTCAATTTAAACTGCTGGGACGGCATTTTAATTCTTTAACACTTGATAAGCACTTAACAGAAAAGGACAAAATTACCTTAAAGAATCAAACCTTCTGTTTCTCAATCGACTTCAGTAACATGAAGCTTTTTAATTAAGCACACCAGAGCAGTTTATTGCTTTAGCTGGTTCTCTGTACCTTTGAGTCTTCTAAAGTATAAACCCTTTTATGTGGTAATAACATTCCATATAGGTTTTCAAATAGCATAAAGGTATTGCTTTGGCCCATTTATGCATAGGTCTCTACATCTGCTAAGTAATTGCTTTTTTCTTAAATGAAATATTAGAACACTAGTGCATGTACTTTGTATGTATAGACACTATGGATAGTGTATAATAAAATCATTCATGCTGCAATAATTAAAGCTGTGTCAGCATTTTCATTTCAAACTCCATTTTTCAGGTGTTTATAATTCAGCCATAAAAAATTGTCTTGGAGTCTTTCCACTATATCTGAAGGCCAAGAACATATATCCATAAAGAAGTTTACAAGTTTTGAACTTGTTTCGCAGGTGTAGAACTGAAAAACTGTTTTGATTTACAAATGAACTTTGACAAGTAGCCACTGGCATTTTTAAACCCCAACAAATCCAAAACACTTGAGTTTGTCAGGTTCATAAACCCTTGTTTTCTGTGAGATTGTTTTAATTGCTGCAAATGGGTGTTGTCAAGCCTCATCAAATTTGTGATTGGTCATGAAAATGTTGATAAATACTAACAATAAGTAAATTTGTAGCCTACAAGATCTTGAATCTAGTAATGTGAAGTGCGATTGACATATTCTTTTATGAATGCAAGTATATATATATTTAAATCCTTATAAAGGTGCTAAATAAAAACCGTATGCTAAATCCGCGCACTGTGGAATCCAGTGTGTATGTTGGCAGAAATTTCCCTCTGGAGACAGCAGTTATCTTTTTTTCACAGATCCAATCCTGCATGGGCATCAGCTGTGTCTGCTCTCCCACAATACAGTGTTAATGTGCCTAAACTTGATGTGAGGGGAGCCACGGCAGTGATAACAGAGTAGCTCCCTGGACGTGTCATTAAATCTTTCTCCTGCTCAACTGGCTGCCAAGTAAGGTCACCTGGAGAAATGATGGGCCACAAGAAGTTCCATGAAATAACAAACAGGGTTTATTTAGCTTGGTATGCCCCTGCAACCTCATGCATGCACTCATCAGCTTGTGGAAATTTGGCCTGTGAGGAGGTGGAAGCACTGATCCATGGACCATCAAGCTTTGCTGGCATGCTGTGTTCTTGTGGGTGTGTAAGGAGCCCTGACAGAGCTGTTCTCTGCAGTGCTGGCCATCTGCACAGCCTTCTCAAATCTCTATCTCATCAAAGGGAAATTAACATCTTCTCTATTAAATTAAGGGTGGGGTTTTTTCCCTGTTAATAAAGTTGGAATTTTGATTATCTCTTACTTCTGTTCTATCTTATCCTTCTCCATCCACACCACAGTGCTGTATCATTTTTCAGCTGTGCTGTGCCAGTGGAAGATTTGTTAGGGATGAGCTTTTGTCTCGGTGATCGAAACAAACCAAAACATGCTTTTCCCCACAGAGAAAAGAGCTCTGCAAATCATTGCCTTCAGGCCCTGTTCATATCTCTTCTTATTATTATTTGGCTTGGAGAGGCAGAAGTCTTCACATGGCAACACCATGACTCTAAAATAGGGCTATTATTTTGGTTTGTTTTCATCTTGATTAATGTGAAATATTGTGAAGGCTGTGTTTCAGCTGCTTAAATGGCATTTTTAATGCATGATATCTGGGATCATGAGGTGAATGCCCCATTTTGTGTTAGGGCAAGTTGGACTAGGAAAACTTTTTGTAATGATGACAAAAGACTCACATGGGACAGAGATGGTATTGTGGTGACATACTCTTCTCTAACTTTTATGCCCTTATAGAGAGCTTTTTGTCTTCAGAATCTTTTCTAGGAGAATAAGTCTGCCAGGCACTGACCTCCCTCAGTCAAGTGCAAGACTTCAATGGAACAGGAATATACTCAGACTTAAATATTAAATTAATTCTTTAGGAATTTTATAAAATAAGATATAGAAAAACAGTGAGGGATGAGTTTCCCCTCACATTGCCACAGAATGGAAAAGAAAATCTATGTTTGTGTGGATGTATCAGGCCTATGATTTAAAAACCATTACTAAAATTGTGTCATATATCAGTTCTCCAGAGGTAAAGGTGTGTTTGCCTGTAAGAAAAACCACTGTGGTGAAAAAACTTCCAGTAGAAATTTCATTACTGTGTACAATGTCTTTCATTTTACTCAATATAAATTTTGAGGGTAACATGAACATTATTATACAGGTATGACTCACAACTGTGACATGCACTATGTGAATTTGCTATGTTGGTATTTCAAAGACTGGTTTACATTCATGGATCTTTTTAAGTCCAGCACAACATTCTGGAAATGTAAGAAACTAATTTTTGACCTCAGCCCTTCCTTTGTGCAGTACTGTTGGCCAATTTGTCCCAATTTTACAGGTTTTTGAATGTCAAAGTTGTCAGAGTAACAAAACTCATAGCTGGTGTTACTTTAAAAACAATCAAAATAAAAATTATGCCCTGCTGTTAACTCCAGGGAAGAAACTGAGATAACACCTAAATTGAATTTGAAATAGTAAAGCAAAAATAAGATTTTTGAAAAAACCCACAAAATAATCTAGTCTAGCTGAATTTTTTTTTTCATTCCTAAATTTAAAGGAAAAAATAATGAAAAATAAATTATTCTGATTCATGGTTTCCTTACCACTGTTTTCTGAGGTTTTACACCAGAGTGTAAGCTACTGAATCAAACTCGTAGTCATTGTGCATGGGATTTGTGCATATCATGGGGTTCATATATCTTTATCACCCTTTAAAGAACAGCAGTAAAAAACCCCAGAAAGCCTTTCCCATTAATCATTTCAAGTGAACTCACATTTTTAGAAGAAGGAGAGAGGCATGTTGCTCTTAAAATGCACTCCTTTGCTGTTTGTTTTAATAACATTTGCACTCCAATACCTCGTAGGAGAAAAAGGTTAGTATGCAGCTTGTCTCTAGAAAGGCATGATTTTCTACTTCTTCCTGAAGTTCAACTTCCATTATTCCTGAATATTTGTACCTGCTGCCATCAGCATCTAAGCTCCTTTGAAGATCAACCTACCATTAATTATGGGGAAAACCACTTCACGAACTGGTACTAAAGTATCAGAATGATAAATCAGAATGACAGCATTATTTCATACAAGCCCTTTATGGGAACATCTGCAAGTCTATATATTAGGAGCAAAATTATCAACAATCAACAAATCAACACCTCTTTACTCTGATACCAATGAGTTAAAAAAGCAAAAAGAACAGCTTTATGGTATTTTAAGGCTTTCATGTCGATATAGAGCAGCAAGACACAAAATATAACATTGTCTAAATCCACTAGAAATTTTGAAAACCATTTTTTTTGTAGTTGAGGTGATTTAGTTTTAACATAGACATCATCGAGAAGTCTTATTGTATCCAGATTCCTAAAATATTTGTTTATCTTTAAATCAGACCTACTTGGTATTAAACTTTATTTTAAAAGTATGTGTCAGACATTCACTACCAAAAAGCTAATTATCACTGGACTTAAGCTTTCTAGATCAAAGGCTTAGTTTCCATATCAGTACCCAAAATGCCCTCTTAAGCAGCAGTTTATGCATCAAATCACCATTGATATTCACTTAATGTAAGAAGCAAGAAAATCAAGCTGTGTTCACTTCTACATAAACTCACAGAAGCACCCAAGACTTTGGAAAGGAAAATTTGCAAGTTTGCAGTGCATTGGTGCAAATGATTGGTGAGATTTTAATGTTAATAGCACCAGCAGTGCTTGCTGACTATACCTGCAGCACACTGAATTTAGCAGAAAAAAGATCTGAACTCACTTAGAATTGATGCTTTATATGAAGAATAATAATACAGATGAAGAGAATCTTTCATCAGTGATTGCTTATAGAAAATATTTTAGATTTGTGGAACATACATTATTTGAGGTTTTCCTGTAACCCTAGCTAATGTCCTGGTAATCTTTTGATGCTCATCAGTAACACATTGTTATGCCTATAAGCACTTTTTCTACATCTTTTTCAGTTTAAGACTCATTAAATCTTTAGCAGCCATGAGTAATAGTATCAAAGAAGATAAAACAGGATTCATTTTGTCATACAATACCTATAACTTCCACTACACTAGCAAGTGGGAGTGAAATTAAAGCCGCCTGCTGAAATGTTGGTTATAGAAAGAAAAAAAGATGTGGTTAATATTTCTGTCTGTAGTGGTTTTGTTAGTAAACAGTATGGTAAGATTATGTTTATTAAAAAAATGTTCAAAACAGCTACTGAGTAATTAGCAAACTCTTTATTACTATAGTTAACCGATGTGTAAGATGCTATGTTTCTATTACAAATCTGAAGGATAACTGACAATTTGCCATTGGGTTCTGTTTTGAACATGGAACTCATATAGCAAAAAATCTCAAATGTCTTTGCCTAAGGCATTCAGGGTTGTATTCATCCATTTAAACAAAAGGCCTAATAAATAAAAAAAATTAGGCCTGAACAATAATGTAAATAACATGAGCTTTATGATCTGAATATATTTTTCAGATACTTGCTCTCTTTTGGATGAGAGTAATAAGGGCATAAACATAAAACTCTGTTAGTCATGAGTTGTAGCTGAGGTCAGGATTCAGCTTTATAATATAGAAACGCCATATTTTTTCTTGTTGAAATTATTTTGGGACTGAAGCCAACAGAAGAGGTCTTGAAAGATCCAAAATTACATTTCAAAGTGTGGAGAAGCATAGGACATAAAATTTCTTGTGATTATATGTGTGTATATGTCTGTGCATACATCAGAAAGATGGTGAAAGAAGGAAAAGTAGGTTAGGCTGTTACTCCAACACACTCAAAACTCATAATCATGATAAAACGAAAAGAGGAGGAATCACAGCATGCTTATTTAAAATATTTAAAAGTTGTTCTGTTGCAAAAATGCACTACGAAGTAGTAAATGGTACAGTAACTTAAATGTAAATGTGTAAAGTCTGAATTAAAAACTTATGTTAAAGCACAATAGCTAACACAACACATATGATCAAAACACATGATGCTTTTTTAGTTTTCTTGAATTAAATAAACCAGCAAACTGGGATAAATTTTGTCAGATATTTTTATATAAATTGAAACATAATTTGGTAACATCATCATCCTTTTTTCTTCCTATCCCTAAACGCCTTACAGAGCAATGGGTTGCCTTGAAAACAAATTATGAAATACTACTCAAAATTTGTTAGAATAGATGTGAATTTGACCCAAACAATGTGTCCCATAACTCTGTCACCTCACTTGTACTTGGTTGTACCTTAACCTCATGTCTATACTGCCATGTCTAGGGCCATGTTTTCACGGTAATACATAAAATGTAACACAGTAATGGTAGTAGTATCTATGCCTTGCTGCAAAGTTGTATTCAATATCCATACATTATGCGCTGACTTCAGCCAAAATGTTTTATGAACTCATTCTTGCATTTTGTAACTATGGAAGAAGGCACTGCTGACTATGGCTTTTAAAGTCTAAAAGCCATTTTCCACTGGGTTCAATTTAAGAGAGAGAAAATGCCTACTGCTATTTATTAGTTATACTATTTATTAGTTCTTTGTAAATGACTTTCTACTAATCACAGTCTGTCCCAGCCATTACGAGGCAGTTGTTGGAGCCAGAGAGAAACTTCAGTACTTGAGTGTGAGAGTTGGAACTCTTACAGTGCTCATGAATGAGGGAGACAATGAAATTAGACTCTCTCCCTGTAGGGGGTAGACGTTGACCACTGCCTGATGCCAGCAACTACAGGTCAAAATATTTCATCTGGAATGGTTATTTTACCTTCCCAAACTCTCAACTTTTGAATTGCCATATTAAGAATCTTGGTGTTAACAGACTGGGTGTTTTCAGCAGCAGATCAGGCTAATGGCTTTCATGCACAAAGGATAACTGTAGCAGCCCCAAGCCATGGCTAATTAAAAGAACCATATATAATTGTCTGTCCAAGAGCGAAGAAAATAACTCTTCTGCAGAAAGGAAGACTACTGAAAACATTTTACAGGCATAACTGTGCAGACTCATTTCTTCCACTTCCAGTGTTGACAACTGCTTCCAACCTGAGTAATATTTCAGAATAAATTAAGTCTAAAGTGAGAAGTGTCATCTCAAGGGATGCCCCAGAAAATAAATTCAGACATACTTGTATGCATTCTTACAGTGTATCATCATCTGCTTGAGGTGCTGGCAAATACCTTTTATAATGCATGTGCTTATTTCTCAGAAAAAACATTCTGCATATGCAATGGACACATTCTTTTACATTTTACATTCCACCTGAAAGTCCATCACAGAAAGCTTGTTAATGTCCTTCAGGATATACAGTACAGTAGTAAACAGACTCCCAATAGCAAAGTAAATCTCTGGTAGGAGGCTCGAATAATATGTGTTTGCTAAGATCAAATCTTGACTTCAAGTTCAAGTGCAGTTTAACAGCGAATCCAAAGTTGTAAATGCAAAGTAAAGGCAATTTAAGGCTGCTTTAAACCAAGCATGAAAGACTGAGTATTCAAAGTTGAGATTCTATACATCTGGTTCTAATATGCCTCTTGCATTTTAGACAAGCAACCTTCTTTTCTTGTTTCGAGGTTTACTATCACTGTAGTTGATACAGTTTGTGAGTTTGGCAACATTCTCAGTATGTTTAAATTAATGGTTTGGTAAACAAAATAATGCAACTTTCTTTTTCACATTAAATGACTTCCCTTTTTACTAACTAACATTTCTAATTCTTGTTTCTTCATTTNAAAAAAAAAAAAAGAAGTTTGGACTATTTCACTTTCTTAGTTTAAGCATTTTCATTTATACATTTTTTTAATAAAAGTTATTAAACCCTGCTTCTGCTCAGAAGTCAGACAGTGTACAGATGAATACCTTAACAGAGAAATAGACCCAGTGTTACCAATACCATTATATAGCTTAGTTTTAGATAAGAAAGTTGCTTCAGTCTGGCTGTATTGTCTGATTAATCAGGCTGAAGTGGCAGGACAAGAGCACAGTGTAAAATGAAACAGGAAGATATACACAAGGGATCTACATGCAAACATTATTCTGCTTCATTTCTGCACCAGCCTTTGGAGGATTCCCTCAAAAGTAAACACAATTAATTCCCAAGTAAAATAAGTAAATACAAATTTTCCACTTACTGTGTGCTGTGCTTTGTCTGTGCACTGAAGAGAAGAGGCAGTTCTGTAGCGCTCACCTAGATCCAGGTTGCTTTCTAAATTAGTCATACATGTGAGCTGGAGGAAGCACATTGACTTTTTAACTGTGCAAAGAGCAACCCATCTCTCTGCTGCCAGACAACCCTTCAGGACACGGGGCTGAACTTCAGCACAAGAGCACGGCATCTATTACGCTTGAGGCTCTACCATTTCACCTACACCTGGGTGGATCTATCAAGCTTCATCTCTATTAGGGCTGCTTGACTGTGTGGTTGAAAGAAAAAAAAAAAATAAAAAGAGAGAGGGGGAGAGAGGGAAAGAGAGAGAGAGAGAGAGCAAGAGAAAAAAGGCTTGCCGTTGTCACACTTGTTTCCTATTAAAGAGCCTTACGGTGGATTGAGTAATTGTGTAGGAAGGTAATCTGGCTGGCAGATGTGTGCAGCCCCAGTGGAGCACTCGATTCGAGGCAGATGGGTTGTACCAGGGCGCAAACAACGCTGGAGAAAGAGAGGCGTGATTAAAACAGCAGGCCGCCGCTTTACAGCGCCTGGAAGTGGGGAGAGCAGGAAAGCTCCCAGGAACTACAACTCCCCAAAATGGGAACTGCACAGGCACAAGCAAACTGCAATAAAACAAACCTGATAAAGCCCAGAGGATGATCCAATTGACTGAGTTATGCAACAATACTGAAGCCATCATGATTATTAATGAACCTCTCTCCCCTCCTCCTCGCAGGCACTTACATTAGAAATACTCAGTTGCAAAGAGCATGAGCATGGATTTATTCAAAACAGAGTCCTGGGCTACTGTACAATCTGAGGCATCTTTTGGAAATGGATTAGAGTTACTTTGAGGGTTTTACATTGTCTCTCATGTCTGGTTCAGTTTAAAAGAAAAAGAGAAGCTGAACAGTGGGAGCGAATCTGCCGTTAGCAGTTACTTCTGAGAATGGTTGAAGCAGATTGTCAGAGAAGTGAACAAGGAAACCTTATTACAAACTTCTGTCTGACATGCATAGGGCCAAAATCAGCCTAACCACACCAGTATGTGTCAGGGGTGATTTTGTCATGTGGCTTCTCCCAGGTTATTGAAACTTGGCCACAGCAGATGGCTGGAGAATCCCTGTTATCACAACAATGGTTTGTAATAGTACACGTTACACTCCTATGCAGACAGGAGAGAAGGGCTACTTGAACAGCTCTGAAATGATCTCAAGTGCAGGGCTCCCATGAGTGAGCTCATGTGTGCGCTGGCTGTCTACTTTGAGGTTTAAACAGAACTTAAATAATGCTTACCTGCTCTTTGCTGGACTTCTACTCAGAAATTATGAGTCTGATACAATTCTCTCAGTGAATCTCAACTTCATTTATTTCCGCTTATAGTGAAACATCCCACAGTGCAGATGCCTGCATTTGAGCTGATCGCCCTGGGATGCCTTCATGGTCAAAGGTGAGAAACAGGCACTGCAAGAAGGCAACAAGTCTGAGGCCATGCAGGTATCTAAAAAATCAGCAATCCAAAAGAGGTTGAGAAAATTTCTTCTTGTTCCTGGTGATTATTGTGGCATATAATTTTGAGTTAACTAAGGTAAATCCACCTCTCCCTATGTCTGATCCACAACTGGTTTAAATCAGAATTGATCAATCTAGTTATGATGTCTTATAAGAACAGAGATTATCCTCACACAGCCCAAAACAATACTACTACAGTATTCTAGGATAGCAATGTAGGATACTATAGTACTTATTTATTGTGTATAGGGAGTGCTGGTCCCTAATATCTACCAGCTGTTTTATCAGGGCCTTTAGACAAGAGTGGTTTATATACAAAATCCTATGGATATTTCCCATCTAAGCTCTTGTTATTAATTTTTCAATAAAGCCCATTCATATCCAGGTAACTGAAACAGCAAAGGAAACATAAAAAATGGACAAATATTTTTCTTTTCATAGCAGTTTCTTTTTTTTTTCACCCTGTGGAATTGTTTCAGAAGTATGTATTTTTCACTCCTTCCTCAGTATAAGAAGGTAGATTGTTGCCATGTTCTTTTCTCTTAATGAAGTTTCTTAGTCATGAGAAAAAAATTAAGCAAGAGTTAGGGATTAATGAGCCTTAAAATGCATAAATGAGAGTTGCCTGTACCTAAGGTTAGAAGACATCTACACTTAAAGGTCATCAAAAATCTTCAGTTCTGAGTCTGGCAGTAACAGAATGCCTCAGGCCTCATGACACTGAACGGTTTGCTGTCCTTTTCATGCCTACAGTTTTGGGATTCTTGGAAAGTGAAGGGTTTATCCTCATCTTGAAGCATTTTCTTAGAATTCTGGCAGAGTAGTCTTGTACAAAATAGACTTCCAATTTTCAAGGCAGCAAAACCAACTCTAATACTCAACCCTACTGTACAGTTAATAGCAATAAACTATCTGCAACTAGGTGCTTTTAATGCCTGCACTTTGGGTGAGATAGGAAAGGATTACCTGGCTCAGATTTAGCATGGGAAAGCTACACTGTTTAGCCTGGTAGCAGAGACTCACTTGAGGTAAAAATGATGGAAAATATAAGTTTTTCTATTTTCTATTTACCAAAGACTGTTTAATCAAAGACAGTTTGATGAAAAATACATTGGCCATCTGTGACAGGATGGCTTTCACTCCTTCAGGAGGAGAAAAGACTGGACAAAGTATAAGGATATTTATATTTCAGAAGAGAGTTTCAACAGAGATATTTAGAGCAAAAGGCATCTCTGTTACAAGCATAATTTTTGCCTTTTTTTGCCTTCTCTGACCTCCTGAAGTGATATAAGCAGACACGACTCTCATGGAAAAATTCTAAAAGAAGGAAGACACAATCTGACAAATAAATGAGGCATCTCAGATACACAGAAGGAAGTGTTCATCAATGTTGTCTTCTGTTCACTGTGACATCTCATGTTCCTGGTTCCTTGGGAACTCTGGAAAGGGATATAGTTCCCCTAAGGTCCCTCAGTGAAATTAGACGTTCCTGTATGTGGCAGCAGACTGGGGACAACAGACTGGGGACCACAATAGTGTTCATCTCTAGTAATGTCTCTGCTCTTAGTCTCAGGACAGCCAAAATTACACAGTGTTTATTTTCTGTGCTAATTCTTTACCAAGGTGACTGACCTGTGTAAGGTACAGGTAAAAACTATCAGGGTCTGTTCCTTCCCTGTGCTCCTCATCCAACCTTTGGGAGATACTGGTAGATAGCACTCGGCTGCCTGGGGAAGCCACTGAAATTTCTTGAGTCTTTCTCAGGTATTTATGCAGAAAATACTGCAGCTATTGTTGAAGAACTGCTGTGGAGTTCTAGTTTGTACTTTACATTTTAAATAAGAAATTTTTGCATACAATCTGTCTTTTGCCATGTAGTTTTATTGGCATACAGTTTTACTCAGCTTCTGAGAAGAGAACCTTCCAGAATAGTGGGGTCTACTTTCCTCCCATTTACAACTCACTGACTTCAGGGTAAGTCCCTTGCTGACATCTCCAAGAGTATTCAGATGGCCCTGTTGTCTATGAAACTGTTACATGACCACCCACTATTAAACAGATGTTCCCTGGCTCAAAATATAAATACAGTCTGGAGTGTGAAGCTGGCTGTGATTTATTTAGGTAACTGTGACCTTGTATGGAAATATTCTCACTTTTTTTCTTTTTGGCAAAAACCCCTTTGATTTTCCCATTTTGATTTTCTCCTGCACTAGAAAAGGGCTTTTCCTTCACGTGTAATTATATTGAGATTTACCTGAGTTACAGGATGTAGAAAATACCTTTTTAATAAAAATATAGGCAGAATAAAAAAGAAGGAAAAAAGAGAACAGAATATTCTTAGACACTGGGTCCATATCATCCCTTTAGTGAAACACTTCAGGTTACAGCTGCCTCATTGTAAACTAAAAGATTCAAGTATCTTTTTAAAAAAGACAACCCTAATTTTCAGTCAATATTTCTCATGTCTCTGGTTTCTATCTAAAAGTTCTCAGGAAATTGTAAGAACTGGCCCATTGGATATTTGTACTGGAGGGGAGACTGATTCTCTGACAGCAGAATCATGGCAAAATGTGGCTGTGGTGGGAAGGCAAGAGGAGATGAGGTGGCAAGAAGAAGAGTCTCAGTGAGTTTGTTGTGTAATGATGGAACTCACCTGGAGCAGTTGTCAAACTGTGGATTTCACTGACTCTTTCTCTCTGGAAGGAGAAGCCTGGTATTTTATTGGAGATGGGTAGAAAAGCTCACAGAAGACCCACAACTCTTAAGAGAGTGGAGTCAGCCTTCTAAGGTTGGTGATCACTTTCTGAAACCAGTGGTGGAGAAGCTTGTGTGACACATCTCTCTGCCACATCTGTGTGTTTGATCAAGCTCCATCCAGCAGTCCCAGAATTTCAGGTTACACATTGAGTGAGTTTGTGTCTAGCAAAGCTGTGTGTTTTTATCAGAAGCATGAACTCACGGGGAGAAGGATATAGAAAGTTGTAATGGAGAAAAAATTGTAATGCTTGGGGGAAAACATCAACATTGCCAGAACAATCCATCCCACCCCCTGCCTGCTCCTAAGCGGCCCATGGTGCAAAAACCTGCCTCTGAGGATCCCATGCAGCCCACACACTACTACAAACTGATTGCCTCTGACTTGGGCCAGAAGATTTAAACTGCCCTCAAATTGGATTTTGAGCCTGGATAATGAGTTGTGCGAGTTGGATGTAACTGAAGGGGGGAGGACAGTGCCCATAACCTTGACCGCCCCTTGCTGCTGTAGGAAGAGTTCAGGGCCAGGGCTGGGCCTTGGGGACAGCAGACTCACCTTCTGTTAGTTACTTAAGCTTCCCAAGGTGATGTTTTAGAAAGCCTGTCCCCCTGATAAAACTCTTCATTTAACTCCTTTTATGTAAACTTATTGTTTTTAAATGAGGAACTACTTCTTTTTCTGAATACCCAGACAGGGCAATTTATTTTCCCAGGTTTCTGGGTGAGGGCCTGAGATGATGTCACATAAGAATTTTAGCGAGAATCCCTAGAAATCAAACCCAGGCACACTCTATTCTGAGATTGTTCCTGGAAAAAATATCACAACTTTGTAGCTAGTTAAATAGCATAGGAGATATAAAGCACACTAGAACTCAAGATTGTTTTTGTGGTTACAAAATGTGCATATTCCCTATTGATGTACCATGTGTAGCAGGGATTGTATAACCCTGGCTCAAATGTGGCAGGAGGTGGTTGCAGGGGAGAAGATGCACAGGCATCATGTAACCACACAGCATGGTCTGGGACCGTGCCCACACCAGTGAGTGAAATTGGGATTGTCACCTCTAAAAACAGTTACTTCAGACATGGACGAACATCAAATGTAGAGATCACTCAGGTCAGGGGTCTAGGACATGCTAGAGGAAAACCAGATGGTTTAAATGGTCTGAGAGGTAATAGAACAAAACTAACCAGTTGGTGTAAATACGGGTTTGAAACTAGCCAGATGAGCTGGGAATTACTAAGTCTGCTGTGGGGAGAGAGAAAGGGAGGAGGAGTGGTAATTAAAGACTTGCCCTGTTAGGAGAATGGTTTGCCTCTGAGAGGTAACAGACCAGGTTCTGCAGCTGTGATTTTGCCCAAATGTTGGCCAATCTGATATTTTGGCTGTTCTGAACCTGGAAGTGTCCTTGCTCTCTCTCTGTACTGAATGGGGTTGAAGGGATGAACTGTGGGCTGCAGGTGGTGGAGAACAGCATCTCACTAAGTCTCAGGGTTTTTTTATTTCTTACTGATGCAAAAGATGTATTAATTTCTTGAGAGCTTTCTCAAATACTGGGTGAATATTGCCCAAAACGGGGACATAGTACTTTTTAACCAGTAGTTTCTCTATTAGCTTGACAATGACAGCAATTAGAGAACTGTATCCAATTCCATGCTGATGCCTTTAAACACTAAATGGGGAATATATTTTTGAATTAAATTCCCTGACAAGAGAAGATGAAAAAAAATTGCAGTACCATTACATTATGGGACTTTCTAACATGTACTCATGCTGTGCCCGCTTAGAGCAACCGATTTTGTTTTGTAGTGAATTTATGGGTGCACAAAGATTTTTCTTTTTTTCAGCTATATAAAAGGGAGAAGGAAAGAATGTTAACAGGGAGAACATGTTCATAAGTTTTTACTACTGTCTCCTAGTGGAGGTGCTTAGGGAATTACATCATGGTGAGTCGTTCCAGCAGGAGCATAGACGTGTCTTTCAGGTTGTTTTTTCAGCAATTACCAGCGGTTACCAGTAGGTAATAAATATTTCTGTAGTGACTTATTGCTGGGCTTCTCAGCAGTGCTGATAAATGTCACTGGCTCAGCTCTTGCCACAAACCAGTTGCATCAAAAAACTCAAAAGCTCAGCTTTCAGAGTGAAAACATATATAAAGCATGTTAGTGTGTTTTAGGGTTCATGCATCTTATCCTCACGCTCCTTCCCTTTCAGTAGCCTCTGTTAAACGTATTTGTTTTCTGTGAAAGTGGCTGAAATCCAGACTAATAGGATGGGTCTAGTCTTCGTAGAGGAGCAGAGCCTTTTCTCTCATTCCAACTCACACATACCACTTTCTACCTCCACCACAAATTTGCAGAAATAATTCTGCAGACAGAATGCTTCAGACCACCCCTGCAGCCTTGCCTCTGTGTTTTTTCTAATATGACTTCTGAACTGGACAAGCAGTGGGAGTTGGTGTTCTTTTGGGGTGATCTAGGGTAACTTGCTTTATTTTATTACTCCTTAGTCTCACCATCTGTCAAAGGGCAATGATACTGTCCTCCAGGAAGGTGGTTAGAAATTTATAGATGGCATATTCAGGACAAGAAGTAGTTTTTATAATCACATTACAAGGTGAGACTTCCACAAGCTTAGTTAAATGTCATGAGATGCATACTTCAGTAGGGCTTTAAGTATTTTTCAACACTAATGTACTTTTTGTAATTCTTACAAGACAAAAATCTGCAAGGGGAGAGAGAAATTAGTGGCCATTTTCTAACTATTTTGAATTAGCATAGTTCTGCTAGCTAAGAATCAGGATTTTCTGAGTTTTACTTCATATAGGAATTCTCTGTCTCTTTGAAGATGCACTTCTTTGATGTTATCAGGGGAAAATTCTTTTGGACCTTTAAGTCATAATATTTCTGTAAATAAAATCATAATGTACAATTCTTCCTTAACTCTACCTAAAAACTTTGCATTTGTGAAGTTACTGAAGTTTATGGAACAAGAAACTTTGATTGAGACACTTGGGCCTATTTACATGCAACTGTTATAAAAAGAAACAAATCTTGAGGCCTTTATGCACAGGAAATTTCAAGTGGAAGAGGAAGCTGTTTCTCATTGTTCAAATTCTCATTCTACAATAATTTCACATTTCAGAGTGGCATGTTACATGTGTCATTTAATTTATGTCGTGGAACCCTACAAGGCAAATGCAACCTATTTAGTAAGTCCAGATTTTGCTATGACCACAACTTGAAAGTACAGGAAGTTCAGATTCTTTAACATAACATTTGCCTCTCTCTCTCCATTCATAATTTAGTGGCGTGTTACTGCCTGGGTTCCCATAGAGGTTTCTCATTTTGACCCTTTCTACTTGCAGTTTCTACCAAATTATTTTCTGTTTTTCCACTGACCAATTCTCCTTCAACATCCTCCACTCTGCCCTCACATTTTGACTTTTCCCTGGTTGGGGGTAGTGAAGAAAATAAATCCTTTCCTGTTGAGAGTTGCCAGATCTTACTTTGGAGCCAAAATGAAAAACTTGAGGTTTGGAATTTACTCTAAACTCAACTCAGGCTCCAAGAGGAATTGGTGGTTTGACTGAATGGGCTCAGGTTCATCTCATCTCTGCCCAGATCTCATCACAGCCTTTTGCTTATTTTTCTAGTCGAGTATCTCTGGACTATGCTCATTTTTAAGATCTCTTACATTGTTATTATTATGTGATATCATTCAGGTTTCAAAAGCAAGTTCCAATTCCTACTCATTTATTCACTACCCCTTCTCCCTGTCCTTAGGTCTCAGGCATAATTTTGTCTCTGTTTTATGCTCCCATTTTTCCTACTCAAGCTTTAAGTCTTCAATTTCTTGCTCACTGATATCTTGCTCTCTCTTCCTCTTTCTTCTGAATTGTTTTTCCACAGAGAATTTTCTCTTGAATGTAGAGCTGAAACCTCTACCTTTGGAGCTAAAAGAACCTCAAGTGATCAGCCATAACATTTGACTGCTCTGCAGCCATAACTTTCCATATGTAGTTTTATACAAGCTGTTTTAAAGTCTTCAGAATTAAGACACAGGACACAAAATATCTCTGATGGATCACTGCCATTGAGCAAAATCACTGAAGAATATGCCAAAACACATGAAAATCTTGAAGTTCTGTTCTTAACTGTCATGAAAATGACAGTTATGAAAATTACTTTATTTTCCTGAAGAAAGTGTGTAGCTTTTTTCTTACTTATTTTCACTTTAAAAAAAAAATCTCTATTTTTTAAAATGAAAAATTAAAGATTAATGTAAGCTTGATAAAAAATCACGTGCCAAAATGCAGAATGTATATGAGGGAAATAATTCTGGTTCACTCAAAAATTAAATTATCATATCTTTCAACAGGTTTTTCTTTTAATTTCTGCAATTTTTTCACATGAGTTCTACTTTAAGTCTTCATGGTAACTCATGCCAGTATTAGTCTGCCTAAATGAACATTTTTATTTTCAGAATAGCATGTATCTTTTCCATACAAATAGAGATGTCATAACTATATTTATTTACTTACATTTGCCTTTACCATCTTGCTGCTTTTTCTTACACCTTTCTTAATTTAGTTGATATCTTTGTTGCAGGAGAAGATGGGATGTCCCAAGCTCAAGAACATCAGACTTGAAAACCTCCTATGCTCCTCTCTGTTCTTTTCTGAAAGTTTGCTCTACTCCATCTCCTTTTCCAATTGCTTCTAAGCAAGATTCAAATATCTTCACACTTTTACTGAGTGACATAAGAGCCCCTTGTGGCAATACATGTGTAGCCAAGAGGGACATATCCTCTTTTCAGTACTTCACCCTTCTGAAGACTGAATTTGGTCACACAGTGTAAATCAGTGCCCAGCCATTGCAGTTACATCCTTTTATAAATCAAAATGGATTATTCACCCTCCTCAGCCCTTTCTCTCCTACTACCCCACCAAAGCAGTACATCCATGAAAAACAGGACTCTCCAGGCATATTTAGCCATGGTTCTTTATTTTAAAGCTCTTCACAGAAAAAGCTTAGTTTTTAGAGGGTCCCAAATAAAACAAATATGATTTTCCAGGGAATGTATTATCCTTATCTTTCATTGAAATACTCCTAATACTTTCATATATTAGATCAGAGAGCATGATTCCAGGAAAATAAGTAAATACTAGGGAGAAAACAGCCATCTAGTTGCACCTCATTTCATTCCAACAGAATTTGTCTTGAAAGCTAGCTTTGTTTCAAACTCATCTGGCAAATCTAAGCAAGACGTCCAATTTCCCTACACAGAGGGGAGAAAAGGGATGGGCTATAAAATGATGCTCCTCACACATCTGGAATATCTATTTTATATGGAATTAATAATTCTCTGAGAACCTTAGTGCTTTCTTCTGACTATAGAAGAAAAGTATTTTTAGGTGAGAAAGCCTCAGATGGCAATATATTCCTTTTCCCTTCTTCAGTGCTCCTACCCTACCTGCCCACAGAACTGAGTTCATGTTGTTTCATGGTCTCTAAATATAATATAGGAAAAATGCACCCTGAATATTAAGCTGTAATTATCCATCTCTGGACTAGCCAGACATCAGCTCCAGGTTGTTTGCTTTCCTGTTTTGGGCTATTAATGCACCTGTCTTCTCGTCTTGCAAACAGGATGTGAAGATGCACAGCAGCTGCCACCACCCCAATGGCTGTTCCACCACCAACACAGCCAAGGATCTATTTCACATTTTAATGGAGCCAAAAACTTCAAAGAGATAAGAGCAAATGTATTCACTCATCTTAGAGTACCCTGTGCTCTCTTTCCTTCTTCCTGCTCCCTCAGAAGCTCTCATGCACATATTATTTTAGTGTCCAAACAAATTGGAACCTCCTGCTCCAGCTAGTGTCTTGGCAAATTTCACTCTTCCTGGAGCTCATTCAGGATTTTTCTGGCTTTGTCTGTAAAAGAATGGCATCCAGACAAACTTCACCTCCCAAACCAGTTCTTTTACATAATTTCAAAACCAAAGGCAGCATTTAGGAAACTGTGACTAGGCATAAATGCATAGTGCAAAGGCATGCACATTTCTCTGGTGGGATTGATTTAAGGCTTATTGTACTCAGAGGAAGATCCCCACAGACATCAAGGGGTTTGCATTAGACCTGTTATTGGCATTCCTTTCAGAATGCAGACCCAGGAACGTGGAGGTAATTCTGAAATAATGCCATGAATCTTACTGTAAATTCATACAGCTTGTATTTTCTTGGGGGAAAAAAAAAAAAGGAAAAAAAAGAAAAAAAGAAAACCAAAAAGAATAATTTCAGGATGGTTTATTTTGAAGTTGGATGAAGGCCAATAACTACAAAATGGAAGACAGACAGATGTGCTATGCTGAGCAATGGAGTAGCTCTGATCAGTAATCCAGATATCTCCCCTGATTGCTTAAGATCAAATCTTGATAAAAACAAGGTTGCTTCTGCTCAGCTCTGATGTGGTTTCAGATGGAAGTTAAAGAACTCAGCACATTTTTATTTTATTTAAGGGGAAAAAAATAAAGAAATAAAAACCAGGTCAACTGATTCTCCCTAGGATTATCCACGGCAAAATAATTTTTTCCAGAAAAAATAGGATTTAGTTTCCAAATTTGTGGTTTAATCAATTTCTCTTTTTCACCATGGCTGTATCACATTCACCTACCAAGATGTAACATTACTGGCACTAAATAGCGTTCTTTATAAAGCCTGTGGGGTATGCTAGGTATAAATGTCAGTCAGTCATACAAAAACTTCTGTGACAGCCACACTCTGCTTAACCAGACTTCCCAGAGTAGCCTAACTACTGAGTGAGGTGTAAATGTGTGCATGGAGCTTTACAGATTAAATTCTTGATTGACAGTCATGAAAAACAAGTGTGATCAAATGAGGCTCTCTACTGTCCCAGGGATTTAACCCTTTTAATTCTTACCTCTGAGCTGTGATTGTCTTGAATATTCTTCTTTATGTGGTTACCGGCAGCTGATGCTCTTCCATTTTTATTGCTATTGCTGCTGCTATTGTTATTATTATTATTATTATTATTACTGCTATAACAGTTACTGGCACTATTTTGTAGACAACACATTTATGTTTCTAATACTGTTATATGAAGAGGATGTTTTGAAACAGGGTTGATTCAGTCTTCCACATTGTGAGTTCCAGCTGATGTTTAGGGCATATTTATTTTGCAATCAGAATAGATATAGCTTTAATTTGGCTGTCTCCTATACTGTTAGGTGTTAGAGAGCAGTGAATAGATATCAATGCTGTTGAGACTGTAGTGGGCACCATCCTGGTGACAACAGTTTGGGAAAATTACCCCTAGTACCTCAGGCTTTCTGACCATGGAAGCACATGTGATACCATCATAAGAACAGATTGGACTTGTTTTATTGGTAAGGCTGGGACAATCAAATGCAGGACTACTCCCCAAAGAATGGGTTGGTATCCAGTCCAGACATAATTCAATTGTCTCAGAAGTTTGGTGGTTCCTCACAGGATGCCCCTTGAACCACCTATGAAAGCCAGCCCTTCTCCTACTGTTTGCTATTTTCTTGAATTGCTATCTGCTATGTCAAGCAATTTCTCATGTCATTGAGAATTTGCTTTGCTTTGTTCTGCTAACATCATTTCTGGCCAGGGTCAGCCCCACAGCCCATCCCACAGTTGCCTGTAGCTTTAACAATAACCACTGATAACAAACAGCACTCTGGACTTCCATGCCAGCATTATATGTCCATCAGGGTTCACATGGCAACTCAGTCACTTCCATTAGCTGATAAAATGAGTATAAATAAACCAATCCATAATAATTAATGGATCTGCTGTTTTCATATTGACAATTTATTCAATGTCACACAAGGATGGGTAAACAAGGGTTAGAGAATTTCAACTTGTAGCAAAGTCATTACAAATCTGCCTTGGAACAATGCCCAGCTCCCTAAATGATGCCCGTATCTAACACCATTCTTCTATTGAACAGAATTTTGGTCCAAAATTCTCAAACTCTCTCCTTCATGAAACCGCGGGGGTGTGAGACTACCTCCCTCCATGCAAGCATGTTCTAAGTACTTCAGGTGAAAAAGATCCTTTCATCTCACCCACAAGACTCTTCTAGTGTGAGAGATATTCCCTGCTGTTTCTTTCATCTTTAACTCTCTTCTAATGCACTTCCAATTGTACTTTCTTGTATTTCAGCAAACAAGAATTCTTTCCCCCTTGTGTTTATGTATTTATGCTGTATGTGTATGGATTTAATTTCTAAAGTGAGCCAACAAAAGCACAACACTCCTTAATCAACATCTGGCCTCATATATTTTCCTTCACATCTGTGAAGTCCTTTCCAATTTGTCTGCATCCTTTGAATGGTCCCTGTGCTGCAGTGTGATCACTTATGTTCAAGGAGACACAACGGGATGTTCCCAGACAGACCAATATCACATCCACCTAAGCCATCACGCTGTGCTATGAATTTCTATCTGATTCAAACACCTTTGAAATGTAGTATTTCATTAATCTTTCTTTACAAGTGATGGGGGTGTCTGATTAATTTTCCCTTTGTGCATTAGAATTCGTGTCTAACTGAACTTTATTTTATAACTTCCTGACAGATATTTCTAATTTCTCAATTTTTTTTTTCTATTTCTTAATTTTTAATGCTTTTTCCTTTTAACTATTCCACTGTAGCATACAATAATAGGTGTAATATTGTCACTGGCCGTTTTTCAGAAAATGAATGAAGGTTTGGAAAAAACCTAACAGAAATTATAAAATAAAACTTAGCAGCATATGCAAGACAATTCTGCTAACTTGTATTCCCTAAAATAGAACACCATTTTATAGTTTAGCAAATCCTCCATTCTTATAGAGAAACAAGTATTTCTCCTGTGTTAACTGTTGGTAATTATCTGTTTCTTTATGTAAATTTCTTTCTAGCAGGAAATTAGGGCAGTGGTGTACAGTACTTCCAGTGGTCAATACCGTCAATATTGAATTGACAGGAGCAGAATAACAGCAGCATCTAAGACCAAAAAATGACACCCCAAATGTTATATCTGACATAGCATCATAGAATGGTTTGGGATGGAAGGGAACTTAAAGATCATCTAATTCTCTCAGCCTGTCTTCATATTAGAGGTGCTCCACTATTCTGATCATCTACTCCATGTTCTGTTTTTGTATTTAAAACAAAACAAAAGGAAACAAATGCAAAAACCCCAAACCAAAGCAAAGCCAAACAACAACAAACAACCAAACAAACAAAACAAAAACCCCAAACCAAGCTAAATTAAAACAAACTATGAAATAAATAAACAAAACCCCAAACTGGTACCATGACAAGAGCAGTACAGATCTTTCATAAAGTATTGTAGGGTAACATCATCTGAGGTCCCAGCTGATGTTTGGTTATTTTGCCAGTAGGAAGAGTGTTACACCATAAAGACCTGTGTGACTAACAGATGGAACTGTGAAGCTGGGGGTAATACATCTAACATGCTATGTGGGTTTTCCTTACTATTTGAAACTATATACTTATTATATTTTCCTATGTAAAAGTGTTTTGTGGTTTCATATTCTCAGAACTCCTGCATACTTGCAGTGGGAGAAAAACACCTGTAAGAGGTTAAATTATTAAATTCCTAAATGTTGGTGTTTTAGATGGGGGACCAAGCCACCACATATTTATTTTAGAGGGAGTCCCCTAGACATGTTATTGAACCCAGTCCTGGTTACTACCACTAACACCTGGCAGGAGGGCTGCATATGCAACAAAAGTAAATTACAAAATTCCAGCACTTTTATTTCTTCATTCTTAAGTGTATAGATGGACACTTCCAACTCCTGCTGAAATTGGTAGAAGTTGTGCCTATAAACTGTAACACAGTTTAGTGTTCTAACTAGAAACCTTCCGAAAACATTTCTTTAGGAAATGCCAGCTTGCTAACACAACAGAATTTGCCAGGGAAGAGTCAGTGTCAAATTGTCTTTCATGAAGGCTCAAGCAACTTTCCTGCTTGACAGCAGTGAATGTTAAAGGCTGTTCCATTTGCCTCTTTGAAGTGTGTAAGGATTTATATATACACATTTATACGTGCATATGTGTGTGCATGTATGTATATATACTCAAATACAGTATATAGATACAGCGTAGGGTTGGGGGTTTTTGCTTTTTTTGTTTCCTTT
>VWYP01023485.1:0-58876 GCA_013400435.1 Pycnonotus jocosus | reverse complement strand
TTACTATACTTAGAAAGGGGTTTTGCCAGGGTGTTAATCCAAGGTTTTGCTATTCCATGGGGAAACCACTCTCTACACCTCCTCCTGTCTCCTGCTCCACACATGCAGGAAAATGTTTACTCTGAAGTGAAAGAATTTTCATGTGTGATGTGACAAGAACTCGAACAGTTGACATCATCATTTTCTCCGCTGACACGGAGCAGCTCACTTGGCACTCTTGGCTTTAAAACTCTTTTTTACATTCAGGGATGTATACAGGGGGAACAAGGAGTTAAATCTAGGAAAGAACATCACGTATTTCTCAGATCTGTACCCTTGCCTTGCCGCCTTCTCTGCTTGATAAAACAAAAGTCTAACTGGCGTTGCATTTTAAAGGTGGAAAACAAGGTCGAATTCTGCTAGTGCAACATGATGCTCTTAAAAAGGGAAGAGGAGAGAAAGACTGAGACCAAGACTGGCACCTCTAACTTCTGCTGTTCCTATTTTGTGGAATCACAGGTGTTCCTGACCAAAACTCTGATTCATAACATATTTTTTTCTACTTCTCTCAGGTTTTTCAAATGCTCAGATGATTTATAAACTCATCCCAATTCTCAAACCCTGAGCAGAAGGTTCAAGACTAAAAAAAAAAAAAATGTTTGAAGGTTTCAAGTTTCCATCTTCCATAATCCATACTTAGAATGGCTTCAAATGCCAGGCAGGAGAGCAGGAATCTTTCTGAAGGCAGGAATTTCAGGGTTTAGTTGTACTCACAAGCACAGTATGGTGGGCAAACATTGCAGCAACCCTTAGGACCCCTGAGAAGATCATCTGTAGGACATGAGGTGTGAGGTAGTAGGAATCTGCCCAAAGTCTCCTGGAAAATCTGAATCTTCTATCTGTATTTACCTGTATTTGGGAATATCACCCAAACAAATTCATCAATACCCGCCATGCAGTGGAAATGCATGACATCTGCTGGATTTGTTTCTCATCCTGACAAGATGCAAAGCTCCAGGTCCTTTGTGTGTTCAGCCACATCTGCCTCACCCACCTTAAAATGGAAAGGAGGAGTTTGCTTATTGCACATAGCAAGTTTCAGTTGGCCATAAATGTAATACACATTACTTTACCAAACATGTTTGTATCAGAATACTTACATGGAGTGTCCAGGACGCTAAACAAGTATTTAGTAACAAACTAAACCCAAGAAAAAAAGGTATGTCAGAAATAATTATAATTTCTCTGAAGTTGGTTTTGTTTGGATTTTTTGGTTTGGGGGATTTTTTTTGGTTTGATTTGGCTGCACATAAGCTACAGGGCTGTTATAGGAAGGCAAAGCCATTTTCCAAAATTACATTTTTCACTTGGAGACCAATTTATTTTCCCTGCACAGAGATTATGCTTGATGCAGCAGCATAATTTTGGGCATTTCTTTCCAGATGTCAGGCACATCTCCATTACTCTCAACATATGTGACTTAATAATCTCTTTTTTTCCATTTTCTCAAAGCATATTGAGGGCTTTGCAGACTTTCATCCTCCCTGTCCCTTGAGGAAGGACTTTATTTTAAAAAATTGTATTTGTTTTTGGTTTTGTTCTTAGATTTCATATTTAATAAAATATTTTATAAAACTCACTGTATTTTTGCAAAGATTAAAGATGTGATCAGTTAAGCTTTCAAAGAACATACCTGTGTAACTTTTCACGGACAATCCTCTAGGAAAACTCACACTATAAACAAATCCAGTCAGCAGGAGTTCTCTTTCATGGTTTTAACTGGAGAACAGGAATATCACATTAATAAAATCCCACACTGTAGCAAAAAAATCTCAAGAAAGGGTCATTTTTATCTCAACCCCACTTTGGTCGGGAGCAGCATCTTATGGATCATCTGAAAACCAGTATTAGGACACTTTAGGAATAATAGCTGTTATCAACATGCTCTTTTCTTCCCTAACAAGAGCCTTAGAGAATGAAGGAGACTGGTTTAAATTACAGATCTAAAATTTGAAAAAGGATTTAGTCTGTAAGTTACATAATTTAAAGCCAGATTAATACTCTAGTACCTTTTTATGGATGACATCTGTTCTTTTGAATGTTACATTGATGTACTTGATGAAATAGTTACTTAATTTATGTGATTATTTGGTTGAATTCATATAATAGAGGACCGGAACAAGATCTTGGCAGTGTAAGGAAATAATCCTCTCCTACAACATTGAAAATGCAATGACTTATGATTCAAACAGAAACAGAAATCAGATCTGGGTAATGAATTCAATGAATTGAGCTGTGGCTGCAGGCAGGCAAGGCTCACAGCTCTAACAGCAACTTCCAAATGGAAGCTCTGGAAGAGCACTTCACCACTTCCTAAAATGTTGGTCATAGAAAGCAACAAATGATTGTATTTTTTTTTTTAAAGATACAATTTAAATATTATATTATGATTGCCCATCAAACAGTTCTTTTTTTAGGCTTAAAGATGTATTTTTAATGTTTAAAATACTTAACCAAATTTTTTTTCAGCAAACATACTATGCAGGTGTGGGTTGAAATTCTGTTATTGGCTATATACATATGAACATTTCCAAATTTTAGAACCTGATTTTTGATTGAGGGGGAAGAGAGCGTTGTTGCTGTTTCTTTGCTCCACAATATATTGATTTATTGTTTCCATCTATAACAGAGATATCAGGATCTTCCACACATTTGGCTTCAATGAAATTCTAAAAAAATCAGTTGAATGCCCATTAAAAAAAATTAATTTATATTTTCATAGGAAAATTTAGAAGTCTTATGGAATTTTCCAATTAATTTCCATCAAACTGAAAGGATTTCTCCTGGCAGTGCACAGCTTTCAGTACACTTGGTTTTTATACTGACTGTTTGCTGCCACAGCTGTTGAGATAATCCAGCATCATTCTTTCAACTCTTGATTACTACAGTATTTCTCACACTCTCTTTTCTTTGCGTGTTAGTATAAATTATTTAGAACAAAAAGGAAAACTCATAATTTGCCTCCTCCTGCAAGCATAAGATCCTTAGCTGGCATAAATCACCTGATATAGATGAGAGAAAATGCTGGCCCAGAGAGAGTTTGGGGTTTTGCTGAGAATGGTGGGGTTTTTATTAGATATTTAAATAATATTTTTCCACCTAATAGTCATCATTAATTTACTAGATGTCACCCTAGTCATTTGAGTTTCAAATTACTAATAAGGCTACTAATTTCTGATGGACCCAGATACTCCATTAGGTGCTGGTTTAAAATCCAGCTGAAAGATCTTTATAGAAATCAATTTAAAAGAAGCAATTAAAGATATGACTTTGGCAGCTGCCTACAAAGAAAACTGACAGATCATCATTAGAAACATTTGGTTTAATATTGATTACTCCTTGGACCGTTCAATTAGGTTTCTAATTAGGATTGATTTGTTGTGTTCTTAGCAATAAAAGCAAAGATGGCACCTGAGAAAAATAAAAGTGTAGGTGGTTGGGTTTTTTAATTAATGTGGACATGCATGCCCGTTAATCAAAGAAAAACTTGTAATACCCTATGTATTCTCTATTTTTTCTGTTTCAGGCTCAGATTACACATACACAACCATCTGTATCTTAATCAGAAGCCTCCTGGTGTGATTCAGACTATCTGAATAGAAAGCAGCAGAATGCAATGCAATTTCCACAGTGCCTGAAAGGACACCTCACACACTCCGAAGGAAAAAGAGGAAAGAAATTACCAGACCATTGAATTCCTCCCCACTGATCCCCATGGCATTGTGAATTATTCTCTTCTTTCTGGTTTGTGTCCTGTGGCTTACAGCTATCTCATGACAGAGTTGAAATTCTCGTGGAAGGGGGATTAAGATCTCACAGTATTTCCTAAAGAAATTTACACTCTTGATCCTCACGTCTACACATCTATTTTGAAGCAGCTGTTTCTGCCTCCAGCAAGTTACTGGCTCAGAAGAGGCAGACAGGGACCTGCTTGTGAGCTCAGCTGGAAGCAGGGCCCTGCACAGCACTTTGAACTTCCACAGGTTTTATCCGGATTAAAGAGTATTCCACACTCACTTCAATCAGGTGCCACTTCCCTCTCCCAAATGAGACATCACTGTCAGCAACGTCCTTGCTGACCTTGACACTGTCCTCCATCGTTCTCTCTTCTAAATAATTTTCCTTGCTCATCCTGTAACCAGTTACCAATTTCTTCATGTGCTGGGAAAATGGGGAGGCTGCCTGCACCAAAATTACCCTGCTGCCTTGCTTTGTTTGGTAATCCCACTATGTTAACATTAATAGATTCCACTTATCTAGAAGCTCTGAGTCTAGCAGTACCTCTTCATTTAAATGCTTGAAAAGCAAGTCCCCATAAACTTCAGTCAACAGAGGATTCTTTCATCACCTTAGTGTAATCTTCCTGGATTTACAGTAGCATCGTCAGATGGAACATAATACTCGTTATTAATGTATAGCTACAATACTGCAGTGACATCAACCCACATAAAACTGACTTTGAATGCATAAAAATGGAGGCATTTACTAATAGCCACATTCCTTCAGAAGAAATTAGTACACTTCCAGTTCTGAAGTGTACTAATGTCCCTGTGGTGACAGAAATTACTGCTATCTTGTGATATCTTCAGAGCTGTTAATTGACTTTGTGCTGGCAGGTAAGTGCTGTTAGCTTAGGATGAGGATCCACTAGTTGTGCAAAGTAGTCAGCTGCAGTAAGTAGCTTTTGCTTTCTGAGCTACTTAAAAGCAATTCAGGGATTTGTTCTCATTAATGGCAGTAACATTTGTGTATTCAGAGTAGAAGCAGAGCCTACCTCTGTCTATTTGATCTTATAATTGGATCAGGTAGGATGTACTGAGCCACGGCCTATGAACCAACCTGACTTAAATTCAAAATTTAAAACAAAATCCCATTTTATAAGCTAACAGAATCTTATTTACATGAGCTATAGAGAGATTCAAATAATTTCAAGTAAACTTTGAGTTTTTTAGTCTATCTCTCTAGCAGATGTGAGATAATTCTTCAAAGACCAATTTCTCTGTAACTGTACTGTCCATTAAGGTCTGACTGAACCTCTAACACCAAGCAAGGCCAATCTGTTCTATTATTTGTGCTTTGGGAACTAACCATACTACAGAAAATTCAAAGTTTTCTGTGTCCAAGAAAGAAGCAGACAAAACATACAACTTTTAAATTTATTTCAACATTGACATTTGACTTTTCTCCCAACCCTGGAAAGGATTTTGGGGCTGAAAGAAGTGCCTTGCTTTTTAAAAGGGATTGTTTTAAAGGGAAGTGGATGGAGTATGTAAGTGTGTAGGACCAGAGTTCTTAAAATCCCAGACTATTATTTGGTTAAAGAATTGTTGCTCACACAGTTCACTGCAGCTGCAGTACAACTAAAATCTAACAGACAGGCAGGGATTCTCATGGCTCTATTAGAAAAATGACCACCACTCAAATACTTAAAATATCATTTATATTACAATTCAGATCCCAAGATTGCGAGAGAACATAAGGAAAAGCATAAACCTTTGTTGCACTGGGTCACATTTCATCCGGGGTGAGACAAATTTAATATCAGAGGCATGAACAAAATAATTTGGTTCTCAGGGCAAAGACAGATTTGGAGCTTGAGCTTCAGCAGTGTTCTCATTGCCCACTCTGCTGAAATTTTGTGATGTGGAGAAACAAGCATCAGCAGCCACAAAGTGTGCAACAAGTGCCCCACTGATGTTCTGCAAAGTGCTTTTCACTCCCTCTCACTTGGGAAATGAATTAATCTGAATGGATTCTGGTCTGATGTTTCTCATTACTGATTCATAG
Source organism: Pycnonotus jocosus (assembly GCA_013400435.1). Lineage (NCBI taxonomy): Eukaryota > Metazoa > Chordata > Aves > Passeriformes > Pycnonotidae > Pycnonotus > Pycnonotus jocosus. The sequence continues at coordinate 53,050 of VWYP01023485.1, read as the reverse complement.
CTATTCAGGCTGCCTCCAATTATGACTTGAAATCTTCTCCAGGGGATGCAAAACATGTAGAATGTTCACTTTACTAATGCACCTTACATGTGACACACAAATTTACAAGGCAAAGGCAGACAGAGAGCAGGCATTATCTCAGGATTTCCCCATTTCCTAAATTTTCACTCCTAACAACATTCTCTGTCACCTGCTCCAGGATTTTGTGAGGTGAATTAGAGTTCCTCCTCATCAGAGCTGAGATCTCATCTGTTCAGCACATTAGAGTCAGTCATTCTACATCTCACTGGAATGAGAGAGAGCACGGAGGGCTGTAGAATCTTAAATGTACTCTGAAATGGACATCAAAGGCCAAAGTGTTTATAAATTAATAATTGTTATCCCTGGAGCAGAGAGGTGCAAGAGTCCTGTACGACTAGTAAAGAGTTTTCCAGTATAGCCTAATGTTTGTCACTTTGAACAGCCTTTAGCACAGCTGAACACAAGGTAGAGAAAGTGCTGAGGAAAGAAAAAGAGAGAAAGAGAGAGGAAAAAAAAAAGAGAAAGAAAGAAAGAAAGAAAGAAAGAAAGAAAGAAAGAAAGAAAGAAAGAAAGAAAGAAAGAAAGAAAGAAAGAAAGAAAGAAAGAAAGAAAGAAAGAAGAAAAAAAAAACAAGGAAAAAAAAAAAAGAAAATGCGCTGTGTTTGAATGTCATTTGTAAGGCAAATTCCCCTCTGTTTCGAAACAAATGGCAAAATATGACCCCAGAAACCATGAGGTATTTTCTCTTTTAAAGGAAAGCAAAAGCCAGTGTCATCTATTTTCACCAAAGTAGTATTGGATGTTTTTATAACTAATATTTAGTGGTACAGAAGAAACTTGTTTAAAATTAAAATCTGCAGTGATTCTCGTGAATTTGCCCAGTAGTGGGCCCCAAATGCAGCACTATGTTGGTACCACTCCTTGGCCAAGTGGTGCAAAGAGAGTCAACACCATGGTGCCATTTCATCTCCTGGCCAGTTAACAAAACCCTGACAGAGTGGCAGGTTGGAGAAACGAAGAAAAGGAAGGGAAGTGGAGGGAGAAATGGAGAGGAGATGGTCTGTTAGATTGGTATGAAAGAGGAGAGAACCAGCTGAGCCTGTCCTCTGCTTTCAAATCAAAATTTACCTGACTGAATTCCTGCCCACAGAAGGGCCTCATCTGGAGTCCTGCTGGGTGTCCCATGTACCATTTGTACAACTGTCTGCTTACAGCTGTGGCTGATAACTACTGGATTAATCTGCTTTGATAGGGTCTGGTCAAGGAGTTTATGCAGCAGTCATGGGGCCAAGACACTGTGATTCCATCTTTTGCTTCCCTGCCTTTCTTCTTGTCAGCCACACACAAGTCATTTTAATTCCTTGATAGCTTTTAAAACAAATAAATAAAATCTGTTTTCAGTTTCCAGCCTTCTTCACTCAGGATTTACACCCAATGCCCCCATCCCTCAAGACTCACACCACCTTACGACCATCAATTCAAATCTGGCAGGGAACATTGACCTGAAAGCCTCCAGTTACAACAGGAAAGGCCACACGTAAGGAGTGAACACTGTTCAGTTCTTCAGTTCTACCCCAGCCCTGGATTTCATGCCTGTGGATAATCACTGGAGCTACCACACTGTGAGTTCCAGGGTTACCATGGAAGGACACCCTCTCAAAGGCCCACAGGGACCAAACACCTGTGACAGCATGTGACAAGCAAATCTTGTGATCACATAACTCTGACAGCAGTTTAGCCAAATATAGTGACACTCTTTCTTTTCCCAAGGTGCTTGGAAATTAATAAATTTGTAAATAGCTTTTAAAAGTATCAGCTTGGGGTTTCTCATTTTCTCCTAGATCCTGAATTTTTTTTTGGACTCATGAAATGATTTCTCTCTGCAAATGGCTTCCATTGCATGACTGGATGCTCTGGTCCCTGCAAGTAATGGGGCTGGAATGGTGTAAGAAAAGTTGCCTGGTTTCAAGAAGTGCATTTGTCTTTATGAGTCACACAATACATCCTGATCATGCCTCAAATGCCACCAAACCTTGTATTAGATCGCTTGCAAACACTACAACTTATTTTAAATCATCCTTCTGTGAAAAATCATGCTTTAAAAAGAGAAGAAAAACACCTCCAACCCCTTAAGACTCCTGAGCAATTACCTTAAAAGCTTTTTTGCCAAAGAAAGTGCTATTTTTTCTTGCTCATCAGCTTTCATTGTATGTACAGTAGAGCAAAAGAATTAAATTCATCTGTCTAATTACAAAGGATGTGTCCTGAATTACCAGAAAAAAAAGCAGCAGCTCATTCTGAGCAGATATTGCAGGTACATTTGACAGCTTAGATTCAAGCTGTGCATCTGTCAGCAAAGGTGTCTTAAGTTTTTCCAGACAGTTGCAACATGCTTTTCATACGTCATACAATGCATGCTGAATTAGCAAATATTATACAAATTACAAATTAATTTTAAAAACAACATGCTATTCTTAAAGGCTAAAAACTCCCTAACATAAGCATAACTAAATATGCTGTTTTACCTAAATCTGAGTCATGGTTAGTTCACGCTTGGAAAACTCAGACGAAAGAGTTTTTTTATAAAAAGCTAATTTCTTTCTTAAATGAAAAAAAAATATCAATCCAAACTGAAAAACTAATGGAATGATCATTTAAATTTTAAACAATTTATTTCTTTGTGCATCTCTCATTAGTATGTGCAAGAAATTAAGACAATGGATTTATTAGTTCAAATGCAATGTACTTGAAGCTGTGTCCAAAGTTCCTAATCCAGTTGCATCAAAATTTGCTCCCCCTAATTTATAGACAGGTTTCAAAAAAGCTAAATAAAAAAGTTGCCAACAAAATAATTAAATGCAATTTAAAGAGGGAAAAAAAAAAAAAAGAAAGAACACTAACAAATTCCAGGATTATCACTGAAGCACACAAACTTCATCTACCAAGTCATCCTGAAAAGCAGGCAGAAGGACTTGGAACATGTTGAGAATGAAACCAATGTAATCTGGCACTCAAAGCTTGCCATTGGGTAGAGGAACATGCATAAGGATCTGACTGAAATAATCCTTCCAGTAAACACTAGAGCTGGAAAATTTACGGGATTTAGGAATAGAGAGGACAGAAACAGTAACCAGTAAGAGCTTGATATGGTAGAGTTTTTTAATACCATAAGCAGCTCTCGTCCTGTGCTCAGAAACATCTTATTTTAATTTTTTTTTTTTAGAAAAATCCACACCTGTACTGCTGAGATAATCACAAGGCACCTTAAAATGCAGACTAAAGCCTCAGAAAGAAAGCAAGGATACAAACATTGCCTGAGGATATCAAAGACACAGAGAAATTTAGAGGCACATTGGGAAGATTAAAAACCATCCTCAGGATATTTTTCTGCTTAGTTTTCAAATGCAGGAATCCACAATTTGGAGCAATTTTTTGTGAAGTAATTGACACACAGCCAAATTAATCTTAGCCTGGGATGGGAAGGCAGGAAGATGCCAGTACATTTTTTGCTTGAAATATTGATGAATTTAGCTTCCATTGTGAGTTTTGCTCAGGATTGAGCAAAATCAATCCCATGGATTGAGGAGGGGAAGAGTGCCCTCACTGCTAAGGGATTCTCTCTTTCTGGTGTGGCCACCACTGACTTGGCTGGAGTTACTCTGTTTTTTGTGAATAGGAGGTGACTCAGCTTCATACACTTCAGGAGCCACCAGTTTTCACATCTGCTGTAATCAAAACAAGTTTCTTTTGCGGTAGATGGCTTTTTCCTACCTGTAGCACTTTTGCAGGTTGATGCCTGCCAATGCTGATAATGTTGAGAACGATCCACAAGAGCAGCAGGTGGGCACTTGGCAGAGTTATACTCACTGCTGTTGCAAGCAACAGCCAGAAACAAAAAAATCAAAGGAAGGACCAGAATTATCACACTCTTAAAAAAAAAAAAATGTATAACTAGTTCAACAGAAAGAGATAAAAATACATTTCCAGTATTAGCCCGAAGAAAAACAAATTTTAGGCCATCTAGGCACCCCTTAACAGGGAATAATGTGACATACACGCATTGGAGGTAGCCCACTACCATAGTGTTTATTCTATTACCAGATCCAGTGCATTTTTTAATAGAGACACTCCCAAAGCTCCCAGCAAGCCTCCAGCAGTGACTTCCACCTTGCAGCTGAAGATCAATGAGCTGCCACACTGGCCAAGCTTCTCCCTTCTGTCACGACATTCCGAGGGGCGCTCTGGTGCTTCCACAGCTGATTTTTCCAGGGAGTAAATGAATTTCACTGTTTTCAGGTACTAGAGGGATGATAAAGAGAGAGCCAAAGAGAGATTGAGGATGACACAAAGGTAAGCACATTCTGGCTCAGCTATTTTTTTACATATTCGTGTTTCTAATTGCCATTGAATATTCTAAATCTATTTACAGCAATCCTACATCACCACTGTAAGAGCCTGTTACTCATTATACAGCTTGATTTCATACTGAAGAAGACAGGTCCCAACTTTGCTGCAGGTGGGTAATTTGAGAGTTTATTTCTCCTTTCATGTGAAAATTTCATTTTAAGGAACATACTTTTGTTAAGCTTTCCCAAAAAAACCCTGGAAATAACTATTTTGAGGCACAACAGTATGAAAATTCTCAAATTCTTTCCATTTTACAGTCATTGGAGTCCATAATTTGTTGTTTATTAATATTTTTCAGGTAGATCCCTTGGAGATAAAAGATATTGGCATGAATAATGGACACCATTTGACCATATTCTGTAAGGAAAACCTGAAAGATCTGGCATTGTTTCACCCACAGAAAACATGTTAGAGAATATACAATAACAGCCTTCAAACATATAAAGAACTGCTGCAAAAATAATTTTTTTCCAGCTACATGGTAGATATGGCATAAACTGAGGAGCTGAATTTTCTACATGAATGTGCAGGATTGTAATTTTTAAAGAACTGCAATATTTACATTGAAATCATATGGATGACCAATGGTAGAGAACAGAGAAAATGACCTTTTGATCTGTTCAAAGTTTTTCAGCTGGCTCTAATTATAACTTTCTTGCTGATTCATAAGCAAGAAAATAATCTCATATGAATCAACTAAATTATTCTCTGTGAATAATTCATTTAGCATGAGTATAAAATTATACTTTTTAAATTGAAAGAAAGCATGTTTTAGAAAATGCAGATGATTAAAAGTCATCAAATACATACTTATTTCTTGACCAGGTGTATTCTAAAGCAGAGTGCTTGAATTCATTAAACTTTCTGCTGGGTCTCTGTGGATAACAGCATCGCTTATGGACAGAGGATGACTTTTTACAAAACAGAACTGTAAATAAGAGCTTTCAATCCTTATTAAGCTATGAGCTGTCCAAATTATGTCAGGGAGGGTACCACAGCATCACTAGCAATGCCAGCCCTTGCTCTGTCTCATGATTTAGGTCCCTGACCTTCACTGGAGCCTGGCTGTCACTTTGGTTATAGGGAGAGAGAAACAGTGAACTACAACTGCAGAGACACTTGTGCTCTGATAGGTTTCAGCTTTGAAACTAAACCAGTGATAAACTTTTAGGTTCTTTACTGATCTCAGCATGGAAAAAAAAGTATCTTAACAGAGAAATTCAGTTTTACTGATCAATCCTACATCTTATTTTATAATGAGGGTTTTCTAATCGCCCCCATTGTAGAAGGCACCACGATGTAAAGAACCTCTAAAAATGTAGAACCTTCCTATGGAAATGACATCTCCAGTGTCTTCTTTTAGACTGGAAATCATTCATCTTTCAGTTATCTTAGGTGTAAATGAACACAATGAAAGGACTCTGGTGTAAACTTAGCCAACATGCAAGATCATACCGGGGTTGTTTAACCTCCAGTAATAATTAAAGTGCTTTGGTGGCTACACTTCAGTGCTAATTTAATAATTAACTTCAGGTGCTTCTTTGATCTTCCTGATACAGATTTTCCCTGTTTCCTTATCAAGAGCCTGCATGCAGTCTGTAATTATGCTTCTTAGTATGACCACAGCTTTAAATAAATGCATTAATATAAGCTTTGGGAAAATATTGGTTAAGCCAAAGCAAGCCCTTACCTCTGAGATGAGCATTATCTGAAGCACTGCTGACTAAAAATGTAGTATTATATAAGCTCATAATAGGTTTGCCATAAAAAAATAAAAGAATTATTCCCAGTTTTAAAGTAATGCATGACAGAAGCAGTAAAGCTTGCACCCTACCAATGTTCCACATACTAATAATCCACATATTATTCAGAGCATTAATATCAGAACACTACGAAATGCAAAGTGTCATGTTTTATATCCAAAAGGCACTCTATCCAAAGAGGAAGGCATTTCAAACTTTTTATGAATAATGAAATATTGAACCAAAAAGACTTTTTTTAAGGTGTCAAAAATTGTTAAAATAACAAAGTGGTACAGCCAAACCTACCTGAAGCAAGAAAAATGCTAAAATCTGATAGGCGCTTTTTGGTGTTTGTTTTTCGGGGGTTTTGGGGGGTTTTTTGTTTGTTTGTTTTTTGGGTTTTTTTTTTTTTTGTGGGTTTTTTTTTTTGTTTTGTTTTGTTTTCGCTTTGTATGAAGGGCTTTTTTTACACAAGCTTTCTAGTAGTTATTTGTGCTGAGAAATACACAGTCACTGTCCATCACAAGCATTTTTGTTGAAGGCAGTCATATGAATAAAACAATGTTTGAGCAGAATCTGCAGAACCTACTGTAATATAGAAAAAGCCCTCCACAGAACCAAACAGATTACCCAAAACTAGCACAGCTCATTTCCTTGGGGAATTACAGAATGGTCTTGTAGGGCAGAAAATTTCAGCTCCAAATCTATCAAAATAAGTGCTGCTTTTCTTAAATGCATTCAGTACTATGAGGCATGTACCAAGAAGAACTAGAATAAAAATGAAATAATCCAAATTAATGAATGGATTGGATTACATGTAGTATGGCCACAATTATATGATTCAGAAAAGATAGGAACATACATTCAAATCAAGCTAAAAAAGTCATTTGTCAGCAGCAGCAAACATCAAGGTAATTTGAGAACCAGTGGGAAAAAACCCTGCTAGTGACTTTTGGCAGGAATGGCTTTATGTGATTATATCAGAATGTGGTTTGATGGGTGCTAGAGAAAGACCAACCCAAAGGACCTGAAACTTAAAATATACAGAAAGCAACTATTTGACTTTTAATAAAAGTCCCCATAAAAATAGTTATCTTCCCCCAAAAGCAGTGTCACTGCTGAAGAAGGAAGAACCCCAAGACAGCACAACAAGGCTCAGGCCAGCTCTGAGGGCCTTCCACAGAATCTGTGACAGAATTCCTACTGAGTTCAACAGGGCTGTGTGTCCCCTTGTTCCAGATCTGCATCTGAGCATCTCTCTGGGCTCCAATTTGAAAACATTTGTGTGCTAAGGTGACAGCAAAAGCAGCAGCCTGATTTGTGCCCAGAATGCAAGTTATTACAGTATACTCCTGCCTAATTCCTGAAGCCACAGTGCCAGCTGGGAGCTCCCAGCTTCCTTCCACCCTTTCTGGGAAAAGTCTCTCCCCCAGAGCTGATTTAGTGACAAAACAAAGAGCTGCAGAATGCCAGCACTAACTCACCCTTGCTGGAAAGGCTGGGAGAAGTTTGGAGATACATAAATACACTAAACCATAGGTTTATTTCCATTACAGTGAATTGTGAGAGGCTTGCCTATAATCCTTACAGTTTCTTTACATGAAATAACCCATTCTACAGCTATGCAGGCAACAATTGAACAGTTTGCATTGCTGCAAAAAACAAGTGGACTAGGGAAACAAGCAATATGGCATGAAATGCTACAAAACACACATTTTTCTTTGCAAAGGGGGAGAGAAGAGCACAACCCCGCAGCATCTGCTATTTGTGATCAATATTTTTTTCTCAGTGTCCATAAAATCCTAGCAAGCAACAAAAAAAATGCAACCAATAATCTGTAAATACAGTTTTTTTCTGCAGCTTTTCATCATCTTCAGGTAAGCAGGTCAGAAGGAGCTATCATTGTTAGAGAGGAGTGTTTCTTTGTGCAGGGAGACTGTCACCCTGCACAGCTATGGCACAATGTGATTCTGCTCTCTTTATTCTGCTCTAATGCTGCAGATAAAGCTGATACAGCTTCTGGGAACAAAAATGCATTCAAACCACATATCAAACTTGAGGTTAAAATCAAATATTTATTCCAGAATAGAAATCATATTTTCACCAGCTCTATAGAGGACAATTCTACAATAGCTGCAGAAAGAGTTACTGCTGTAGTTTTTTGTTACAAAGATAAAGAAATAAAAAAGTTCCTCTCTTCTCTCAGTGTCACAGAGATCTCTGGGGACACCTTGGCTTCACAGTGCCCCTTCTTTTCAGACAGTGCTCAAGAGCAGGTTATTCTGCACACTCACACCTGGAACACAAATCCCAGCAGGGCAGGAGGTTACATGCAGGACATGAGGACCCCACTCTGTCACCCCACACAGACATTAGCGTTGTTCCACAGACAGAACCAAGCCGAATTTCTCTGTTTTGCATGTGTAACCCCAACAGCATTAATTACAACAAACTGACAAGTAACTTATCTATTACATATATGCAGTTACAGCCATGGTATATGCTGCAAACGAGGAATGCAGACTAATTAATAGCTCTTGCTATAGAAAGGAGTCTTAAAAAAGTGTTTTGGTCACTAAAAGAATTGGTCTTTCCAAAGAAAAGCACATGGTGGGGCTGGAGGGAGTGGAGCATGACCCTTGTGGCTGGGGACTCTTACAGTTTGTCTCTTCCCATTGCACCAAAGGAGATTTTAGGATTATTGTTGCTCTTTGCAGCAGATATATTTGGAACCACAGCCTACATCCAGCTCCCAAGAACTGAAGGTGAGCAGGAGGCAGCACAAGGTGGAGGTGTCACTCCATGGGGACTTTGGGGAAGCTGCAGGGATGCTGCTCCCTGACCTGGCACCCTCAAAGTGACTCCCCAGGTAAGGTGAAACTCTCAAAGCAGGATCACAGAATATCCCAAGTTGGAAGGGATCCACAGGGATCATCGAGTCCAGGTCTTGAGAGAATGGCCCAGTCCAAGAGGCTGAATGCCCAAACCTGAAGTTCCCATTCAGCCCTATGCAGACACTAACCTAGAGACTAAAAACATTTTAAATTGGAGGGGTTTATTCTTATCCTATCAATCTGAGGTTTTTCTGAGCCTTTCAATTCAGCAAAATATTTTGATACTTGGACTTTTTTGTTAATTCTGGCTGAGAGCAATGTTGAAATAGCATTTCCCTCAGGAAAGATTCCACTCTTCAGTCCTTTCTAGGTATTATTTTAATCATGACTCTTTAAATAGAGTGAAATGGCCTAGCTAAGCATCAAACTGGGAATTGTTAAAGAAAGTATGCTCTGACTAACTGTTTCTCCATTTCTGAAAAATCCATTTACAGGGTTGCAAAGGTATTTACTTTTATAGGCAAGGCAGGGCTTCTGCTCCCACAGCAATTTTGCTCTCTATATGAACAAGCACTTTAGGAAAAAGAAAATGGAAATACCTATTTTCTGCCCTTAGAACTAGTTCTTAAATTTTGAAATGCTCTTGGTCTTCCATTTACAAACAAGGAACAAATGGTACTGGGTTAAGTTTATAGGTATTATAATAAAAAAATAGGCCTCTTACTCCTTGTGATATCAACACTAAATTATAAGCTACACAGACACTTGGAGTCAAAGCACTCCAATGAAGCTGGGCCCAGCTCAGCAGAATGCTGAATTATGTATTTTTGGCTCACTGAGGTCAATGGGAATCAAACACAGGCCAGTCCTATTGGACTGGATACACTTAGCCATGCTCAGCACACAGCTAAGTACATTTTTCTGTAAGCTGCCCTGGCTCATTTGCCATTCCCATCCAAAACAGACATTCTCTGTAAAGGAAATTTAGCCCTTGTGTCTCCATAATTTATGGAGTTTGAGTACTTGCACTTCCAGATCTGTTATGTGACTAGACCCAATAAAAATGGTTTCTTAATATATCCATGAATGTAATATCTGAGAAGAAATGCCAATTACCATGTAAGAAAAGAATAGCTAAAAACTTTCCTCTGTCCTGATTATTCCAGATCAAAGCTATACAGTGAAAACCTGTTAAAAGAAAACCAGGTAAAGCACAAACCTGTTAGGCAAATCAAAGCAGCCAGTGGGAAAATGATGAAATACTGAAATAACTGTTTTAAAATTGCATCCCTAAAACTCTCAGCTAGATTAATACACATTTTAATGCTGCTTGACAAAGTGTGGTGTCCCTCATTTTTCTTCCACTTCATACTATGAATAAGGAAATTATTTTCAGGAATAAATCTGTTAACCAGGATGTCCATTTTTCATTGGCATATTGATCTCAACACTCCATCCTTCAGGTGTGGAGAAAGTTTGAAGTTTGGAGCTGGAATCTAAAGCTTTATTTATCTCATGTTATAGAAACTTATGATCCTTGTATACTGGCCCCTAATCCAGATCCTAAAACAGAAAGTGCTGTTGATGGATCACATCAGGTGATGGGCCCTCTTTGTCATTCTTGCAAGTTTTGTTCAGTAAATTTTAGCGCTTTGGAAACTTCTGCATGTTCTCTGAGGTACAGGAAGGTCTGCTGTTAAAAATGACCTTTTTCCAGAGTCTAATCAGAAATATCCTTTTAGAAAGTGCATGTGACCATTAAATCATTAAAGAAATGTTATAAAATAATTGAGATAATTTCATAACCATATTTAAATATTAATAACAAACTGTTATCTGCTGATTGCAATAACATTTAATCGTTTAATCGTTTAAATTTTATTAAATCTTTAAAATCCCATAAAATTTTTTGGTGGGTTTTTTGTTTTTTTTTTTTTTTGGTTTTTTTTTTTTGGTTTTGTTTTTTTTCTCAGAGGCAATTTTATCCAACAAAAATGAAAGAATGGTGTTTATTTCAAGCAATGTTACCATCCAACACAATACCAGACACCCTGGTTCCCTGTACATCACCCCTGCTTTCCACCTGCTGTTTTCCAGTGAGTATGGATGATGTATTCCCTTGGGGTGGATTGGAATGAAACAAACCCGAATGACTGGTATTTGTAAATGTAAATCTGTAAAGTTTGTTTTAGAAAAATTTGATGCCAATGGAAAGCAGGCATGCTGCCATTTTGGTTGTCGTTATCTTTGGTAAGATGACAATATAAAAGCATCAAAATATCACTTAGGGAAACATATGAGGAGAAGAAAGAGAAGGAAGGATTTGAGTAGAAAGATCTCACCCCCTGAAGGCCTTGCAACGAGATTTGGTTGTTGCAATTTCAGTGTCTGTTGGTTGAAGTGATGGTTCCATCAGATGGTGAGGGAAATCCATGGAACACAGGATCTATTTGGTTTACAANTTTTTTGGTTTTGTTTTTTTTCTCAGAGGCAATTTTATCCAACAAAAATGAAAGAATGGTGTTTATTTCAAGCAATGTTACCATCCAACACAATACCAGACACCCTGGTTCCTTGTACATCACCTCTGCTTTCCAGTGAGTATGGATGATGTATTCCCTTGGGGTGGATTGGAGGGAAACAACCCTGAATGATTGGTGTTTGTAAATGTAAATCTGTAAGGTTTGTTTTAGAACAACTTGGTGCCAATTGAAAGCAGGCATGCTGCCATTTTGGTTATCGTTATTTTTGGTAGGATGACAATATAAAAGCGTAAAAATATCACTTAGGGAAACACATGAGGAGAAGAAAAAGAAGGAAGGATTTGAGTAGAAAGATCTCACCCCCTGAAGGCCTNCACCAACCAAATCTCTGCAATGAGATTTGGTTGTTGCAATTTCAGTGTCTGTTGGTTGAAGTGATGGTTCCATCAGATGGTGAGGGAAATCCATGGAACACAGGATCTATTTGGTTTACAATCACTCAGGTTCAGGTGGGAATGCCCAGGTACCTCTCCTGGAGGTGGAGTTTCATTCTGGATGATAAAATGTTGTGGATCACAGGACGCTTTGGGAGTCCCTGACACCTTGTAAGAGGATGGCCCACAGTCAGCAGAGATGAACAATTTCAGGATTTGTGTGAATGCCCCTGAGACTTCTTTGGCAGAGGAGTTATCACAGCTGAGCTCTTTTGGGTTAGGACACAGAGACAGCTCCTGCCTGGCAGAGTTTTCCTCTTTCCTGATCTCGTTCCACACCTGGCTTGTAGCCAGCCTGAGGTGGGTTGTGGTTTATTAAGACAGGCTGAATGAAAACACAGGGGTTCTCTCTACCTGCACATCCTCTCTATAAGCACATTTTCAGGTAAAACCTCCTTGTGTCCTTCATTCACCTCAAACATGAGCCATGTAGCAGGAATTAGGCTCCTCCAAACAGAACAGAACAGAGAAAACTGCTGGTTCTCTTGATCCACTACTTCATCTCGTCATCCAAACACAAAATCATATCCAGCTTCATCCATTTTACTCAATTTTTTTCATTTAAAATTGCAGATATTCTCACGTGACTCTTAGGAATATCAAACCTCTAAAGACAACATGTAATGCATACATTAGCAATCTAATGCATAGATGTAATGCATACAAGTACTTCACAAAAATGACCAGAGGAAAGATCACTCACACACATGCTAATTGCAAGTCACATGCAATTTTTTTCTGTGAAGCTTTTAAAATTATTATTATTACTGCTTTACTTAAGTTCCTTTTATCAACATAATCAACGGCCTTTGCCAGGAAAACTTTTATCATTCTGTGTCTGCTGGCCCTTGCTGGAAAAAACATTTCACTTCTGTGGGATGGAGATGTGTTTGCTTTCAGGTAAAAAAAAACAACAAAACCAGTTCAACTTCTTAAACATCACCTCTTCCACCTCCTTCAATCACTTACAGCAACTTTCCTTGCATCAAGACAAGCCCATCAGGCACTTTCACCACCACAAACCCATACTATGCTTGGCATAAATATTGCCAGCCACAGACTTATTTTTACTAATAACTTATTAGTTATGTCATGTTAGCTAGTCTGCCACAAAATATTTATCCCCCTGCAGTGACAGAAGGAATGACATGATTCTGTTGTGCAAGTATGAACAAGAAAAGGGGTGATTTCCCTGACAGGTGGCTTTTGTGCATTCAGCAACACAAATATATGGAATGTAGAGCTCCTGTGCTCTGCTTTGGCTGCAACTTGTCAGTCCCTCACGTTAAAAATATCCAGGACCTTAGTCAGCAAACATAAATACATTATCCTCCTGCCTAAAGCCATATTCCACAGGACTTCACCTGGGGAAGGGCTGGACAGAAGGTTGAGTAAGCATGAAATTAATCAAAAAACTCTTGTGCATTTCTTCCTCTACCATTAGTAAATCCCTGTTGTCTGTAAAACTGACTGAACACTATGGCACTTCCATTCCTTATGCTGCATACAAGGAGAGTAAAAGAGCTGATGGATACAGGAAAATGCAGGGAACAGTCTCCTTCTCCTGGATCTTGGTTATTAGGGAAAGTAAGGCATTTTTTAATCATATGGGTGCATGTCCTACTAGCTATTCTCACATTTTAGCTGTCAAAAGGAGTAAGCCTGATACTTTTGAAGAAGGAATTAGAGGTCCATTTGCTAAGCTGAAGGCTTAGCACTCCTGTCACATTATATTTTATTAGGAGGACCAGTAAAGGATCACAACTGTCAGACACTGTTCTTACTTCGACCCTCAAAAATATTATAAGTTACTTTCCTATTTCAAAGTACTTAGGAGTTTCTAAGATTCTGTAATATAAAACAGTGAAATAGCTTCTAAGAAGCCAAAATTTTTCTTTTCCATTCCTGTCATTACTGAGCCCGAAATGTAAAAGGTTATGTGTCGTGGGAGACTGACCCTATGAGTACTCCCTGTATAAAACAGTTTCATTTTGGATTGATTTTCTAAGGGAATAGTGCAGTTTGGGTGATAAGCTGTAAGCACATCTCCTACTGTTTGAATAATTACTTACAAGACAGTATTTCTGTCCCCCACTGTTCTCACCAGCCCTCAGCAAGACATGGGGAAACTTGAGCACTTTCTGACTCTATTCTCTCAATTATAAAACCTCAATATTAAAGATTTTGGGGTTTTTTTTACCTATTTGTGAGGCCACTCATCCATCCCACCTAACTAGCTATGATGAGGATGCAGACCAAGCTGAGACTATCCTTCTGCAAGATTGCCTGTCATGCTACAAGCACCCAAAAAAGAGCAAAAAGAAAGGATGTCTTTAAGTCTCTTCCACTTAGGCTGTGTAGACTTAGGGCTCTTACTGAAATTAAATGTCTCAGTTAAGCCATTCAAATAATTATGCAACTGCTTCTTTTTGTTTCTTGAAAAAAAAATTAATTTTCATTTGCAAGGCCTGTGATTAAAAGCCATGCTTGAATCTTCTTCATGACAGGCAGGGCAGATGTGCAGAATGCTTGGAGGAATGCAGAGGTCTCCTTTGCACACCGTTATTCCCAGAGGTAAAGAAATATATCTGCCCTAGAATGTCCATTCATAGCTCAGCCTCTTCTGTGCTTCTGCTTGCATTTCCTCATCTTTCAGACTTGTAGATATTTCTGAACTCTGCTGGATTTGACTGAGCCTGGTTTTGATCCTCTCCAGAGGCCACAGGGAGCACATTTCATACATCACTCTTGTAAATTAATTATGTTAACAGATGAAGGGTGGAATCATATCAAAGGGTGTGCACATACCTCTGAAATCACCTGAGCTGAAAGACTCTTTTCTTGCGAAATTGAGTTTCTGCTTCTGAGAAAGCCTGAGGCAAAACCTGCAAGAGTGCTGAGGATACATCCCGCAGGTTTCCCTATTCATTAAGGCAGTGAAGAAACAATGGCAATGCTGCAGCACTGGGAACACCCCAGAGAGTCCCTTTTTTACACCCTGCAGCTTCTGGTTCCATTGTCAGTGTTGATGTTTTGTTGTCTGTTTCTCTCCTACTGTTCCCTTTTGTGCAGACCACAGCATTTACCTTAAAACGCTTCCAAACCCTCCTCACCTTGTAACACACAATCCTACCTTGGTCATGGGAGAGCTGCACTGATCTTTGTGTCCATGTGGCCAGGCCAAGGTGAGCAAATTAGAACAAATCTGTCACATTTATGTGTTCCCCAGCATTTGGTACACGTACCTACAGCTTAAGGGTCACTCCTTAGCATAACTACTGAAATTACTTTTTCCAGCCACAAGGGTTTCCCTAATAAAATGTACTGTTTCAAATGCACTTTATTTTTTAAGCCTGTATAACCTTTCTCTGTAACAGCACTATTTACTTTTTGTGCATGCCAGGGAAATAAAGCAGAAAGGGTGAGAAAGCTGGTGTAACTAATAAAACAGCAAGAACAGTGTAGCACCATTTATCTTTGGTAGGAGAAAGTCTCAGAAGAGAGTTAATTCTTGGGGAGTGGTAACTATTTTTCTTTTCCTCCTAAGGCCTTTCTCACATTGCAAGAGAATTTTACAATATGAGAATGAATCTTTAGTTGAACTTTGACTACAGGGCATCAAACTCCCAGCTGAAGGAAAAAGGAGAAATAACATGACAATACTGCCAGTTCTTTTTGCAAAAGACCTGCAGCATCCCATTGCAAATGAGATGTCAATCCTGCAATTAGCAGTTCAGTCAGTATTAATTGTGTGTGTGTTACTTCCCATCAATCAATGTCATTTCCATGCAGTCAGGATGTTTTAGAGAACTCAATTTGTAAACAATACGCAAAAGTTTAACCCACATTAAATTAGCATTCCTAAGTAGGAAAAGGAATGTTTTAGCTATTTCTTTTTATAAATGGACTATTAAAATTCTAGTAGGTCCTAAGGGAAAAACAAGCATGCATTAAAGGCCATTAGTCCACATCCAAAACCATTGTAACCAACACGTAGCACGTACTTTCTTGTCAGGAGTAGCACAAAATTGAAAAAAGCCATGAGAGAGAGAGTCAAAGGCACAAGTCATTCCAGCAATTCATATTTTATGAAGCATTGTCTGTTCTTGATTTAAGACGTGTCCAGCAAGACATAATCCATGGCTTGCTGGCGAGTGGGGGTCCAATTTAAAAAAAAAAAAAAAATTAATCCCCTGCCTCTCAATTTATCAAAGATCAGAACTTGCTTTATTTTCATCTGATGATTTCAGAAAGCCCTCTGTAGGCAAATTGTATTTGTCATTAGTTATGAGAACATATAAATTATATTTCTCATATAATGTCTACTGCAACCACCCTTTCACCTTAGACATGATAGATTAAGTAGATTGAGCTTCTGGAACACTTCCTCTTTAATAACATTTTTTCATATGCTTTAATTATTCCACTGGCTCTTCTCACTGGTGATCAACAGCCTTACTGAATTGTGAACATTTGTCTTCCACTGGGAGACCACTGAAAGTGCCAAATAAAACAAAACTTCTATTTAATATTCTAAGGATTGCATTAAAACCCTTGCTGCAAATTGCATTCTTTCTCTCCCACACCATAACTCCTTCTGACTGAAAATTAATTGCTCATCCACTGCTTGTGAGCCACTTAGATCCCGTGCTTAATATGGGCAGTCTGTTCCTCAGCCACTCACTGTGAGATCCACAAACTCTGAAGCACAACCACCATCAGAACATTTTTCACGTGTCATGAAATGAATCACAAACTGTGACTGCCTTCAGTCTGTCTCCTCTGGAGAGCTCAGCCCAGAGCACAGGCTGGAACTCATGTGTGAAGCTGCCAAAAATGCAAATTACAAACTGGCTACCAGCTTTCCTTTCTCTTTAACCCAAAGTTAATCTAAAAAAAGCATATACATTGTCCAGCTTAAACCTGGTTTGCACAGTTTTCAGGCCAACTATTTACAAGTCTATCTCTTTAATAATGTGTTCCTTTGCAACAGAGAATATCTATTGTAAAAGTTGCCAGAAACAGAGGGGCATCTTTTCACAGGTGGTACCACTTTTTAATACTTTACCCCCAGTTTGGGCCTCATGAGCCATTGGGTCAGGAAGCTTCCTAGAAATATCCACACCTCATTGGCTTCAAAGATAGAGTTAAGTTGATGCACCTTCCTGCTGCTCTAAAACCTGGGATTTCATTTGAGCACGAAAACCCAGCAGACATGTTAGGACCAGAAGCTATTATTTTTCCATGTAAAATCTAATTGTGTACAGTATTCATGGACAAATCTGCTCAGGAAAACAAAACTGAGGTTTGAAAGGGGATGGCCACAGTCAAAGTGCCCAGCTCCCACTGGGCCTGGTGACTTTCCCTGTTACCTGCACCCTGGAGCTCCTGTGTTCCACATCAGCACAAGTGATTCTGTGGCATTTCTCCAAAGAGAGTGTCCCTTGAAGAATGAACCCTCTCCTCCATCATGCACGTTGCTCATGGATAGGAAAGGACAGGGAAAATCACAGTTATAGTCACATATATCCTAGGATGAAAGACACAGAAAATAAAAACTTTAATAGGATGAGCAAAGGGCTTACCTTCCCAGCTAACAGATAGCAAGATACCCATTTTACTTATATCTCCCTACCCTGAGAAAATATATACAAAATGTATATATTTGTATATATTTTACACAGTTTTTTACTGTTGCCTATAAATAACCAATGATTTATTTATAAAACATTCTTACAAGCTTTGAAATCAATTTATAAATATGGACAAATATGAAGGAGATGGCTGTGCTGAAAAATAAAATTGAAAATGCTAACAAAGTTTTGACATTTAGGGAAATCACAGACAGCATTCTTGGGAAGAAACAGGATTTATCAGCTCAGTTGTTTTCTGTGCAGATTTATTCCACTGGAGGTACTACAACAAGGAAAGGGCCCCAAGGAAGCCTGAGCCATTGTTTAGGAAGATACTTAACAATGTTTTTGGCTTCCAGCATGATTAATCTTATTACTTTCAATGGAACTATTCACATGCTTCAATTAGGCTTCCTGGAGTATGTTTACACAAAGTAAAAGGGGAAAAAAAATCACAGTTCTGGAGGGAGCTGTTAAATTAGTATTTTGTTGTTACAGCTCCTGCAACTGGCTGCCTCAAAGAGCAATACAACACTGCAACCTATCAGCACTCCTTTTATTTTTTTGCCAAATCTTTTGATCCGTTCTGACTGGATTCCTCCCTTACACCTTATTTCTGGCTTTGGGTTCTTTCCTTTGCAGGGTGGATCTCCACTGAGTTTGCCTTTTCATTATTCACATGCAGAAGGAGATATTTTACAGTGACATGGGGCAGCCTGTTCAGAAAGGCAATGTTTATTGACTGCTCGGCATGCAGCACCTTGACAACCCTAGGTCAGAATGGACAAGCACAGATTACAGTAATTTTTGCTTTCCTGAAGAACAGTTTGTGATTTATTCTCTTGGTGTGCTTGTCACTCAAGTCAGTGTTGCTTTTCAGGCTCTTAGAGGCTTTTCTCATGCTCTTCATCCCTTATGAGCAAATGTCCCATCATGGTGTGGCTGTTGCATCTTTATGATAACACTGCTCATCCTAAGATGGTTTTTAGAAGTTCATTTGGCTTTTCTCACCAACATCTCAAGAGAGAAATTACTCCTTTTGGTGTTATTGAGATGTAATGCAAAAATAAATGAGTAATAAAATCAGGAACGTTTTCTATGCAGGCATTGACTGTTTCCACCATAGCTGTCAGTTCCCCTTGCAGTAATTTCTATTTCTTTCAAAGTACTATAGTGAAATTCTGTTCTGAAATTCTGGGCACTTTAAAGGAGTCAAGACTTTACACAGATTTGGTCCCTTCACTCCCACATTTTGACACATGCTAGTAAGTGAAAAGTCTGGTGCACATCTGATTTTTGCTCTAGTTTGCCAGGATCCAACAGCAGATATTATTAATCCTGTCTTGCACATACAGCTGAGCAATGTTCCACACTGCTTTGCAACATTTCTGCTTCAACAGCCTTGTCTGCATCAGCTAAAGTTGACATGAGAGCCAACAAAAAGCCCTTTTAAACAGAAGTTTGTGATTAGCTTTTGTATCCAGTCGCACACAAACACAATAACAGATGGAAGATTAGTAAAGAGTGGAAGACAATTAATTTTCCCTGTCATTATCTCTCTGAGATGGGGAGTACAAAACAACACCTTTTCTACTCCACGTCTGGCACAATGGGCTCCTGTCTTTGGGCCAGGTGTGATCTGCTTTCTGAAGGAAAGTGGGAATCTAATCAGAACGTACTGTGGAGAGCCTGACCTCACGCTCATCTGAGTTTTCATTAAGGTAGCTATCTAAAGCACTTGATACCTTGTAGGCTGCAGCTGTCAGCTTCAAGAGCTGCTTCTGAAAGCCCTAAAGAAGAAATAATTGCAAGGTAATGATAGCAGCACTGTGTAAGTGCAGCTTGCTGTTCCATTACAAGAATAACCTTTTAATTACCAACAGTTAAAAGAGGCCTTTTCTATGGACACTGGGGCAAATTCTAGGAATTGGGAAGTTCCTACAATTCCCATTAATTCCAAAGGACCTTTCCAGCACTTATCACCACTCAGGATTTCACTCACTCAGAGTAATTAGATTTTTGAAACCATTACTTTCTTCTGAAGTTTCAGACATCTGGCCAGACCTTCAGCAGGACACCTGATAAAGTCATCTGCTTTTTTGTTGTTGTTGTTGGTTTGGGGGTTTTTTTTAGGTGTATTTGCTCTTTGAAGTGTTTACAGGTCTTTATTTACAAATGCACTATATTTAAGGACATCAATATATCTCACCTGCTGGCTTTGCCCTTCAGTATGCAAAATGACTTGAGAGGATGTCACAAAAAGAACTGAGTACAGAGCATTTGCCAGCTCATCTCCTCTTCCAATTAAATTCACAGCTTTAAGAATGCAGACCTTTCCCTTGATCTGACAGGCAGCAGAACAAAGCACTTGTATTTTAGGTGTTGTCTGTCATGTTTTATCTGAGGAAGACATTTACATACTTCAACAATGCCAAGAACACGGGCTCCCAAATTCATACACAAAATGGAAGCATTCATTAATCACAGATTAACTAGGCAGCAATCCAGACTACCAGCTTGCTCGAAGGGCTTGACACCAACTGAACATCCATCAATAGATTTCAAATATACCTGAGAACATCTTGTGTTTCTAAAAATTCCAGCAGCAGAAACATCAAGAAGAGATTGCAATAATGAAGAATTACTTGCCATTACTGCCAACAAGTTAATCTACTAATGGACATCTACTTTAGTCCCTCCTTGCAAGATAACTGATGGTTAATGCATGTTTTTATGTGGGAACATTACTCAAACCCCAAAACATGACATTACTCTTAAAGAGGAGGTTCTGATCCTTTGCTGAATAGAAATGCTGTAGAGTGGAATAAATGCTGCCCATTGTTTTATTGCAGCTCTGCAGTTCTGCAGAGAGCTGTGTTAAAAGCCAGTGTCTCTTCAATACTGAGCTCCTAAATTAAGATTTATACTGCAACTGATACAGAAACGTAAAAAACGGCAACAGGATTTTTTTTTCCTATTTTCCACACAAAAAAGGCTCAAAATAGATGGAATATTTGCCATTGCCCACTGGGGATGTTTAATCTGGAGAAAAGGTAGCTCAGGAGAGATTCAATCATTCTCCACAGGTAGCTGAAAAGGAGCTGTGGTAAGGTGGGTGTTGGTCTCTTCTCCCAAGTCCTATCTGACAGGACAAGGGTTTGTGCCTGATTCCAGGCATGGCTAGATATGAACTGCTGCCTAACTCTGCCCCAAGAAAAGACCAGTGGTCAGGAAAGGGAAAACAGGAGAGCCTCAGCCTCACCTTCCCATTGCACAGACTGGCCCAGAGATGTCCTAAATTACTGATGTCACAAGTCAGGAATGAGTGGGTCCTGTAGGGGCCCCAGAGCAGTTCCTCACAGAACACACACAGTTTGTCCAGCAGCCCTGCTGGGTAGCCCAGCTCGTGCATCACACACCACCTGCTCTGATTCAAACCTCTCAGGACAACCCAGCCCATCAAACAGTGAGGAAAAGCAACTTTATTCTCCAGTGAGCAGCAAAGCTTATTCTACCTGCCAGCAAAATAAACCAGCAAGCTTTTCAGCCCTGCTGACATCACAGATAGCTCTATAGGGGCATCT
This sequence comes from Pycnonotus jocosus, assembly GCA_013400435.1. Taxonomy (NCBI): domain Eukaryota; kingdom Metazoa; phylum Chordata; class Aves; order Passeriformes; family Pycnonotidae; genus Pycnonotus; species Pycnonotus jocosus. The sequence goes on along the minus strand of VWYP01023485.1, from coordinate 31,852 downwards.
TTGTTCATCTTTTTAGAAGCACTCAAAAATATTCATATAGAGTATTAGTGCCTGCCAATTAAAAGCAGTACAGAAACAGAGGCACAGAGAAGTTGTAAGAGAACAGCTGAGATTTTCTGGGTGGGTAAGACCTGCCCACCCACTCTTGGGGAAGAGAACATTTTGGTCCATTTGAAATTCTGTGAGTTTATCCTTTACTTTGCTGAGAGGCAGCACAGTTGGTGTCAAGCTGGGAGTCTTGCTCTTCCTGTCTCCCCAAGGTAGCTGATGGTAATAAATAGGTAAGGAGATAAAACAAAAGGCCCTGTGCAGCATTTGAAGCATCAGCTCTGGGTTTTTTTCGAACTCACAGGTAAAGGTTGTCTGACTGATCATCAAAGAGAAACCCAGCTGGACCTTCTCTAGAAATACAGTGAATCCATTGCAGCTCAAGAACAGAGAATAAAAAAAGAAATGGGGCCTGCTCACCTCTGCAAATGATATCCATGAAGACACCCCAAAAAAACTGCTTCCTGCAGTAAAGGACTTTATCTGATTCCTTCTCAGCTTCCACGGAGATAACTCAAAATGCACTGTAATAGTTCAAAGTGCATCAGTACCGAGGAGATATATGGGAATCCTGAAATATTTCATGGATATAATATTTTGAAAGATAAAGAAAAGGGAAGATAACTCTGTTTGATTCAGAGTTCTGATAATCTGGGATCTGTCATGCTAATCTGCTCTTCAGAAAGAGAGAGTTGTTAATACACACATGTGAAAACTTGCCTGCCAGTTGTAAGGAAAGGATGGGAACAGGGAGCAGGGAATAAATTTTCACTGTTCTATCCCGAGTCACAGTCTTTGCACAGATGAAAAAAAAAAAACATTTTGCCTGCCTAAAGTGCAAATTCTGCCTCGCAGCAGGAAGAAAAGAGTAAGAGCTGAGATTCACCTTCATCTGGCTTAGAGATGCTCAGTCAAGGCTTCCATCACAGGCACAAACCCCTGCAAAGGAGGCAGTGAAAAGGCACCTGAGAGTGTTGGGGGGCATATCAGACCAGCTGTGCCTTATCCTATCACCCCAAACAGACTGAAGTGTGATCACTCACTCATGGCTTTCACTTCTCTTCAACAAGAAACAGTTGTTCTAGTTGTCCAGACAAGAATTCTAGAAAGAATCACTACTTTCCCCCTCCTAAGAGGGAGACTCTTCTGGGTCATGGAGCTTAGGTCCAGATTTGCTTCCTCTTAGCATGATCAGAGAGAATAGTAACAAACACTGAAGAAAAACACCCAGAAAAATTTGTCCTTATTCTAATTAGAAATTTATTTTCCAAGTACTTTTTTAAAAAGCCATAAAGAAGCTGAAAACCTGTAGCCTACAGATATTTGAGAATCCATGGACTACTTTTCATGTCTGCAAGACATATTACCAAAGGAAACAAGCCCAGGCCAGTAAGATTTAATTAATCAGGACTCACACCATCAGTGAAAAATTTTCAGGTTTGCATACTGAAAAAGTTTTAATTGCTGCATTAAGGTAGTTTTTTGTCAAATAATTCTATTAGATAAACAAATCATTGTATTTAAAGTTATACCATACCTTACTTTGTCCCTTACTTTGTCCATTCCAAGGCAAACCTTTAATTTCCTTAAATCCTTACATCTTGATGTACTCTTGCAGGGTCTAACAAACACAGAAATCATGCACTGAAAAATATAATCAAACTAGGACCTAGGTCTTTAAGAAAGTATTTTTCACCTTTTTTTTTTTTGCACATTTGGACACCCAGTCACTGACCAAGTAGGACAAAATCCTCAGTTTGCTTTCTAGTGTGCTTGGCTAAGCTCTTTGTCATCTGGCCTTAAAATCAGTTAGAAAAGAAATGCATTTGAAGCTGCACAGGCAGAACTGGAACAATTCCATCAAGATTTCTCAAAGCAGGAAGCTTCATGGGGCTCTCTGCCTCTGTCAGATTCTGAGAAATGAAAAACAATAAAGTGTAAAACCAGAAGGATTTAGCATAAACTTTAATCTATATTTTAAAATGGAGTTCACAGTAGCTCATGTTTAGCTTTAATGGAAATGTTTGTATTCACTGTGCAAAGAATGCTACCTCAGATGAAATTTGTGGTATTGCAGTTCTTGCAGATAGTAAACAATGCTAAACAATGGCAACACTGCATTTATTTTTATGATTACTGCACTAATGGTAATTTTTACAGAAGTGTGGAAGGAAAAGACACAATATTGGACTACTTTCTCAAAATTTTTACTCATTTACTATGCTAGCTAAGGTCTGTGGGCTCTTTGTCTCAAGTCACAAATTGTAAAATCGTGTTCTCCAGTCTGACTTCCCCGTTTTTCTTCCCTGTGGGTTTATTTTTAAGGTGAAGATACATTCAAATATCTACATTATATATTTCATAGGCCATTTGAATGATAAAATTTTAAACAACAGAAAGCAAGACGGTCCAGGAATCTGCAAGTCAAAGTTTTAACTTGGACTTCAGTACTGATCAGACTTACTACACTTGGAGCATCTGACTAGTCAGAAGGGTGATGTGCCAGGTTTTATGATAAAGACGAGAAAAACCAGCATTAGCTGGTGATCTTCTTTAGCTTTAGTTGACTGGTGAATGGACTGGAATGTTTAATTGATTGCTGTGTATTTTATTGCCCCAAGATGAGCATGGCTGTGTAGAAGCTACATGAACACCTCACTCTTCCGAGTTAGCAAAACCAAGCATGGTGCAGAAAATGGGAGAGACTGAAGCCAAATAGCAAATATAAGGTTAAAAAGATCCCAAGAGCTCCTAAACTCCAATCCACCACTGCAGCCTCTGGACTGCAAGGTGCTCAAGGTATTTTTCTGTGACAATAAACTGCTGTGTCTAACACCAGTACTGACATTATTCAGTAAAAACAACCGGGGGGAAAAAAAACCCCAAGCAAACAAACAAACATTCACCTCGTAGAAATAAACTCTGAAAATGCACTGGGAAAATCTAGCAAATTTCTTTATCCAAGGAGCCCAAGTAAATGCTTGATTTGGTTCAGTGTGCAGCGAGATTGTGCTGTCTTTTTCTGCATAATAGTTTGCACAGCTACAATAACACAAAGTGGAATATGAATAGGCTATGCTTAGGCTAATTTACTGCTGAGAAACATGCGCTCTGTTTACTAGGAATTCCATGCTTTGCTTTGGTTTGCCAAATGCTGTTTTTTTCTCAGAGAGCTGTTTTATTTGATACTTTTCTGCTTTTATTTGGTTAACAGGCATTTCCTCACCCTGCCTCTTTTGATAAGAGTGATAGACCACAGTGTAATTAATGGACAAATACAGTGAAGTTTGCACTTCTGTCCCAGGGTTCCACAATGCAGAGATGCCAAAAGTTTACCACATCTTTACTTTGAATGCTACTGGAATCCTAAGAACCCATTTCAAGGAAAATAAGCAGGAGAGTATGATAGGTAACTGGACAGACAGAGGTTTAAGGGCTGCTCTGCCCTTAAATGATGGAGTGTCACAGGAAATTTTCTGTAGTCACACACTGTCATTATCAGCAGGTCTGCAGTGGTAAACTCCCCAGTGTTTACCTACATTCACTGATTTTTTATTTTCTTTTTATTTTTTATTTTTAAAAGGGGCTTTTTCTCCTTGCTGGGTGGAAGTAACACCTTTACAGTAAAAAAAGAACCTTTACAGTATTGGTAGTGAGTGTGACGGGAATAAAGCTTATGAGGGTGAACCAGACTTTTCATGTCATTTATGTCATACAATTAGAGCTAAGGAATCTTACTTCTCTCAGAGGGATCATGAAAAGGAATAAGTAGAAGTATTTTTCCCTAAATGTGAGCTGTTATTGTGCATTTTCAGTTATCATCCTCAGAATTTCTTCTCTTAAACAAGCAAATGGTACAAAAAATAATCCTTATGCAGTTTTCTAGGAATAAGGATATTAATTATCAATGTATTTTAGCCCTGATATAGCAGAGGCAGAAGTGGCAGCAGCCACACTGTGCAGTTACCAGGTTTTCATGTTTCTTTGTGCTACTGGCACAATCTGGCTCTCCTGGTCCCTTTCTCTTTGCCTTTTCCTCATCCTATGATTACCATTTCCTCTTTACTTTGACAAATCCATTACACAAAACATCCCTCAAAATAACAGAGGCCAGACCTATATCTCTTGCAACTATCTAAACAACCAGCTCTGACCACACTTGAAACTGTGAAAAGAGCATCCAAACTGAAACTTTCCTCACCACTTCATCTTACATGTGTTGAGTGAAGTCACTTTCCTCAAAAACATATTAACTCTACAGTAGCTTATTGTGTTTACTGGAGGCTTTTAATTGATGCAATTTGATTTTTCATATTGCTTTCTTCTAAAGCGCTGCAAGCTACTGTCTTCATTAACAGGATTATTGGACTAAATTCAAAAGCTTATCAGGATAATTTTTAGAAAATAGCTACTTGTTTATGCTGTTTATCCTCTCCTGAATCCCTCTGCTACAGTAATGCCTTTCTTATTAGCCACAAAGTCCTACAGAGTAGCCAATAATGGCCAGCAAGAAATTTAAATATCACACAATGTGCATCCAGGTAACTGTCCTGCCTTCTGACTACCTTTTGGAACAACACATTTAAACTTGGCATTCTGTAGGGTGTTCTGGAAGAGTTTAGCACATCAGGAGCATTATTTTATCTATAGGGTACATATCACTGATGTACAATAATCACATTCTTTCAGTCTCTGCTGACTCAGCTGACACTCTGAATCACTTGCTGAAAATAAAATGGGTGCATTTTGCATATATATATTTGTATACACACCCAAAGAGCTATGAGATTTTCTTTACCTTTTACCAGACAATAAAACAAGAAAATTCGATCATGTTTTGTGTATAGTGTTACAAATGTTAATGTACCAGTAGTTGTTTATTGAAGTAACATGTATATTTCCATTTGGACACACACACATTAATTCACTGTTGTCTCCATTTTTTTTAACTCTGCCAGTGCATTTTATGTTTTTTTAACCCCACAACAGTAAAAAAGTTTGCTTCCAGTCAGCAACTGAAAACACATTGGATTTTAGATTGTAACAAGACCATACATGCCCATCTTACATACACAAGTCTTCCACCTAATGCAAAACCAAAACTTTCAGACACATTACTTTAAATCCATGTATCATTAGCCTCATCCAGAGCACACATCAGGGCAACAGCAGCTTCACAGTTCAACAGAACACAAACTCACTTTTTCCTCATGTTAGCTCTAAATCAGTTTTCAAAAGAGCATCCCATTCAGAATGTATTAATTTACCTCCTGTGTAAAATTATTCAATAATTTTCTGGGTGTCCAGCCTGTGGTAGCTGAAAAAGGCATAGTTTTGAGATTACAGGCTTAATACTGAGATCACATTACTCAAAACTTAAAAATACCATTTGGGACTCAAGTGACAGGAAGTTTATATTACTGGAGGCCATCCCACATCTGTAAGTAAAGATGCAGTAATCAGGGACATTATTATTCCTTTTATCTCTGGTTCTAATTTTTTCATTGCAGTGACAGCTCACAGAATACCAGAGCAGAACTTCTTGAAAAACACCTGTACTCCTAATCAGAAGTATCAGCAAGTACACATTTCTGCCATTGCAGGGAACACAAGAAGCCAATGGATCATGGCTAAATGGTCTGGAATCGATTTCATCACCCAGCCCATATCTCTGCCCGAAGGCAGGATCAGCTCTGCAGGAGGAATTTCTGCAATACCAGTACCAGCAGCCAATATTAGAATACCAGTATTTAAACCAGTAGCTTTCAACATTTCAGCTCACAACAGACCATTCTTATAATTTTAACCACCAAAAGCTATCGAGGATACAGGCCTTAATTTTTATATATTTATCAAGCTGCTTTTCAGGTTCAAAGTAAACAATTGCTGAAAGCAAAGTCAAATATCTCCACTGAAAATGTTGTGCTAGGTTTATGGCCAAATTGTGATATTCATTAATACTAACTCCAGTAGTTACTCTGGATGAATGCTGGTTACTGAAGATCAGAATATATTCCAGCAAATTACAGTTACTGGGGTTACATCTCCACTTGAAAATGCAATAGCACATGCAAAGAAACAAAAAAACCCCAAAATAACTCACTCAAAGTGCATGGATTTGTTTGGTTCTCAGAGTATAATCTTCTGCTTTATAATTCTGTCATTATCACTGTTAATGCAATGGTAAATATAGAATTGTATAACTGTAATGTTAACTCTGTGAGCACATCTCAAAGTAATACTCACCTTTTTCTCAGACATCATTTGCTTACCACAAGTTATGACTGTGACCATTTCTGACCACCCGAGGTTTTACTTAGAGCACAGCACAATAAATAACATTTCTGGATTCCAGTTTAATATGCTGGAACAGTGGGCTGGTGAGCAGAGGGGCAGATGCTGCCTGCCAGCCTTGGTAGCAGCCTCTGCTCTGCACAGCTGCCTTTCACTGCCAGACTGACAATGGAAATTTGCATGAGCAGCCAGTGATTCCCAAACCCCTTCTGTGGAACAGCTTTCTGTGCCAGAAGCAGACCTGCTACACTTACAAATGAGTGGCCTTTCAGTGCTCTTCCAGGGCACTGCCACACAGAAACACAAATGTGAAACAAGAGCAATCTTAGCATGAAAAACAACTTTCCCAGATTAAAAGGGACACAGGTACAAACATGCTTTACATATGTTGCACTGTTCTGCTGTATTTTTATATACACATATTGGTTTTTAGTGAGAACATTTTCCTTGTAAGGGCAGTAAATACATTTGCCTCACTAGAGAAGTCTTTTATTCCTATAAACAATGCAATTTAGATATACTAATTGATAAACAAGAATAATTGAATGTGATGCACAGTTAGTTACAGATAATGTGAGGGTGCTATGCTTTCACAGTTGGGAATGAACAGTAAAGCTCACAAAGGAAGAAATAACATATCTTTCAACAGACATTGCCCATATTGTGATAATGGAGATAAGCAGAAATGCAGATTGCATCTCCAGAGAATGGAATAACTAAGACATGTGCAAAATTAAAGAAGGAGAGTATTTGGCCAAATTTAGATTAAATTCTCTCTGTATGTATCAAAGGGAACAGTCAGTTCTCTGCTGGGATATTCTTTCTCAATGGAATGATGATTCAGAAATGACTCAGGGTGTCCATCACCTAAGAACTGATAATAACAAGCACACAGTGCCAGTGTCATCAGTTGTGTTCCAAAACATATGGCATATCTTTCTGCTGACATTCTCAAAGTTTTATACTTCTGAGCAGGTTTAACTGTTGAGGAACAGCTGGTACCTTTTAAAATTCAATATCCTCTTGACATTATTTATTCTGGGTAAACCACCAAAATACAGAATCAAAATCTGGCTTCAAATTCGTAACATCACGAAATGCGATCATCCAAACAGGACCTACATCACAAAAAGTAAATGTGGGCTATGTCATAAGAAAGCTCCTACATTGTTAAAGTGATGCTTCACATTTGGTGCAGAAAATATACCTTTTTTTGTCATTTTGCAGCTTGCTAAACATCTGCTTGGTGAGACTTTGACCTACAGTGGAACGATGTAATGAAAGCAGGAGCAGAGCCGGGCCCTTCGCACAGCCCCGCACGCACAGGATGAGATGCAGAAGCGGCAGTGCTAAATCAGCCAGCAGGCTGAACGGGATGTGCTGGTACATCCCTGCATCCAGGCAGGATCCTTCGGCATTCTGCCACTGCTCTCTGCTGGCACCAGTGTGACAGAGCAGCTCCGGAGCGTTTCTCTGTGCTGCTGGAGTGTTTTCCTCTCACTGTGCCCCTCTGCTGTAATTTACCATCTCTCTTTGCTTTAAGAGTGCTCTGGTTGTTCTTGTTCATTTGCAATTGAGACCTTTAAATTAAAGTAATCTGACCGAGATCCCTCCCAGGACTTGTTTTATGACCTCATCAGGCTTGTTTTCTTCACAGAAACACGATCCCAGGAGTACCGGATGCCCCTCCAAGTGAAAGGGAGCTGTGGTTTCACATATCCCTTCCTTAGCTCGTGCTCTCTACTTTAGGATGAGGTGTCTTCTGGGGACACTATAAATCTTGACCTGCAGGTGAGAAATATCTCTCCTGTTTTGCTCAAGAGCAAAATTACAGCCGATTTTTTAATTTTTTTCCCCAATAGTAGTTGCATTTGGTTTGGGTCATTTTATGTGACAGTACACCAGGGTGTAATTAACTTTCCCTTGAATTAAAAAAAAAAAAAAAAGAAAAAAAGAGCAGAATTGTTGGTAATTTCCTTTTCTTGGTATATCTGTGGAGACTCAAAGAACGCTGGGGACAGATTCCAAAAGCAGAAATTGTCCATTATAACTCTTCAGGCTGACAGAAACGGCTGGACAAATTGCTTTCCCTTGCTTCCATAGGACCTGAATAAATCCCAGTGCTTCTTTACACCTGCAGGATGGCTCTTGTGTTGGAATAATACCTCAAACTAACAAACTGTGAACTAGGTTTCCAGAATCTGAGTTTAGCCAACACTCACAAGTTTAAACCCAGCGTGATGTGCCTCCTGCACTCTTTCTCCACAACAGGTTTGTACCAACCTCCCAAGCTCTCACACACCCAACCCACATGAGAATTTGAATCATCCCAACCTGGGTTCCTCTGACCACACAGAGCTGCTGAGGAGACCTCAGAGCGTGGGAAGTACCTGAACCTTTTGTTAGATTTTAAGATTTATAAAGATGTCAAAGATCTTAGATATATTTATATATATTTATATCTTCATAAAGATATAAAGATCAACGGCCAGCGGACAAACAGCCCAGACCTCAAGTTTCAAGAGGATGGGGTCAGATTCTTTTCAGGAGTGTCCTGCAGCAGGGAAAGAGGCAAGGCACACAAACTGAAACACAGAAACATGTCAGGATTTATAGTGTCCCCAGAAGACACCTCATCCTAAAGTAGAGAACACTGTTATGTACACATTGCAATATAATTCGTGCAGAAAAATTAAAAAATACAACACTCTTGTAACCAAAAACCAGTGACAATGGAAAAGCAATTTGTAGCAGGTAATAAAAGAAGAAAGAGAGAGATACCAAAGACAAAACTGTCTCCAAAGATGTTTATTCCAAAGGATCTTCTCATCTGGCAAAAATCACAGCAATATGCCTATGTTATGCATTCAATATGCATAAGGTAATATTCATCGCCAAGATGTTTATTCCACAACAGAATTCCAGTAACAAAATGAATTGTCTGCCCAATTCCAGGAGACCAGATCGGCAACAAAAGAGAAAAACTACGTGAATATGCTGAAAGATAACATCACCTCCTGCACCCTGCAAAGCCCAAAAAAGTATAAGAAAAACCCCAAAAAGGCAGCATTTGTGAACCACCGGGTTTTTGAGAGACAGAGATTTCGCAAGTGGTTCACTCAGTGTCGATCGCCTGGCTCGGCACTGTTTTGGCTTATGGCTTTTGCAATTTTATTTTGATTATGAAATAAATTCCTCTTAATTATTAAATTGGCTGATTCATTTATAACAACACCAACTAAGGCATGGATATGTGAAACCACAGTTCCCTTTAAAGGACCATTCCTCTTAAAGGCAGCAGAGGTGCCTGCCAAAGATGTGCCCAGGTGGAGGACATCCCAGAGCAGCAGGTGGCTGAACTGCAGGAGACAGCAAGCAAGCTGTGTAATATCAGGGTGCCAAGGAGGATTTAAATAGCTCCAAATGCACGCTGATGGATCCACAGCCTCTGGTCAAACAGTCCAGACCTCAAGTCNTGGATCCACAGCCTCTGGACAAACAGCCCAGACCTCAAGTCTCAATAGGATGGGTTCAAATTTTTTTTCAGGAGTGCCCTGCAGCAGGGAAAGAGGCAAGGCACACAAACTGAACCACAGAAAGCTCCATCTGAATATGAGGAGAAGCTTTGCTCCTTTGAAGGTGACAGAACTGGAACAGGCTGCCCAGAAAGGTTGGGGAGTCTCCTTCTCTGGAGATACTAAAAACCTGCGTGGATTAAACTCTGTGCAAAGCTGCTCTAGGTCAGGGCAGTTGGATTAGATTATCTCCAAAGGTTCCTTCCAACCCAAATCACTCTGTGATTTTGAAGGAAGGATTCGTGAGCTCCAAAAGATGTGGAACCTATCTAGAGCAGAGATTCCAGGTGGAAGGAATCAGCTCTGTCAGACCAGGGGACAATCATGCCCTGGAAGAGGGGCCACCCTCCATTCTTGGAGGTCTTCAGCACCTGACTGGAAAAAGCCCTGAGCAACATGATGTGAACTCTGTACTGAAACGTTATTTAATATATTACATAATTTTATATATTACGCAGGCTGAGGCCTTCCCAACCCAAGGCTGTGAGGATCCTGATTCTGTGATCAATTCTGACCATTCCAGAGGGGCGGGCTTTTCTTTCCCCTCACAGCAGAGAAACAAGGGCAGAGGTGATTTTTATTTCTGACCCACCTTGTACCTCATAACATGCTCCAAAAAGTGATGAGTACTGTTACAATGTTTGTCAATGCGTCAGCCTGAAATCCTTGCAGTGGAAAGGATAATTTGCTAACCTGTGGTTCTTTTCTTAACCTGGTTCATGTTGCTGGCATTGAAAATTATTTTTGGGTAAGCACTATTTCTCCTTTTGTGACAAATTCACCAAAAAAAAGGTGCTGTTCAATTTTTTGTTGTTTAGAATACCAAATAATTAGGCAAGAGTCACTAGGAGAAGCAGTATCTTTTCTTGCAGCAATTGATAACTGCTGGGAATTAAAAAAAATCAGATTTTTAGGTGTACTCTTTTCCTCAGATTTGCCTTCTCACTATGTGTCATTTCATCAAGTCACTGAATAAAAGCATTTTTGACTCCTGGCTATCATCAAAGCAATGATGTCTCATTTGTGGAGAGCCTGTTGACCAAACCAGGCTGCAAGCACTGCAAGGAACACAGAAATGAATATGTTTATGTGGAAAAACTTCATGGAATACCAATCCTTGATGAGACTCTGAAGTCTCATTGCTAAGTTCAGTGAAGATTTTTCCATCTAGAACATTATGAGGGAATATCTTTGGATTTTAAGGGTACACAAGGGGCCTTCTGTGCCAGAGCATCATTGTGCCAAATGCTGCACAGGTGGAAAGGGCAGATCCCACACTGAAAAGCTTCTCACAGGTATGTGTGGAACAGGGACATTGTGAGAGAATCCCTGCACCCCTTTTTTGTGAGGACATTGAGGAACCACAGATTAAAAGACTTGTCCAAGGTCATGCAAAATTTTCTGCTCTGGTTGGGAATTTAACCTCAAATATTTTGGGTGCTAAGCTTGTCATCACACCATTTTCTTCTGCTCAGGATCCAGTGGAGCAAAGGGTTTTGGGATTGATATTCATTTATGGCATATTTTGGCTCTTCCTTTTTTGCTGTAGAATTTGGAGGGCTTTGTAACACCATTGATATTGTTTGTTGAAAATAAATGTATAAGTGCTGAGGCCAAATTCCTTCATTGCTACACAAACAGGAGCAAAGGCTCAGCACAAATGGCAAATAGTTCATTCCCACCCAAGTACCCACTCTCCTTATCAAATTTCCATCTTTTATATTGTCCTATTTTTCATGCAGAGAACTTCATTAACCTATGTGTTTTTATGGGTTTGTCTATAAAAATAACTGATATGTTGATGAAAAGTATGACTATGTATTACTTGCATCTTCAAAAAAGAACTGACAAAAGGAAACCTTGAGACATGCTCATGTATCCTTGTAGAAAATATTTAAATGTGTGTTTAGATCTAATCAGTCAAATGCTTCTTACACTTCACTGATTAAAATAACCACTGTCTCTAACCATTGCATAAAATTGAAATTATTCACAAACTAATGATTTTATTGTTTAGCATATTAATTTTTGAGATATTTCAGAAGATCAGAAGCTTGCTACATGCTTGTATATAATATGAGTCAAGCCAGGTGTCCTGCTGTAAAAATCCTTATAGGAAGCTGGCACAGAAAAAAAAAATACAGGAAAGTAATAACAACAATTGAAAAAAAAAAAAGATATTATCTAGGGAGAAAATACATGTCTGGAAAATCATGAAGCTTCCAGCAAAGCCAAACACTTGCAGGGGATGGGCCAATTACTCTCAATATTCCTGCAGCATGGAAAGGATACAGGATAGACAAGGCAGGTGGGTTTTTTAAAATATATATAATGTACCTGGGCCTAAAGAAAACCACAGAGTCATCAAATTGTTTTGATTGGAAGGGACCTTAAAGATCATCTAATTTCAAACCCTCTCCCTGACATGGGCAAGCATAAAAATTGTAAGCCTGAAATAATTTATTGGTGGTAAAAAGTCACCAGTAAGGTCTAAGAGGAGCAAGGTGTTTCATGCATATATATAACTTGCCTAGAAAAGGGCACCCCAGGGCTCTGCATGTGTGCTGTTAGGTTATTCTGAGTTTCTCAGGGTCTGTGTCCCACCTGAAGCATGCAGGTGTCGCTCAGAAGAGCCAAAAGTTTGAAAATCAGAGTTATTCCCTTGCATACATCTCAGCCACAAATGTATTTGAGGCTGTTGTTTCCATAAAATTAAACAGAAATACTGCTTGACATTGATGCATTTTAATTAACATCACCATTTTCCATCTTGCACAAAACAGAACTAATACAGAATGATTTCTGTAAAATTAGATCTCTATTCATTTTGAAACCCCAGATATCCAGCAGATACATTTTACTGTTAAATATAACAAAAAAAGAAGTTGTGTTACACTATAGCCTCACAGATTAATTATATGGAAAATTCATTCAACTGAGATTGCATTGCTTGATTTGAATCTGAATTAGCAAGAATTGGCTTTGTATTTAGTTTTCTAACTCAAATGAACAAGAAATGCACACATACATAATTTTCCTCTGAACATCTGAATCAGGGAAGTCTCTGGAGCTTGAGACTGTTGCTGTTCAATCCACACAGAATCTCAATGATCTCCATGAATCCCAGCACAGGCATGAGGATCCATGTGTGAAGAAAGAGCTGCAGAAATGGAGCTTTACTTCTGGTAAAAACCCTGTCCTGGTTTTTACTTCTCTGGCTCCATTTCTAATTGAATTGCCACATTTTTGTATGGATCCTAACTAAAAGTAGATGAACTTCTGAAAGCTCTGAAATTACCTAGGACAGGGGGGAATGGCTTCAGACTGAAAGGTTTAGACTGGATAATAGGAAAAAAAAATTATTTGTGAGGGTTGTGAAGCCCTGGCTACCCAGAGAAGTTGTGGGCTCCCCATCCCTGGAAATATCTGGTGGAGATGTCCCTGCCCACAGCAGGGGGATTGGAAATAAATGATCCTTGAAGTCCCTTTCCAACCCAGACTGTTCTGTGATTCTATGTTATCAAAACCAAACCAAGAAATGCTTAAGCAGATCTCAAAAAAGAAGAGATGGCACTTGGGATATTCATATCAGTGTTTTGATCTCTCCAGAGTTTGCATGCAATGTGTATTATATGTCATAATTTGGGGATTAAAAAAAAAAAAAAGAAAAAGAAAAAAAAAAAAAAAAAAAAANAAAAAAGAAAAAGAAAAAAAAAAAGAAAAAAAAAAGAAAAAAAAAGAAAAAAAAAAGGAGAATTTAGGCTCTCAAAATTAGCAAATTTAGATCCTTATCAGGCAGGAATGACTAGAGGCATAAACTCTATAGTGAAGGATATTACGCTACCCATTAAGGTGGGATGACATCAATATGTTTACAGGGAAGCAACAAGAGATTAATATTCTCTGCACATCATAATGTGTTCTAGAAAGCTTGAATCAATGTAGTGAACATGCCCAAGATGCATCACAGGAATTGCCCCAAGTGACTACATTGAAAAAAAAAATAAAATTTTGCTTGTGCAAATGAGGGATTAAGGTTCTTCATGATGCATTAGAGCGAAACATGAGGGATTCATTTTAGTATCTGAAGTAACCCTTGTGAAAAATATAATCTCTGATAAAAAAAAATTCACAAGCATGAACAAATATCCAGAAAAATCGCACAGTAATTAATTATTGACTAGGGATACAAGTGTGCTGCCCAGATTCATGAAAGAGAGCAGAGAGGCAGATTTCATTCCTGTCATTCCTTGCAACAGGAACCCAAACAACAGCCAGTAGGAATTCCAGAGGAAAACTGTGTACAGGAATTCCACAGGAAAACAGTCTACAGGAATTCCAGGCAGTCACAAAGAACAGCTTTGAAGATGAGAAACATGGTAACATGAAAAATACCATGAAAGAGTTGAAATATAATCAGTGATAAAGCAGTAAGAAGTAACACACACAATGCAGAATTTTCATTATTTGTTGGAAAAAAGTGAGGAATAACAGGATAAAAAATACTCTCAGGAAATAGGTAAGATACAAATATATGAAGGAAATTATACCAACTGAAAGGAAGACTGGTAAAGAATGGGGGAAAACTCAGTTTCAGAAAATACATCCCTACAATGCTCAATCTAGTACTTTAATGAGTTCTTCAGTGCTGAAATTTCTAGAGGTTAGGAAAAAATAGCTGTTTTCCAATTAATTATCTACAGGAAATGCAGCTTCAATGAGGTTCTAGAATGATCAGAAATAATAATAGCATCCACTGCTGACAGTGTTTTCACTGAATTATTAAAAGAAATAATAAGGAGAAATAATATGTAGTAATAATGAGAAGCAATAGGTAAAAACAATTGCAAATTAATTCTGGCATCCTACAAAATACAAAACTACAGAGGCATCATCTCATTACAGCAGCTTTTAAAATTCTAACCAGATAAATAGGGGATGAATAACAGACAGTGACACATATTAGTCCACTGCTAAAAAAGCTTTTACATTCATAATGATTCAGGGGAAGATAGGAATGTATCAGAATACACAGTTTTCAGAAAAAAAAAACAAAAAAACCAAACCCACAACAAACTAATAACTTTTGAAATGGTCCTTATATCATGGCAGGATATTAAAGAATCACTTTTATATATTGAGCCAGCACAACTGTTTGTTTATGAAAATTGATGTATGAGATAGTGAAAATTAGTCTAATTTAATACTGGTATGTAAACAATGAGAAGGAATTCCCTATCCTTGATACTCTTTAACCTGACCAGGAAAAATTAATGCCTTCATTATGTCATTTTTAGAATGGGATGAATCAAGCAGATTGGGCAATTCTTGTTGGTGAGCTGCCTGCTTTAGGGGTCTGAGAACACCCTGCAGGCTCCAGGAAAGAATAAAGCAAAGTGTGACTTCAGATCAAGAGTGCACCTGTTGGCAAGATGAAGAGATAATAAAGAGGTTACTGATCAACCAACAACCAAAAATATCAGCATGCTAAACACCAAGAAAGAGCAATAATTCACAACAGCTTGGAAAGGAGATTAGGGCAAAGGCTCACACCGAGAAGGCCAATTATTTTCTTTTACACACAGGATGTGAGACATGGACACCTATGAAAATGGGAAGAAATGTAAGGACTTTTAATAAATAGGGCTCAAGGGTGGCAGGTTGAGGACAAGTTCCAAAATAATATGGCATAACATGAAGACCTAAGCCTAGAAAACATATATAATCCTATTAACTCCCTGGGGGAAGACTTAAAACCAGGATAAGACAAGACCAACATCCCTGGAATGCTGTGTGCCCATTGCAAGAGCTGCAGACCCAACACAAACTGCTACTGAAAGTAAAAGCTTACAAATAGAAATATCTGCTCCCTAGGCAGGTTTCTATTCCTCATGGTTTCAAAGGCAAGCCTAATAGACCAGAACTCATTGGACTACTTACTTAGAGTTTGCTCTAGGTCAAGTGTATGGAGAAAGCAATCACAGGATGCCTGAGGATTTGACACTTTTTGCTTCAATAAACAAACTCAATTTATGAGTTCAGCTGAAGATAATTCCTGATATCCTTATATTTTAATTATAGAGTTTGAGGGAAGCATTCCTTTGACCAGCATTCTGACACCTAGAATTTAAACATGTAGCCTTAAGCTGGATGTTCTTGCTTAGGGGGAGAGATATCTCTCTTTAATCAGGGACAGGAATAAAAGACACCTCCAGAGCAAGTCTAGTGCCAGCTTTCTCTGACATTACTGTGGCTGGTTAAATATTCAGTAATATAAGGCTATATGTATAATTTATAAAATACCTTACCTCTCTATATAAGCATAGCTTGCTGATAAAAGAGTCTTTCTTCAATTTAAACAGCATTCTAAATTCCAGAAGATTTTCATGAGCACAGTCACCTACTAAATTGTGTTATTGCATATTGTTACAATATATTGGCTCAACACTGCAGTATATACCATTCTGTGTTCCTACCATCAGAAAAAATGTGCAGCTCTTTGGTTATCTGCAATAATAACTCATTCAATAACATTTTTGTCTGTGGTTCAGATCTTTTCTTTTTCTTATTTTTTTATTTTAGAAACCTTAATCTTTGGCATGGATCCTGTGAGAATATTGTACTACATTAAAAGCAGAACTGCAAATTTAGCTGAAAACAGGCAGTTTCTCTTCCTGAACACAAGCTGACATTTTTCAGGTAAATCAAAAGCAAGTGCTTAAAAATTCCACAATTGCTGCTTTTGAAAAAGTTAGCAACTTGGCACCAAGGACAAAGCAATTTTTCCAAATGTAAAACTGAAGATGCAAAAGATGCCATGTGAACTTTGTGTTACTGGCTGAAGAGATTCAAACTGCCTACAGTGAACATGCAGTGCTGTTGTAGTCAGATATAGTGACATGTCAGGGAACGCTATTTGATTGTGTCAAAATATGCAGCTATTTCTGCTACTTGTTCTCTTCCTACACTTCCTTCCATCTGTTGGTTTCATTTATCTGCTCTGTCTAGTGCTTTAGACTTTTATCTGTTGAAGACTGAGAACTCTTCCTTATACATGTCTACCTATGCAGACTCCTGACCTGCCTGGAGTTCTGAGGCACCCAGCTGAAAAAAAAAAAATAAAATACAATACCAGTAAATTACCATCCCAAAGGTCTAAAGTGGTTCCCTTGTCCGGCAGCCACTCTTTAATCTTCAGACCCCACTGGCATGTGCCACCCCCAACACCTTCCCTCCATGGGCTGCTTTCAAAAGAACCACCTGCTCTCAGATCTGAAGGTATTTCTATTGCAGGTTTTAATTTTGCAGAAATTAGAAGACTTTGAATCACAAATAATTTGATCTGTGTCCTTATACTTTGGATCAAACCCAGCCAAAAGGTTCAACAGACACAGCACATAATTATAAAGCCAATAGCATTTGTCAGGAACAGTGAGTAGGATACTTAGAATCATAGAATAGAATTGTAAGATGATTTAGGTTGGATAAGACCTTCCTGATGTCCAACCTGATCCTCCCTTGGCACAGTTTGAGGCCGTGTGCTCTCATCCTGTCCCTGNGCACTCGAGGCGTGGCCTCACCAGTGCCCAGGACAGGGGGACAGTCCCTGCCCTGCTCCTGCTGGCCACACCATTGCTGGTACAGGCCAGGGTGTCACTGCCCACCTGGGCACACCCTGGCTCATGTTCAGCAGCTCTCCACCAGCACCCCCAGGGCCTTTTCCTTGGTCACTTCCCAGCCACACTGTCCCAGGTCTGTAAGGATGTATGGAGTACTTAACCACAACAGCCATGGAAATTTAAAAGGTTATAAAACCAAGTCACCACAGACATGAAAAAGAAAATGTGTATCTATGTATATAATACATAGGTTTTTAAGCAGTCATGAAGATTTTAGATGGAGAAGTTACTGCTTCTCTCAGTTCCACTGAATCCAACAGATAAATTTCACTCCATTAGATCCAAGAGTCTCCACTTCTCAATGTCCCTTCCTCCTCTGAGAGATCTCAGCACGAGTTATCTCATCTATTTCTAAAATAGGCCAGAGACTATACATCACTTTTGTAAAACTGGGCTGTTTCTTCACTCTCTGATAACATGCACTCTTCTGAATGGAAGCTACTTTCAACTGCCTAGAGGTGTGCATTAACAAAAAATACATTTCATCAAGACTCCAGTGGAAAAAAATTACTACTAATTTAAACCTATTCTTTCTGTTGATCAATAGAGTCTTGACTCTTGGAAATTAATAAAAGCAATAAACTGTATAAGCATATAGATGTTGAGAAGTAACTCTATTTTACGTAATAGCCCTTGTAAAAAAGGAAAAAATCCCAAACAAACACAACCTCAAATAGATTGAACCACAGCCACATTGAGGCCTCAATAATTTAAAATATCTGATGAGAAAGAGGTTAATTACGCTTCTCTAACTGAATTTATTTTCTACTTTAAACCACAAAGTCAATTTGATAATACAATACATAGTTTAGTAATATTAAACATCTCTTCAGAACAGAGTCTCTTTGACACTAGAACACAATGTCTTACCAGTTAAATAAGACTGTTTAACAGTCTGAAAAGGAGGAGGAATTTTTTGAGTATTCTGTAGTGGGTACCCCTTGTGTCAGTTCTGTAATCTACATAAATTCCCAAAACATTTGACACCTCCAATCAGTATCTGCTGAAGAATCAAAAGAAACCCAAGAATAAAATAACACAGGCAAGGAGTGAAACATGTACTCCTCTCATCCAGCCTGTTCCTGTATGTTAACATTTTCAATTTTTCTTTAATTCCAGGGTGACTGAAACAAAGATTAAAAATCACGGCAGGAAGAAAATGCAATTTCTGCCATCCAAAAACTTGCAATTTCAGAAATGTTATCCATCACAAAAACACCAGTTCCCTCCACCATTAAGGTTGCTTTCTGTGAACTGCAACTTGATAAGAAGTTTCCTTTAGAAATAGTGAAGTGTTCAGAGGTGAAAGCCTTAGCACAGACTGCTTGGCTTGTGTTGGAGCAGGTAAAGACAGCACCAAATGGAAACAGACTGACCTGCTGGGCTCTGAACGTGAAGGGCATTTTATTTCTTTCCCACTGATTTGTTGCAAGAGTAAAGAAATGGGTTGGAGTAGTAAGGTCCTGGAAAACTCCTCTGAACATTCCTTAGAGTGTAATGCCAACAGACACCATGCAGCAGGCTGAGCTCAGCCCTGACACGGTGCTCTTGGCCACTCTCTGACTGAGTGTGGTTTCTGGATTCTATTGCGAATTTTGTCTGAGCAAAAATAATAAAAATGTCTCTCCTTTGTTACAGCACCGTCATAAAAGACTGAATGTACAAGTGTATCCTGAATTGTGACACTGCAGAAAATCGTTTCACACTCTGTGACAATCCACTGAAGTTCCCAGACTTCTGAACACTCAGTTCAGGCATGTTGTCAAAGCTGTTTAGAAGTTCTCACTTTGCAGATGCCCTGATTTTTTCCATTGGTGTCAGTCTGGAGGCTTTCTCAGAGATTTGTGGGGGAAGGAGGGACTTTACCCTCCCTTTGATGTATGATTACTTCTTAAACACTTCAGCACATTTGCATTTTGTTTCCCCAGGTAATCTCACAAAGTTGCTTGTTAAGATCCAAACCTGGGGAAAAGCAAACACATTCGAAGCAGAAGATTTAATGAAACAAGTGGGAGAGCTAAATGGAGGCACACTGGCTCTGACACACTGGGAAGAACTATCAAATCCATCTCTAATATCAAATACTCTGCCTAGGGAGACATTACACAGTACAAATGCTTCCCTCTTATTTGGGAAGAAAGATGTGAGATTATAAGGGATTAAAAGAGACAAAACCAGGATTTGCTTTTAAGAGAAAGTAAAAGGAGTTCACAACGTTCAGAGTATCACACAATAGGCACTTTTACACAGAAATAAAAGCAAAATGCTGAGTTAAAAGCTCAGAGCCTTTGAACAGAATATCTAAAATAGAATATTCATTTTCATTTTTAAATTGAGAATTCAAAACAATAGAAGCAATAAAACACTGTAAAATGTGGAAAGGAATCCGCTAAAGGATTCAGTCACTTCAGTCACATTTCCTTTACTAATCATTGCCCCAGCTTATGAAATGTGCACAGGTAATTTTAAGCAGGTCTTTATTGTAACAGTAAACAGAGGCAGCTAAATTTCACCTAGCTTCTCACAGTAGTAAGTCTCATTTGGAAAGCCAAAAAATATAAATGTGAGCACTGGAATCCTAAGAGGAGACAGTGCATGACATATGGAAAGACAAATGCACTGGGCTTTCTACAGTCTAAAAATGAAAGAATGAGAGAAGGCAAGGTTTGAAATTAAAAAATTAGCAAACCTGTGTGTGGGACTTAGAAAAGAATGTTTCAGGTGAAGGAAAGGGGAGGGAAATGTTCAAGATCAGGCTGTATATAAAACTCAGTGACAGGAAGACTAGGGAAGCATTAGAATATTGCCCAGCAAAGCTGTGATTCTCCATTTGCAGAGCAAAGCAGATTTCTGTCAAAAATGTGTAAGAATTCTCACCCTAGAGAAAAGGAATAAGTTATGTGGTTCCTTGATATCGTTTCTAGACCTGTTTCACCAAAGACCACACCACACAGGGATTCTTACCATCTTTTACTGCCCTTCTGCAGGATTTTCGTAAGCCAGGGTCTGACAGATTCTGCCAACACAAGGCCTGAAACAGAACTGGGATTTATATAACATCAAACTATCCAAAATATTGAATAAATTACCTAACCCTGGGCCCCCATGTAGTGGACAGTGAAATCTTCCCTTTACCACCTGAGGCACAGGTAGAGCTACAGCATTTTGAGCATAGCAAATCCATGTGCTGTCAAGACAATGCTCCCACACAGAAAAATACTGTTCCCTTTGGATTTGGGCAACTGCAAAACAAGAAAACCAGCCAGACCAAAACCTAGTCTCTCCTTGGATCCTTTTGAAATTACAAACACTTCTAGTTACTATCCTTTATGTTTATTTTGACAAGGGGTTCCTTTAGAGACCGGGTTTTGGAGTTCAGTGTAGCCCCGTGTTTTAAGCACCGGAGACAGCACCAATTTTAACCAGCTCTGGGTAATGCTCCGTCTCCTGTCTCCACCACCATCACCCTTGATCAGGACAAAAAAGGTCTCTAAACTATGAGCAATGCTTTCCTCATATCTGGCAAACATCCCACTGGGAATGTGTCATTAAAATATCAGCTTTCCCATAAGGATGGCATCTGACTTATCAATCCAGTTATAAGATTTTATTTTTCTGATCCTACTTACTCTTGTTCTTCCTCTCATCCTCTGCAAACTTTTCTTTAGTACCATGAGGTACAGTAGTGGGATTCAGGTTTGTTATCCTAATCTTTGCAATTTACTTAATCTACCTAGAAATGCATGACATTTATGCATAATAAAAATCACAGATGGGGAGTAATATTGTTGCTTCTTTGAGAATATAAAAAATTGAGCTAGTTTAATTAGATCCAGATATGATTATGGCATGAGTATTGAAAATTTTGATGCAGTCAGATTCAGGATCATTTAATTCAGGCCAAGTGGAATTTATCTACAACACAGGGGAAATGTGATTCACTGTGCTGCAGCACTGGACAACACAAGCTTGTAATGCAGCACCTAAAGGGCTGAGAATGTTTAACAGAGTTAAGGTTTATCAATGGATGCTGATGACTGGAATCACTGCTACTGAATTGAGGACCTGAAGTGCCCTCCATCTCCTCCAATATTCTGGATGCAATTCAGGCTTTTGCAGCCTCCTCACTGTAATTCTATGCATATATACTTGTAATTCTTGCATATATACTCTATACATACACCTGTAATTCTATATACATATATACTCACTATAATTCTTGCATATATTTGTATATGCATATACACTCTTGTGTTCAAGACTGTGCCAGAGTAGATGGAATACAATTCCTTCTGCAGTGCAGATTCCAGATTTGAAATGCAGACCATTATTATCCCTTGGGATCCCAAGATATTCCATCCCAATTCTACTTAAATTACACTGAAAGTAAAATGTCCACTAATTTCAACAAGAACCACATGATAAAATCTTCATTGAAAGCTGAAGAAAGTCCTACAAAGACTTTTACAGAAGCCAGTCTGACTCAGGTAATGCCCTACTGGAGCAAATATAATTACTTAAATGTATGAAAATGTTTATGTACATAATGACTTGCAGGATTGCATATAATTCTGCTAAGATACAAAGAATGCAGCAGCTTTTACAGTAAGATTGGAAGTTCAGGTATATATTTGTATTTTTTGATCTTAAGCCTTTGTCACAAACTAAGGAAATTGGAATACTGAAAGATTTCCTCCTTAAAACCAGCACCAATCTCATTGTGATCATCAGATATCTAAATGCCATGACAGTCTGCAGTAAATTTCTAGAAGCTGGAACAGGCAGATGGATATAAAATAATTAAAAGCTGTAAAGGCCAGCAGAGTAAGCTATCTGATATATTTATCTTAAAATAATACACATTTTGCACAGATTTGATTGCAGAAACTCTTCTGTACATTTTCTTGAACAAATAATCTCTAACTTTGTATTGTGCCAGGATGCAGAGCAGTTTGAGGAAAATAAGCAGAGGCTTGTTTCTCAGAGATAAGCTTTGCCTTATATTGGCTGCATTTATATAATTGTCAAAACATATTCTTCAAACCTGAGTAAGTTCTGTTTTCATTAGTCATGTAGAAGGAAAAGGGAAGAAAGTATGGAACAATTCTTACAGCTTTCTCTTCCAATTCCTCACCCCTTTAAAGCACATAAAACCAAATCCAGTTCTTGGAACACATCTGCAAATATATTAGACTGCCTCTTCCAATATTTTTTTTATGAAACTACACTTTTTGTTAGACATTACACACTGTGCTGCATTTATAATTATTTATCCTGTCTGCATTCAGAATGTAAAGTAATAACATGTCCGTTTTGGCCTATCAGATATCATAGGGTGCTTGCTCTGCTCAAGAAATTAAATGCAGTAGAGCCAAATGCCTGATGGCTGGTTAGGCTCACATTTCACAACTTATTGAAAGAAATAGAATCAGAAGGAAAATACAAACAAATTAATTTCACTTCTAAAACCAGCAAGTCTATACAGGTATAGGAAAAAGCTATGGTAATATAAATTAGCATAATTAAACTATAGGTGGAAACTCTGATATTATTTTCAATTATTTGAAGGTGTACCAAGCCTGGAACAAAGGCTGTAATTTTGACAAACTTTGATACCAGTTATTCCCATTAATTATTCAATTGCAAGCTTCATTAGGCTTTCTGGAAGTTTAAAAAAAAAAAGGAAACAACAACAAGAGCACAGGAAAAAAAGAAAGAAAGGATTAACAATAAATCACATTTTCTTCTTGTAGTGAGATAGCTACATTGTATCAGTCTCTATCTGCCTGTTGAGACTGATTGATCCTGCATTTAAGGTTGTTAAACTTTATCATTCATTTTCAATGAGCTGGGGATAGAACCTCAATTGCCAAAGCAACAGACCTTGGAACTCTTCACAGCCAATATGAAATTTGCAAGGATGGGACTGGTTTGTCAGCATGAAGTGTTTAAAGGCTTTATAAAAAGGAGAGCCAAAAGATTTCCTCCAGTCAGAACAAGGCAACAAATGCATTTCAATTAAAACCAAGCAAATGAAGAAACAGAAAAGGAAAAAAAAATTGGAAATAAAGGAAATTAAAATGATGGGGATATAGAAAAAATGGACACAAATGAAAGGGAAAAAACAAAACCTCTCAGAGGCCTGTCAAAAGCAGAGAGAAGAACTATACTACAGGGTCAGCATGTATTTAGGCATTGTTGCTTTGAGGGCTCTGAAGCAATGGTGACCATTTAATTGATTTTCCAGAGAATCCCTGAATACCTGAGGTAGGGAATGCCTCTGGAAGTTGTGTTGTCATCCTTTTGCACAAGCAAGGCCACTTGAAAAGTCTGCACAGCATCATGCCCAGCTTTGTGGTACCTTCAAAGATGGAGACTCCACAACCTCTCAAGGAAACCTGTGCCACTTCTGTCACCCACTGCCTTTTCAAATTAAAATTTCATATTAATGCAAAAGAATTTCTCTTACTGACAGTATTGTTGACATTGCTTTGTGTGAATGAGCAGGAAATGTTTCTTTTCAAAGGAAACAAATTATATATTAAAAAAATACATGTTCTGAAACATTCCCACTTGCAATCAAAGTTTTTTATTATTTATAGAAAAATTGATGTAATAATTTTTTCCTGAATTATTACCTTAAAGCCAGGAATCACATTAAAAAAAGCTTTGGCTGCCATTGAATCAGAGAATGCCTCTGGAGGTTGTAGTAATGGGAATATGAATTTTCAACTAATAACACAATTTAAAAAATTGTTAAAATGTTAAATAGTAACATTTCTCATTAAGAGGCCACAGGAAAAGAAGAAAAAAGTTCACAGGAAATATTCTGATCACCTCCAGAGCAAATCAAGGACACTTTACAACCCACAATTCTCACGGCACCTCCTCTCCAGGCTGTGTGCTCATGTTCTACCCCAGGACTTTTCAAGGGGTGAGAGTGGCCATTGTTTCAGTTTGGGTCCCCTTCCTTATTTCTCCATGGTCAGAGTCATTTCCACCATTTCCTCCCTAATTTCTGATTTCCTTTACCATATTGGAAATAATCTAACCCAGTTGGTTTAGTCTCTTAATGGACAGTCTCCATAAAGAACATCTGTGGAGGTCTGGCTTTGTCTCACAGTCTCTGTAAATTGAAAACTATTGGGTGTCTCTTATCCCCACAACTCTAGAGAATATTTTGGTTTTTATTTATATTGTGTCCTTTAGGTCAGCACACCGAAAATATGGGTGAGGAATTGTATTTTCACAAGTTTTCTGCTTATGATAAAGCATTTGCTTGTCTATTTATTCAAAACTCATGTTCAGTTTCAAATGCATAAGTTTGTGGAAGAAAAAGGGGTTTTTCCAACTTTGACATGGAATACTTTCTTTTTTGACAATAAAGTAAACAGAAAAAATATTTTTCTAATATTTCTCTCCTGTTTCTCTGATCTGCATCTGAAATTGAGTAACTGTCAAAAAATCATTTCACCCAATACAAAACCCCACTTAAGTTGCAGTGGCCATCTTTCTTCACTGTACTGCTTTTCTGCTTACCTGCAGCTAAAAGAAAGGTTTGTTTAACCTAATCCTCTCATCTTTGAATCATGACAGGATATCAAATCTCAAACCAGCCAGTTGAAAACCTGAAATAATTTATAATTGGAAATGCTTCTCTGCATGCATCATTTTTCTCCTCAGAGATCAAGGAAAGACAGGCAGAAAGCCAGCCTTGTTTCTATCCAATTATGCCCAAACTAACAGAACTCAAATGATCTCTCTGTGGAGCATGTAGGTGGCTCTGTTGGGTTTCTCACTTATATTTCTGGAGTGAGGAAGTCAGAATATTTTGTAACAGGAACTTAATATTTCCTAAAACATTGGTGCATGTTTTTGCAAAACCAAAAAAGGCATAAAGACGTCAACAAAAACCACTATTTCTTAAAACAAGCTTATCTTCAACCATTGTGTCACTCTCAAAGAATAAGGTGTGACAATAATAAGCTGAAAATTGTATTAGAAGTCAGCTGAGAAATGTGATTAGGCAGTTACAAGAGATCTTCCCATAAAACTGGAAAATTAAAAAAAGGTTTCCTTTAAAGAAAATTTAGGAAAAAAAAGAGAAAGAGGAAATAAATAGACCAACATACATGAAATTACCCAGACTAAATGTAACCTGTTTGTGTTTGGAAAAATTTCCAAAAATTAAAAATAGGAAGACAAAATCTACAACAAGAATCTACAACATATCAGCAGGAGGAGGGACAATTTTTATATATTTCATCCAAAGTGCATAAACTCACAAGAGGTATTCAACTGCTAACTTACAGCAGACTTGTTTAAATAATATTCCAATTTTAGAAACCTCCCTTTCTAACCTAGGAATGGCTTCATACCTTCCTGCTTCACTGGGTTTAAGATTCCCTTGGTTGTAAAGATTTCTCTAAGCTGCTTCTCTTCATGAGCAAGAGACTGCACTGAAATCATTTCTCTGCAGTATTTTCTCAGTGAAAAGGTCCACAAATTGATTTTTCTCCCTTTGCCCTCCCTTTCAAGATACAAATTCAAATATAAACACAGCAGACTATCACTGACAGTATATACATCTTTTCCCTCAAGTGACTTCATAAAAAGGCAACACATACAAAGTATTAGACATGCATTAATAATAAAACCTACATGGAGGACTTAAAGAAACGTTGTGAGCCCTCATAAAATTTCAAATAAAACCTCTTCAAATCTTGAGCAAGAGCCAACTTTACTGAAGTGGGAAGACTGGAAGTATTTCCTCCCTCTGAAAATGATGGAAGGAGTTAGATCTTCTGTTCTATGGGAATCCCAAGCAACAAAACATTTCACAACTGTATTGTTAACATTGTAAGATTTTTACAAATCTTCTTGCTCTCTGCATGTTCCATACTCAAAATACTTCATCCTGCCCCTATATTACAGGAAAGGGTGCAAGCTTGGAGACAATCAGGGCATAAACTATTGAAACACTTCATAAATTTAGGGAAATTGCTTGAATGACACCTTGAAATGAAGCCCACAGGTAGAGTACATTCCCTCATGGAAAGGTACCTGGATCTGTCAGTTGCATTCTGCTGAACATCCTGACTGCAGCCTGGAGAGTTGATGAAATCTGGTAATGAAATGCCTATTTTTTAAGCTAAACAGCTCTGACAACAAAATGCTTGGAGATATTTTCGACACACACGACATCTTTCTTCACAAACAGAACTATTTGTACTCAAAAGCAAAAAAAACCCACCACGTTTAGTTACGGATGGCTGGCATCAGATACTTTACTTTAAAGTAAATGTAAAATGCAAATTAAGTTTCTATGTTATTATGCATAAGATTTTTATAGCATAAAAGACATTTCAATTTTAAATAGCTCTGAGCATCATCCTAGCAAAGGCAAGTTGAGAATTGGCACTCTGTGCCCACTAACTTAGCTCTTGCTGTGATTTTGGCCAGGTCATTCCCTCTTGACGAGTGACTGAACCCACTTGTAAAAAATGAGGTCATAATAAACAAATATTTGACATTACAGAGAATTGGTGTGACTTAGTGCAGCATTTGAAAAGACATTTGCAGTTCTAGAGCATTTAGCAAATGCTAAGCCCCATTTTTTTTCCTTCAGAATGTGAAGGAGTGACCTGCAGTACTTGAGAAGAGAAATATGTGAGGCCACAGCTATGGGCACATGTTTCAAAAATATCATGTGCCATAAATAACTATAAGTGGCACTTTTGCATCTTTATGGCCTCCTCTTTTTTCCACCTGATATTCTGAATGGTTCCTTGTCTCAAAAAAGAGCGTGTATTTGTAACTTGGAGTTTGCTGAAATATCTTCAGACTGCAGCAGCCTGATGTGGTTTGAGTTCAACAAATTTTACAATGTGACAGCTTATTAAGCTGAAATACATCAGCCATTTCAAACAAACATTCAATTACATAAGCTAAAGATTGGGTTCTAGAAGGTTTTTTTTTTTCCCTCAAGATTGAGCATTTGCATATTTCTTAATCTTAGATCAGAACTTAGAGCTCTGTCTGAACTCCAAGCTGTCAATCCTTTGATACACAGTAAAGAGCTCTTTGCTCTCTTCACTCTTTGAACTGCAACAGCAAAAAAATGAAGATTTCACTGGGATAATTCCTTCCTCTCTTCTTTGAGATTGGAAAGTTATTCGAAAACTTGTCCTTTTTTTTTTATTATTCTTATTTCTCTTTAAAGTTACCATGCATTTAATCAAGAAAATGTTGATTTTGTTTGAGTGCTGATTCCCCTTGAAATACCTCTACTGTAAGAATAACATTAAATATTTTTCATTGTGAATTAGGAGAATTAGGCAATTGTATCAGCTGTCTTTAAAACATCCCACAGCTTGTAGGGATACATACCCTTTCTGGCATATAAAACAATAAATACAGAATTCCAAAATGGGAAGATTATACAGAGTTCCTTTCATGGACTATCAAATTAACACTGTGATACTCACTTGCCTACCACCAAATTCTATTTTGACATTTCCTTGTTATTAAATGCTGACAATATTCCAGAGAGCAATCCAAATTCTTGCAACTGCTCTCAAAAGTTTAAGGGCTCCATAGTGCACTGAGGCTCTCAGTGTCTGGCTGAATTCCACATTTCAACCCTCTGGGAATAGAAATGTAATCCTTTATAACACATTTGTTATTCCTTTAGTTCTGGCCCAAGATTCTGATGGGAATAGCAAACATACACATGGAGGAGCCTTGCACACCCTTCCCTTTTGCTGGTGCACTGCCTCATTCAGATTTCTCCTTTGCTGGCAAACCCCAGCAGCCAAACCTATACCCTATTAATAAATTCACTGTGGTTTCTGCAATACCATTGGATGCCAGTAATTACCCAATCTACACCAGTGGGTGTCTGGAAATACCATGAGCCCCACTGGTATTTAATTATTTACCTGGAGCCAAATTCTGCTGTTAAACCCATGAAAACATTTTCCCAGTACTAATTTTCACCGTACTAATTTTCATTCACTTCCTATGGCAAATAACTAAGCTGCTGATCTTTACTCCAGCTCCTCACTATCAATTATTTTGACTCCAGGACACCAAAGGCTGTGATTTAGAGGCAAGTGGAGCATATTAGAAACCTGCAGAAAGCCTGTTTTTAAAGCATGTGCTCACACCAATACTCTATACCCAAGCATTATTTTAATCAGGCGAGAAAAACAGAAAAAGAAGGAGGTTTGTTTGACCAATTAGATTTAGCCAACACTTTTCAGATATTGAATGATAGTTGCTATACACTGAAAAATTTGCAAACCAGACCTTATTCCTCGATATAGGTAATTGTTATCAAATAATTGCTAATTTCAGGGAAATGCTGCACTTCTACAAAGTGCAGAGCAAGAAAAATGATGTTACATTAATTAGCCATAGGATAAGGTATGAATTATTTACCAAGCTTGATTCACATGCATAATTCTTAACAGTCAGGCATGCAAATCAGATCAGATAATTCCACGCAATCATATGATTACTAATTTAACATCCAGTTACTTCATCAATGTCTGTAATTGCATTATTTAGAGCTACAGATCTGATAATATTCTTGTTTGCACATTTTACAGACAGCTAGTACATTTTTGGAGTCTATGTAGATACTCAATATAGAATTTTAACCCACAATTTCTATATTTCAGATATAAAGATAAGGCCATATGCTTATAACACAGATTTTCATCTAACTGTAGAAGAATATCTTGAACTTCCATCTTTCTCTGGTTCAGGAGGCATAAATTGTACTGTGTTTTACAAACCAGAGGGATTTTTTTCAATGGCAGAAAACGTGTTTCAATATTTATTTGACAGAAAGCAGACAGCAAATGCAGAGTAGCCTTTTACTTAAATTCTAAACCATTGCTACCATTAAGCCTTAAGTAACAATCAAATTGCTACTGCTGCTATACTTGACAGATTCAGATAGAAACTTGAGAAAACTCTATTCAATATTCAGAATTTCTACTGATGGTTATCTTCAACACACTGATCTAATTTGCAGTTTCTATGACTACGGGAGCAGCACTAATTTCTTCAAATTAAAAGGAAACACAACTCAATTTTTATATTTGAACAAGAATAGGCACAATTTTATTTGAAAGCTGTTCCAGCAGATAGAGTGGATATACATCTACATATATGTCTCCATTTTAATGCAAAACCACAGCCATATATATTCCATTTCAAAGATTTAACAAAGCAGAGAAAAGCACAATCGATTTCAACAATATATTTTTTATGCAACATTAGGAAATCTTAGCCAGTACGGAAAGAATTGTACTTTCACCTTCTAAAAATATTCACTACAAACCATGTGAATTTCTTTAGTTTGATGAAAGAAAACTATGAAAAAGAGCAGCATAAATATTGTGGGTTTTATCAAAGAGTTTCCTATACATCCTATATGATTACAAGGCCTGGGATCTTTTTTTTTCCCCTGTATCCTTAACCCTGTTATTTAATTTGAACTCCCTGAAAAAAAGAAAAGCACAAATATCTATACAGCTGTTGTGAGATTATGACTCACCTTATTGATTTCAGTGGTACCAGTCATGCATTTGTGTAATGCCTTTTATAGTTCCCTTAAATATATTGTGGCTATATTCCCTTAAATATTTTGTGTATGTATTGTGTATATATAAGCACAAATGTATATATGGTTTATATATTCCCTTAAATATCTTTGTGGAGCCACAAAAAGTCTAATGGCACCAGAAAAGCACACTGCCAAAATAAGCAAAATTCATCACACCCACTGAAGAGATTTGTGACTGAAGAAACTGGTTATTTTAATTTTTGTGCTGTTCCTGTATCTCTACTTGGCTTTAGCCTTACCCTTTGATAATTGTCCTTGCTGTGCCCCTGGGCAGCCAGGCAGCACTGGAGAGCTGCCGGGCAGGGAATGAGTTCTGGATAACCACAGAGCTCCCCCAGCAAACCAGCTCAACATCCCTGTTTCATGCCAGCTCACCTGTCTGGTCTCCCTTCAAATACTGAGGGATTGACATAACATACATGTCTGTAAAATCAACAATTTTTTTCAAGCCACTGCTATTCTGGCAGAAAAATAATAACTGGGTTTAAAACTGAGTACTGGAAAATACACTGGGAATTCATTTTCTGATTTAAATCAAAACATCACTGAATCCACCCTTCTTGCTCTAGTAATTCTATTTTCTCAGTATTCCTTTGTATTATTTTTTTTTCCTTGAAAAGCTCTTCAGAGGGAGTCAGAAATACAAAAAACACCTTGTCAGGCCCAGTGAAGGAATGTTGTCATTTGTTTCAGTTGTGTAGCTATGTGGAGACAGCTTTAGCTTTCTTGGCTGTCCCAAGGAAGAGAAACATGAAGGCCAGTCATCCCAAAAGAATGCAGTCATATTACATTTGGAATCACCATTCCACACTATGGAACACTTCAATCACTCATTCTGAAATCATTCCTAAGACAAATCTGGGCAAGCTAAAAAAAAAAAAAAAAGTTATTTGAAAATTTTAAGAACAGATAACAATAAGCACATTAGTTGGGAAACAAAGAAAAGGAAAATTCAATAGATATTACAGGAACTTGTACGTGTACTTAAGGCCTTCCATCCACATTAATGGTAAATGCTTCAGACCAAGTAGGCTAAATTTTATCTATTTTTTGACAAAATTAATATAAAACTCCTCTGCCTTGCATTCTTCTCCCTCTGCCATCTCCCCATCATTTAATATCCCAAACCAACAGCAGGCTGTATGATTATGGTCCACCTTTTTCTCTCATGTGCTAGTTCCCACTTGAGGATGGTGGGATAACATTCAATTGATTCTTTTTCTCTGATGGACAGAAAACTCAGTGAGTCCATT
Source organism: Pycnonotus jocosus (assembly GCA_013400435.1). Lineage (NCBI taxonomy): Eukaryota > Metazoa > Chordata > Aves > Passeriformes > Pycnonotidae > Pycnonotus > Pycnonotus jocosus. The sequence continues at coordinate 366 of VWYP01023485.1, read as the reverse complement.
GGAGCATTCTCTCCGCTTTATCATTGTCCATCCATCAGCCTTATTCCAACTAAAATGGAAAAGCAGAATTAAGCAAGAACCATCCATAAAGTCTTACCCCTTCTGCAGCTGCTTGGAGAAAAAATTCTCTGCAACTGGTGTTTGTATCCACAGTGTGAGTTCACCACAGCCTCCACAGACACTGAAACATTTTTTCCCAACAAAAATAGAAGAAAGAGCTTAATTGATGAAATTCTGTATTTTTACAGATTATTGGCTTATGCTGTCATCAAGAACAATCAAAATATATATCTGCACATGAAGACTGAGTTAATGTGGCCATTAAGACTTAAATATTAATCCTTTTTCCCCTGTGTAATTCACACA